>VZQC01003337.1:396467-486068 GCA_009823505.1 Rhizomys pruinosus
AGTATATATATATATATATATATATATATTATGTTTTCTCATTTCAAAAGGAACTAAGAAGGCACACCCAAACAAAACAAAACTAAAGTCTATCAATGTAGCTCAAAGTCAGGCATCTGGGACACGTTCACAGTCTTCTGACTCCAAATGACTTGGGAAGCTCCATTTTTCTGGCTCTGCCATCCACAGCACACACAGCATGTCTTCTTGTAGGTGCAGATTGGCTATACTCTATACCTGCCCTTAGTGATCTTCCCATTTTCCTCATATCTGTGATATGGTGGGTTCTCCACTGCAACTGAGACTGCGTTTTCACCAGTGGCCTCCTGCAGCTCTTCAGGGACTCCAACACTGTTAAATGGTGTCAAGCCTCTGCTACTTTCAATGATTCCTTCATCCCTTCAAAGCCAGTCAAATTTAGGAGACTCTTATACATTACCAAGTTAGGCCACCAGTATGAGATGCAGCCTTGGTTGTCATGATCACAGCCTCTGCATGCTAACCCTGAGGTAACACTTACCAGAAGAATTTGGTAATGATGTTGATCTCTTCTTCTGACTTTTAATCCCTAGCTGATGATCATTGTCCCAGTAAAGAAAAGGTTTCACTTCTGTGGTTATGGTTTCTTAGTAACTGCTGAAGACTCTTCAGCCCTAGCTGATCAGAAACCACAGATTCTCAACTTGAAATATACAAACAGTTCTGTTAGAGTTTTTGATGGACTTTCAAACTTCCCTCTGAAATTTCACTAGCCAGTCCTCCATCATCTACATTTATTTTCCAATTGTCCACCTAACAGCTCATTAAGGTCTAAGCGCTCAACAGCTTTTCCAATCCACAGTTCCAAATACTTCTACAATCCTCCACAAAACATCATTATCCAGTTCTTCATAGCAATGCCCCACCCCGGTACCAAATTCTGCTCTAGTTTTCTTTTTATTGCTATGATAATAAAGTATTGACCATGGAGGAATATTGTTTATTGGCTTGCTCCTTTGACCTATGCTCACACTTCTTTCATATACAACCCAGTACTATCTGCCCAGGGGTAGTATGCTTGGCCCTGCTTCAACACTCAACAATCAAGAAAATTCTTCACAGCATGGCTATAAAATTCTAGACAACAAATAGTGTTGAGGACACAAGGAAATGAAGATTTTAGCCACTTGATGACTTTTTATGAAATGCAAATCCAAAACATATTATACATATGTGTATGATAAGTTGTCAAATGGTAAACTATAAATGCATAAAAAGCATAAAATCAGAGTTGGGGAATCTGAATCCAAAACTTCTATAGTGAACAAAGATTTTCAATTTTTGGGAAATTGCAAGGATGTGGACTAAATAATCCAAAGGAGACATATTTCTCACCATTTAATTACTTCTAGTTAATCCACCCTCAAAATGCTTATGGTTTGGGGTGACATCCTGTGCTCACTCTCCTCAATTTATAACCCTTCTTCTTACTAACTAACCAGGAATAGCTGAGCACTAGTTTAAGATCTCTCTACAAGCCTGAACTCTTTCCGATTATATGTAATTATCCTCTGGGTAATTAACTAAACAGAATTGGCCACCTTCCCTAAACGTATTCACCACAAGCTTTTAATGGCTCTAGAGCTGGATAGAGTTTAAATTGACACACAGTTGGGGGAAAAGCGTCTGTGGGAATGCCCAGCCCTTCCCTCTCCCTGCTGCCCGGGCTGCCATGTTGAAGATGAAGCCACTTCACCATGCCTGCCCCACTACAATGTGCTTAACCCTATGAAACCAACAGCCAGATTAAATCTTTCCTCAACAAAACAAAGTCCTTTGAGTCCTTGAGTGTAAAATCACTCATTACATTCATTTTTTTGTTCACCTGAATAGTACATCCTTTTTATTGTTATTAAACTTTTTCCATATGTCATAGATCATTTCCCAATTGAATCTAGAATCATTTCCCTTTCCATGCCTCCCACCCCACCCCAGTCCCTGCACTCTGCCATACATGTCCTGCATCTTTTTCTGAGTCTTTTATATATAACTATAGCTATAACTATATGTGTGTGTGTGTGTGTGTGTGTGTGTAGTATACTGTAGCAATACAAGTCTGAGAGAACAACAACAAAAGAACTGAATAGTACATCTTTTAAGCATAGTTAGGTAGCTAGCTCCTTTGTTCTGGAAACTCACTAGTCTCCATAGAACCCAAGGTGATTTACTAAATGGTTAGTTCTTAATAGGAACCAGATGGTTGATTTGTAGGATTACTGTGGCTTTTTTAGTGTTTTCATAAGGTTCTTGCCTTCTCACATGTTTCTTTTGTATAGTGAAAAAAAGATTTAGACATAGCATCTCTTCCATACCATAGAGATATCATAACACTTATACCTCAGGATTTGATCCTTTAGTTTAAAATCAAGACACATTCTAAAGTATTTTGCTGTACAGCATAGGTCTGATTCCAGAGCATAGAACACTGACAGCAGAGATCTTGTGTCCTGTTATATTTACGGCTTCATTCCCAAAGCTCCAGCGCACTGGGGCTTGGTTTGATATTTTATTCCATTTTGTGGTCTTCATTCAAATTTTAAAAATTTCTAATCTCCCAAAATATTCCTAAGTTCTTTCCCTGGCAAGGCAATAAACCAGATGCTATAATTGCTATGGAAAAACAATATGGGATGCTGAGTTTCCATAAAATACAGGTGTTTCAGCATTACCTCTCCCCCACCTCCAACAGATCTCTTCTCCCAGAAGGGTGCTGAATTTAGCAATAAAGGAAAAAGAATATGCTCTTCCCTCCATCTTTCAATTAAGATAAAATTCACAAGGTGATTGCCATCAGCAAGTAGAGAATATGGTTTTGTCCTTGGCAAAAGATCTGCAGTAAGTATTAATAGTAACATTGTCTGACAGCCACATCAGGTGACCTAGAAGAGGCAGTGAAGTAAATAGGTTACACCAGAAAATATGCAAGCAGCTTTAGATATTCTTAAAACCCCCAAGCATAGGAAGAGTTCTAGCTGTACCATTGGAAATGAGATTCTATTTAAAGATGATTCCAAAGCTCAGATCACTCCTAATCCATTGTAAAATGTTTACAATAAAACCACAACTTCTGCTCCAATATGTTGCTGCTTGTAAACATTTTTAATTGTCAGAGCTGAATTTCAGTATAATTCCAGGCAAGACCTTTTGGATGAGAGTGTTAATATTTTTCAAAAGAATAATTTTGGGACATTTCCCAGATCAGCATCTGGCTTTTTCATAGTTCCCCAAGGAAAAGATTTACAAGGGGAACCAGCAGAATAATTACACTTATTAACAGTTTATTTTATGCGTGATTTTTTGCACATCTGTACACCACCCACATGTTCTCAGGTACCAAGTGGTTCTGTTTTATTTGCCTCTGAGTACCTGACTTGAATGATGATGCCTCCCAATGCATCCCACCTTCACAAACATGCACACTTGAGTGAGGATGTAATAAGATTCAGTTCCATAATGCATATCTGTATTTTGCTGGGTGAAACACATTTTTCCAATACATAAACTCTTCTTTTGTAATGGAATGATTTACAGCAACCCTCACTAGTCACACTAATTTAAAATGCAGGAACAATCAAGTAGACTATATTGGTAAGAGTGCAGTAACCCAGACAAGAAGTCACATAGGGAACTGTGAATCTCTAGTGCCACTGAGGCAGGAAAAGGAAGCAAGTGTGGCTGTGCAGTTGGTTAGAAAACATGAAAAATGTGATTGCTTCCTACAGAGAGCTATACAGTGCAACGAAATCTTGATAAGGTCCATTGCCTTATCTTTATGTAGCATTCATTATTGAAATTCAGAAGGCATTATGAGAATAAAGATGATATTGAGTTATTTAAACAGGAATACTAGTAAATTACATTATCTGCTTCAATTTGTAATTAAGTTGCTATTTAACTTTAACACAAATACAGTAACCCTAGTAAGGAAGACCTATGTGGAAACAGGCAAATATATTACTAGGCACAACACAAATGACTAAAGTGTGATGTGGATCAACTTCTGAAATAGTAAGAAGAAAGAACTAGGGGAAAATCAGAGGAAAGAAACTGAAGAAAATAGCAAATAAGCAGACCAGACATTTGATGATGATTGGAACATCAGTTGGTAGAAATAGCAGTATTCATACACATACAGAAATAAAATTTAAAAAAATTAAAAAAAGGGAAAAAAGAAATAGCAGTGTATTGCAATTGAGAAAGGTTCTAATATCAAAAGTAAAACAAGATAAATAAATTTCCATGTAGTACTGGAAAGCAAACTTGGATTACTTTTTTAAAATCAAATCAATTTGGGATAAATCTGTGTTTATAAAGAAAGAATAAATGGAACATTTTGTTATCTGAAGAATTAGATTTATAAAATATACACAAGTCATGGAATAGTGTATAAAAAGCAGAGATATATTTAAATTATAAAACATGGTCTTTAACTGTAAGGGTAATAAGTCTTATTATTGGAGAAAAAACATTTTACAACATGTACTAGTGGTTTTATAGACATAGGTGTTAAGGTGTGAGTTGAGAGAGAATTAATTATTCTATGTAGGAGAGAGATAAAATGCAAACCTCTGTTTTTAAAACCATAAAAGGAGGTTCAGAGGAGTCAGTGAGATTAAGTATATCTAGAAAGGTCAAAGAAATAAAAAACTATGAAAAAAATCAAAGAGATTCTTTAAAAAGAGAAACATATTTTGCTTAATTACACAACTTATAAACACTTTACTATTGAATTTGGCTCTAGATAGAGAATTATCCTTTCACATTCAACCCCCCCCGCAAATTATAAAGGCCTTTTGCCTATAAGTGGGATATATGCAGGGAGAAAGGCAATAAGTTCCTGTTGTCGAAGACCTGGTGTGAGCATGAAAAATGTTATGAGACGTCACTTGCTAGCGTACAACTGGCCTCTGAAATGCCAGAGAGCGTTACCAAAGGCCACTAAAGCAATACAGCAAAATATTGGTCTCCCGGAGACAAGCAAGACTCCTCCGTCAATATCAGCTACACCTCAACAGCCTGGAGATACTGTGCAACAGTGGAAGCCAAGTGTCTATATATATCCCAAATCTATTTGGCTACTAGCTCTCTCCTTGGAGGAATAACTCACAGCGGATGCCACAAGCTTATGTCCTCTAGTGGTTAGGAGATGTTATAAGCCACAATAAGAACTTGTCACCCTTTATAGAGAAACCACAGTTTGTTTGTTTGTTTATTTGTTTTTTTATGTAGGAGAAATATGCTACCACTTAACCTCTACTGTAAGGTTGGCAGCCCTGAGAACTCCTTTCTCACTGTAGCATGTAGGGTGTATTCCTGCTCCAAAAGCTAAGGAGAAGGTCTTTTCCACATGCAAGAGAAACCACAGTTTGCGGATTAGCATACCATCCAAGCATCTATGTCTATGCTCACAGCTTAGCTTGACATGATAATTGGTACTGCTTAAATGCCTGTACATCCAATAGCTTGTGCTTTGTTAGTATGACTAAAAAGTTTATCACTGGAAAAGCTGTCAACCCATAAAGGGAAACAACCTGAACAGACTGGAGTCCAAAATGACAACTCCAAAGAAATTAGACTGTTTTCTTCTCACCCACTTGTGCCCCTTTCCCGAAGCCCAGGGAACAAACTGCAGAAGAGGAGGCATGGTAGATTGTAAGGGCTGCAGAGAGATAGGGGTGAATCGTGAGACTACAGGAATATAGTCTGGACTCCTAACTGATCAACATGCCTGTGCATACAAGCTTCTCCAACTGGACTATGGGAGCCTTGGGTTGTTCAAAATTTGGACATAGGTACTTGCAAAATGCACCAATTACCTAATTGTATAACATACTGAGTAACATCAATGTTATCTGCAAACAACTGTGTCATTATATTGTAGAATCCCTTAAAAAATAAAAATAAATAAAAATAAAAATAAAAAAACCTACAACCTAAAAAAAAAAAAAGAGAAACATAATGAGAATTCAAAAACCCCTCTGTGAGTACATGTCTGTGTGTGTATGTGTCTGTGTGTGTGAGAGAGAGAAAGAGAGACAGAGAGAGAGAGAGAGAGAGAGGAGAGAGAGAACGAGATCTGTGTGTATGGTGTGTGTGTGTGTGTGTGTGTGTGTGTGTGTATGAATGTGTGAACATGAGGCCTTGGTGGTCCGGGAACTATTTCAAGTGTCCGTTCTCACTTTCAACCTAGTTTGAGGCAGGACAATTTGTTATTCAGTAACTGGCTGGTTGGCTTGATAGTTGCCATGGATTCTTCTGTCTCTGCCTCCCAGTCCCAGCTCACTGTATGAGCATTTAATTATAGATGCACATTACCATACAGGACTACATAGGATCAGGGGGTCAGAACTCAAATTCCTGGACTTCCCTGGCAAAGACTTTCACCCACTGAGCAATTTCCTTAACCCCAAATGAGGTATGTTATTATTTTCTAAATTCTTTTTTTTTTTTTTTTGGTCCCTTCCTGTCTGTCCTGTTTACAGAATATTCTATAGGGGACACACAGGAGCTCTATATCCACAGAGATATTCCTTCCATCAGGAAGTGCTCTAACTGCAGCTTTTGAGCACTAACTTCCTGTTACTCTATGAAGGACTTCAACCTTTGGGAAACTGGATATGAACTCCACATGCAGACAATGAGGAGTCAGTGAACTAGAGTAAGTTGTGTTTTGTTTTCTCAAATCAAATATATTTTAGAAGCATACCACTGTCAGAAATGTTCCAACATTCCTAGAAGAGCAGATTAGAATAGAAGGATATTTTAAGACTTGAAATCACCTGGTTCAGAAGAATTGATAAATTGAATGAACGCACTGGCATGAGGTATGCAAATGTAAAGAGAGTTTTGACAGGCATTCACAAATAAAGTCAGAAGAAATTGGCATGCCACCGATTTGAGTGATGTTGTAAAACAGGCTATCAAAGACAGAAATGCAAGCTGCATTCTATTCATTCATCTTTTCATTGGAAATATTATAGTTATAGCAAAACTATTTCAGAAATAAAGAATTTACTAACTAAAATTGAACATTTGGAATACAAAAGAGTAAATATAAGTATTTAACCAAAGAAATGTAGTGAAATCATATTACCTTAAATCTGATTTTTAATATTACTACAAGAACTATTTATTCTCCTAAATATATACATATTTCTCTTTCCTCTGAAAATGTCCAGAAGCAATGATAATATAGCAGTGAACATACCACCTCTCACTTTCATGTCAATAGGAAACAGGATCCACAATGAAGTGGCCAAACATGATCATTCCACAGTAAACAAAGAAACTCAGAAGTAGAGTATTCAGCAAACAAATAGCACACTTCCACCAACAAATCAGCAGCATACAGTAAAAAAGACCAGGGTATTATGGTAGGACAAGACATTTAAGAAACACAGTAATTAAATGCAACATAAAATTCTTTAGTTCCAATTAAAATAACTCAAGCGATCAAGCTTATGTCCATTATTTTTTTATTTATTTTTTATGTGTATGAATGTACTGTCTGCATGTAGGTTTGTGCACCTGTGTCGTGCAATGTCGCGGAAGTCAGAAGAGGGTGTCAGATTCCCCTGGAACTGGAGTTACAGACGGTTCTCAGCCGCCATGTGGGTGCTGGGGATTGAACCCGGATCCTCTGCAAGAGCAGTCGGCGCTCTTAACCACTAGGCCATCTCTCCAGCCCCTTATGTCCATTATTTTTTTTTATTGATGCTTTGTGTATTTCATATATCATTTTCCAATTCAGTTCAGGCATATATCCCCTTCCCTTCCCCCCACCCCACTCCTATCCATCCCAGATCCTTATGTCCATTATTAACAAAAAAAATTAGCTGTATTTAGAATCTGCCCTTATTCCTTAGGAAGAAAACTAAGAAATGAAAGGAAAAATGTCCTTAAAACTTTACAGTATATTCTGATGTTTGCTTTTTTGTTTGTTTGCTTGCTTGCTTCTAATGAAATGCCAAGGAGTACAGAGTCTGACTTAGAATGGTACTGGGCACAAAATGATAAGAAATTTGCACAAAGATCATTTAGGGTAAACTATGGAATACAGAATGGAATCAACTAATTGTGAAAATGATTGAAGTTTGATCATATGCTTGTACAATTCATTAGACCACTTTCTCTAATTTTGTGCATCTTCAGAAGTTTCCACAAAAGCTTGTTACTTTTCCAGAAAGGAAAAGTATTAAGCCACAAGGTAGAGCATTTCAATAGCCTTGTAGCTGGTCCCCCACCTCAGATATCTTCCCACTGGATTCCTTCCCTGACGTATCATATTATGCAATGTTGGACATTTGCTAATCATGTGATCATCCTGTTGGCAACCATAGACTGCAAAGACCCCACCCACACTGCTCACCAGATGAAAAATAAACTCACATAGGGCCTATTATTTCAAGTCTTCTCTACCTCTTCCTCCTCCTCCTCCTGAACATCCACCTCCTCTTCATCTTCTTCCTTTTCCTCTTCCTTCTCCACTTTAGTAAGATCACTGGATGTAAAATTAAAATGTGTAAAATTAACAATTTGATGGCATTTGTGTATTCACAATGCTTATTGAATAATACTTCTGTCTGATTCCAAACAGTTTCATCATCCTAAAGAAAACCCACTAAAGAGTTACTTTAATGTCCCTTTTATGTCTCGCAAATTTTTTCCATGTCTTTCAACATGACCAGTGCTTCTCTTATTTCTCTTTTCCTCACTTGTTCCTTCTCTAATAACTTCTCCTTCCGCTAACCCTTGAGTAGACAATTTATTTAAGATATAAGCCAAACCTTGGGCTGGAGAGATGGCCTAGTGGTTAAGAGCACTGACTGCTTTTACAGAGGACCCAGGTTCGATCCCCAGCACCCACATGGTGGCTGAGAACCGAACCGTCTGAAACTCCAATTCCAGGAGAACTCCAGTTCCAGGGGAATCCGACGCCCTCTTCTGACCTCCGCGGCATTGCATGACACGGGTGCACAGATTTGCATGCAGACAGTACATTCATACACATACAGAAATAAAATAAAATTAATAAAAAAATTTTTTTTAAAAAAAGATATAAGCCAAACCACAATTCATTTCATGGAATGTCCACATAGTCCTAAATCAGGTTTGATTTTCTACCTCCTCTGAATACCAGACCCACATGTCTTACAATGATGAAAATGACTATGCTCTTTCATACAATTATATTGATTATATATATTTTATTTTATGATTTATTATTTTCATGATAACAGGGTCAAAAAACCACAGAAGTAAGACTACTTTTTTTATTTTTTAGTGTGTATAGATGTACTGTCTGCATGTAGGATTGTGCACCAGTGTCGTGCAATGCCGCGGAGGTCAGAAGAGGGTGTCGGATTCCCCTGGAACTGGAGTTGAAGATGGTTCTCAGCCGCCATGTGGGTGCAGGGGATTGAACCCCGGTCCTCTGCAAGAGCAGTCAGCGCTCTTAACCGCTAGGCCATCTCTCCAGCCCCAGAAGCAAGACTATTTTAAAGCCAATAAGTTTCTTGGATCACTATATCTAAGGAGAAGACTGAGGTTGGAATATGAAAAATCTGATCTGACACATTGGCTTTAAGTGAGTGCTCTGAAAACTGTGGAAATCCTCATGATGTCACAGGATGGGGGACTGCGTCAGGATTGCCAGTACCATCGATATGTCTGGTAACAAGATTTCCCCCAAGCAATCTTAAAAATGAAATGAAACAGAGCATCAGTGAGGCTGTGAATATTGAGAAAAATCCAAGGATATGTGTCTTATATTTGCACATTTTCTAGGAGGTCGTTGTTGGCCAGTGCATTACTGTTGGTTGGACCTGGCATTCTAATTGTGCAGGAGTGCTAGAGACATGCATCCCCAGCTGGATGTTCCACTGCAGTTCCATAGCCCCCAAACCTGCCAGGAACTGAGCCTGGCACAGGTGAGGATGAATCACGGAAAACTTGGACTTTCAAAGCCTATGTGTCTTGGAGGGAGATGATTCACATTCCATCATCCCACAGCTGAAAAGCAGGACTCTGGGGAAGGCAGTCTGACTTTTGAAATTGAGCTAATGAGTTGCAATAAAGCAAGGCTTAGAATCTAAATATTTTCATCCCTGTTTTAAGGTGTTTTCTTCCATAGGAGATGAATTATTTGTTTATTTATTCCATGATTGACTCTAAGTTTGAATGGGTTTATTTGTTTGTGTTTAGGGGCTTTAGATTTCTTCAGAAGTTTCTTTGTAAATACTTCTGTTTGAAGATAAAAGAAAGGATACTTGTAAGCAACAAATTTATGTATTCGATTTTTTGAGGAATTAAAATTTTACTCTTGGAAGTTTGCTATATTTGCCAAGTATGACTTCTGTATGCCATTTGCTAAGGAAGTAACGAAAAAATGAACAATAAAAACCCTATATCCCCCTATAACAGGGGACAGGGTACATTTTATAAGAAGATCAAAAGCAAATGGTGGATTGTAACAGACATATATACTTCCCTCAGAATCAGGTCCAAGGCCCAGGCCTAGTGGTGCATATCTGCTGTTCCAGGCCCTAAGAATTGAAGCAGGAGGATTGCCTAGATTTGGGTTATCAGGTCAAATAGGGCTGTATAGTGAGACCATCTCAAAAAAATAAAAGCTGAGTTGTTCAAATCTGATTTAATTTTGAACTTTAAGGCAGCACACTGAAATGTAGGCCCACACATTCAGGTTGCTGATAGACCATGTTTAAGTTTGTGTCCTTTCAGTCATACTTTGTATTAATTTGCTAGAGCTGCCCTAGTAAAGATCACAAACTGTTTGGCTAGAAGAATACAAATGTTGGGCTGGAGGGATGGCCTAATGGTTAAGAGTGCCGACCGCTCTTGCAGAGGACCCGGGTTCAATCCCCAGCACCCACATGGCCGCTGAGAACCATCTGTAACTCCAATTCCAGGAGAACTCTAGTTCCAGGGGAATCCAAGACCCTCTTATAACCTCCGCAGCATTGCACGACATGGGTGCACAAACCTACATGCAGACAGTACATTCATACATATACAAAATAAATAAATAAATAAAATTAAAAAAAATAAAAGAAAAAAGAATACAAATGTTATTTCTTTCAGGACTAGAGTACAGGAAGTCCAAGGCCCAGGTTGATTCCATTTCTGGCTGAAGCTGTCTCCTGGCTTGTGAAGCTCACCTTCCCATAGGAGTCATTGAATAAAGAGACTTAGAGGGAAGACAGGCAGAGACAGAGAGAATGGTCTCTGGTGTCTCTTCTTATAGAAACATTAATTCCATTGTATGTATGAAGACTATATATTTTGTTACTTTGTCTAATATGAATCACAGTCACATGGAGCAACTACAAATTCTCCTTGAAGCACACAATTCAGGTTTTAATAACCCCAATCTGAATCTTCATCCTCATGTGTTAGTTCTCTGTGGGTCTAGCTCTGTGTCAAATATTTCCATTTAAATAAAGAATCTATCTCTGTGAGTTCAAGATCAGCCTGGTCTACAGAGTGAGTTCCAGGATAGCTGGGGCTACAGGGAGACCCTGTCTTGAAAAGACCAAAAAAGAAAAAAAAAATTAAAGAAAGAAAGAATCTAATCACATTAAATTAGTACTACAGTTTTCTTAACTAATTACTAATTATATCTAAAAATGACATATCAAAATAAGGTGCTGAAGATTCAGGTTTCTTTTTACATTTTTATTCATTTTTGTGTATGTATGAATGTATTGTCTGCATGTAGGTCTGTGCACCCCTGTTGTGCAATGCCCTGGAGGTCAGAAGAAGGTGTCAGATTCCCCTGGAACTGGAGCCAAAGACGGTTCTCAGCCGCCCTATGGGTGCTGGGGATTGAACCTGGGTCCTCTGCAAGAGCAGTCGGTGTTCTTAACCGCTAGGCCATCTCTCCAGCCATAGATTCAGGTTTCTATATGCAGCAGAAATGTGGTAGAGCACTGGCCTGGTGCTTGTGAGGTCTTGGGCTCACTACTCATGACCAGAAAAAAAAAAAAAAAAAACACTTAAGGATATGCGGCGAGTAATTAAACCTATAACATGTATGTACCCTTTTGTACATTCAAGATATTTAAAAGTTTCAGTCTCCCACTAACAGATCCTAGTGGAGGACTTAGATGAGGGCAAGCAGTTATTCAGGAAGCACAAGGGCACAAGTGATCAGGAAAATGGAGAACTGCCCTAGAAAGTAGTCCCAATATGTGTATGTAGTGATGTCATGGTCATGATAAAACATATTATTTTGTATGATTAATATGTGCTAAGTAAAAACGAGAAAAAGATAGATAGATGATAGATAAATAAATAAATAAATAAATAAATAAATAAAGCCAACACCTCAGTGGTGACTAGGGAAATCTTATTCATCTTATGGGAAAACAAGAGAATGGAATAGTTACTCCTCCAGGGAAATAAAAGAATGGGGTGTTACAAATCAATTTCCCTTCATTTTGTTGACTGGTAGTTGCTGTATTCTCTCCCCCTCCACCCCATTCCTTTAGCCTGGATCAACTCTCCCTGAGGAAAATACATACTCATGAGAAAAACACAAGTCATTACCATCCTCCCTTCCAGCTCTGTTCCTTGGAGTCCCAGTCTGCATCCCTGCTAGCAATCATTTGTCATATCTGGATAACACTTAGAAACGTTCATGTTAAACAAGAGTCTGTTTCTAGTCTCATATCTGGCATCACAAAACCTTCCACAGCTGATCCCCCATGCTGGGCACCCAGCTATATTTTCTGCACTTAGAATTTTATTCTGGGAATGAAAAACAGCATTTAACTATTTTGCATTCTCTGTCACAGATAGAAAAACAAATAAGCACATCACATGTGGGGAAGATGTACAATTTATTTCCTTGTAGTATTTGGTAATCTTAATTTACATCTTATCAGTGAACTTTGCTAAGAGAAATTCCATTTTGCATTAAGAAAATTTGCTATTGCTATGACATTTCAGGCCACCTCTAAATGTTCCTCTTAGACCATTTATTTCATGTAAATGACTGTGATGAGTATAAAAGAAAATAATCTACTCCAAACCCCCTATCGAGCTTTAAAAAGACAGTTAGAGGCACAAAGACAGAGAATTAGTAGCTATCTCCAAGTATCATTCTCCAATTATTTCAGCCTGTCACAGCGATGACAATAAATAAGATTTCCAGAGGCCTGAAGTAAAGAAGGGTCAACAGGAAGGAGTGACAAACTGTGTCAACTCCTTCATGTTTGGGGAAAACTGGAGCAGAGAACTGGCTACAGCATTTGACAAAATAGAAGATAGGCTAGGTTGTGATAGGAAGTATCATAGTTGAAGAAAAAGATTATAGGAGACGGGGCAGAAAAGAGAAAGAGGGGAGGTAGAAATACTGTGTCATGAGGTCCTTGGGATGGACATAGTTTTTATAAGAAGCAGAGAATATAAGCAGATTTTGGAAATTTTGGAAAGAACCTAAAGGAGAAAGAGTCTGGCCAGGCATGGTGGTGCACGCCTTTTATCCCAGCACTCTGGAGGCAGAGGCAGGCAGATACCTGTAGTTCAAGGCCTGCTTGGTCTACATAGTGAGCTCTAGGCCAGCTGGAACTAAAGGGAGACCCTGTCTCAAGAAGACCAAAAAAAAAAAAAAAAAAAAAAGAAAGACATTTTCAGTGTACACAATGAATTCTTGCTTTTGAGCCAGTGGATATGGTCCAGTAGATGCCCATGGTTATATGGCACAGAAGAGGGGATAACCGAGTACAAGCTCAAGTAAGGTAGACAAATGGACAAGCGCCCTCTGATGAGAAAATGATCCTCGAAGAGAAAGAGCCTATGCATACATGGAGGTCACTTTATGGACTAGAAGGGATCATGAGACTCATTCATTTGATTGTGCCTATCTTACTAATAAAGTACTAGGTAAGATCATCTGCGGTTGAGGAAGCAGGAAAAGGTGGAGGAACTGGGGTTGGGATTAAAGGTTGGATTTGCGTACTAGTTTTCTGTTGCTAGAACATATTATCAAAGGCTGGAGCTAAAAACAAGTTTAGTCATGCAGAATTCTGGATATTAGAAAAGCAAAACTCAAGAAGCTGCCAGGGCCACGCTTCCTCTAATGACTTTTGGAGTGGAACTTTCTTGGCTTCTCCTTTCTGTGCATTCTTGGTATCCCTTTGCTTATTCTGCTGTAATTCTTACTTGCCTCTGACTTTACATGATGTTCTACCTAGGGCTACTCAGTTTCCAGCTTCCTTCTCCTATCTATTATAAGGACACATCATAGGACACAGGGTCCTCTCTAAGTCCAGCATCATCTCATCTTGAGAACCTTTAATTACACCTGCAAAATGTCTATTTTCAAGAAAGTTCACATTCAAAGCACTAGGGGTGTGAGCATATTGTGGGGAGGCATTTTCACTATAGTCATGATGCATTATAATTATGCAGGACTAGGGAAGTGTGTTTGTCAGTTTTTCTATCACTGTGAGGAATGCCAAAGGTGGACAACTTAAAAAGAGGAAAGTTTTATTTTTGCTCATGGTTCAGAAGTTTTCCTTGATGGTCACTTGGTCTTCTTTTTGAGCTTGTGGTGGCACAGTACATAGTGGTAGAAGGACAGGTCAGATGAGTGATGTCTTTGGTGAATTATAGTGACTAAGAAACAAACAGAAAAGAAGAAAGAATTCAGAGTCTCCATATCCCTTTAAAGGACATGCTCTTAGTGACCTAGCTTCTCATTAGGCCCAAACCCTTAAAAGTTTAACCACCTTCCAAGAGCCACATAATCTAATGACCAAGCCAGTAGCATGTGACCTTCAGCAGACCCAAATACATAACATGGAAGTATAGAGGAACTATCTGGCAATGTCAAGAATCCACTGAACTTCTCATAATAAATTGAACCCAGAGATTTTACCCTCACTTAGGTCCTTTCTTCTGCTACTTGATGCCAACATGATCTAGGTAGAGTATAAATTTAGTCAGAATTTTTCCAGGCCAGTAAATGAATGTCAAGGAACCCATGAACCTTGAATGGAAGCAGTTGTGTATTGCAGAAATATAGTGTATCACATTGAAGATGAACTAAAGAAGAGAGAGGTGATCTTTTGGGGATTAATGGATGTGAGATTACTATGGGTTTAATCCATCAGTGAAACGGTGTTTTTGAATGAGGATGTATGAAATTATAGCTACTGGGTGGAAGGCTTAAAATTAAGACTTTAGAGAATATGGTTTCCCAACCCTAGCTGCCTTCCAGAATCACCAAGTTTCTAAATTAAAGGTCTGAGAAGGGCACCTGATATTGGCAGTATCTCAGTGTGAAAGCCATTCATGAACATGGAAACATGTTTGGAGGTTCAGTGGAGGAAATAAAAGTTGGTGAAGGACAGGCCCAAGGTCAGAATTTTTGAGGGGGTCTTCCCAACAGGGTGTCAGAATCTTGGAATAGGTGCAAGTCATGGGAACAAGTAATGGGGTGTCGGGATACCAGGTCACTTCAATGATTTGATAACAAGGAATGCTGTAAAAACACATCACAACATGGGTGCTATTGGTGATTCTCAATCTGGAAAGGTGAAAACAGAAGAAATGACTTAGTATTGCTCCAAAATGCTGATCTTAGGTTACACTTAAACCTGTTTCACCTAAGTGTTCATCCCATAAAAAGAGACTGTCATGTCTAAGGAACCCGTACTTCACAGGAGTGCTGTGATGTGTATGTACTATTTTGAAACAGCACATATGAATGCTTGTTTTCTATGAAAAGCTTGAAAGAAAAGCAGTTTGTCCATGCCTTGTACTGACACATGAATTACCAGTCAACTCAAGAGAGTCTGTCTTCGTGAATTCTCCAGATAGCTTAAAATAATAGGACTATCGTCAACAGCTCAGACTATCCTCCAGGAAGATAGGACAACACTGATGTCAGGATGCTCTTTTTCATTTTATTTTATTTTATTTTTTATTTTTTGGTATTTTTGAGACAGGGTCTCCCTGTAGCCCCAACTGGCCTTCAACTTGCTTTGTAGACCAGGCTGTCCTTGAACTCACAGAAATCTGCCTGCCTCTGCCTCCCAAGTGCTGGGATTAAAGACATGTGCCACCATACCCTGCATTTTTTTTAATTTCATATGATATTTTGATAGCATTTAGATTTCCTTCCCTATCTGCACTCCCTTTACTAGGCCCTGTCATGTGCTCTAATAAGATTCTAGGGCTTCCTTATGTTCTCTCTCTCTCTCTCTCTCTCTCCTTCTCTCTATCCTCTCTCTCTATTGGCCAAAACCTATGAGAGAGAGAAGAGATGGGGGAAGGAGAGAAGAGACTGTTCCGTGAGATCGAAGGAGGTGAGAGAGGGAGGAACTATGAGGAGGAATGGGGGAGGAGAGAGAGGCGGGAGGAGGAGAGAAGAGAGAGGAGAGAGAAGAGGTCTCAATTTGTGTTCACAAATTGTACTTCAGTGTGGGTCCCGGCTACTGAAGCAACTGTCCTAAACCACAAGCCGTCCATTTTCCTTCACTTCACACCCTTCAATTACAGGAGAACTGTGATCTCTTCCCCACCTCCACCAAGTCAGGTATAGTGCCGGTTCACACACGCAGCTTGTTATACCAAGAGGATATGCGCAAGCGTACTGGTACTTGTTCTTAACTCGGACTCATAAGCCATTCCACATTCGTTGTGCTATATTCTTGGTGCATTTATGTGCTGTCTGTGAGGCTTATTATCCATGGGGTACTTTGGGAATTGGCTTATAGTATGTGCTCACCTGTATTTCTCCAATCTGTCCCAGTTATTAACTATCAAAGACTATCACCCAGGGTGACCATAAAAGTTCTAAATGAATTATGTATGTAGCATCTATCGCATCTTGACTGCATGTGTCAATATATTAACTGTACTGTGCTCATGAATGTTTTTCCTTGCGACTTCCCATTAGACGATGCATACTGTTACCACACAATATTTTGAGTTTGCTGCATACGTAACCATTCTGTTCTTAGGATTGGCTGATTCATTAACTGTAAGCAGTTATTATGATTCTATGTACTGTCATGGACCTTCATACAAACCTAGTGCGATCTGTAATCAACTTTGATGATGACCTATGATACACATTTCATACACGATAGGTTGTTATACACCCAGACTCCTTCTCACGTCAATTTTGCATTCACAATATTGCCCCACTTCTATATTTTACCTGGCAATGTTAATCATATCCTATGATAACAGGTACTATCTGAGCAAATACGTATTCTAGCATGATCGTCTCAAAGCATGTTTCAGGGAACACTAATTTTTCACAGGAGAGAGGAGATTACCTGGAATTTTTCCTTGTTGAAACTAGTACAGTTTTATTTTCGTACCAGTTACAGTTTACTTTAACTCCAGTTTAGCACATCTTATTTTATTTTCTATCTATCTCTCTATATCTATTCTCTTTTTCTTCTGACTATCTCTTTCTCCTGAGCGTTTTCACTTTTGTTTTCCCGACCATGTTTTTTTCTCCTTCTTAACTACATTGCTTCTCACATCTACCCCTCTACTCTGTGTGTATTATTTTACTTTACTTGGCTTCCCTGTTCCCGATTTCTTGCTACCCCTATTCCACTGAGGTTGGTGCTGTCCTTTGGTCAGGCATAAAGCTGTGGCCCACCACGTAAATTATCCACAGTCAAAGGCTATCCCATTTTACTTCTAAAGTTATTACTACTTGGTCAAGATATAACTTAGGAGTCCTCCCAGACAGACAAAGAATAGAAACTGTTCTTATCCATGCAGTATATTGAAATTTTATATGGTTGACATAATAGTTAGACTTTCATAACATCATGATTTTAAAAACACATCAGTATTTCTCCTTCTAATGTGAAAAAATTTTGTGGGGTGAGAAACTAGGTTGGGAGACTCTTGAGGGGTCGATCCGCCCATGGCTACACCCGTCTTATAGACCCAATTCAGGGACTCAGTTCCGTGGATAGAGAACCCTTTATGACCTCCGCGTCATTGCAGACACGGGTACAGCTCTCAGATCGTCCTCCTACAATGGTCGAAAAAAAAAATCTTTGTTTGATGTTCTGCTTTTGTGTATTGTGGTGTGTGTTGTGTGTGTGTGTGTCTATCTATATAAGTATAGAAACACATGTGTCAGACATATGTTTGTGAGGTCAGAAGACAACTCACATGTCAGGCCACCTGGTCCAAGAGCTCCTGGGGACTGTCTTTCTCCATCATGCATGTCCCTGTAGGAACACTGGGATACAGGTATGTGCTGCGTGCCCGCTTTATGTGTGCTTCTGGGGATTTGAAAAACAGGTCATTCTGCATTTTTGTTACCATTCAAGGAACTTTACCCACTGGGGCTAGCTCTTCCTTCTCCTCTTGTTTTGTTTGTTTTGCTCCTGTTTGTTCTTTTATTAAATTTTGAAAACTGTACTTTCTTGGCACTCAGCCTGGCATGTCAACTCCACTATTAGGCCAATAAGACCTTGAACTTTCTGGACCCCTATCTGCCTTTGCCTCCTGAGTGCTGGGCGGATGGGCTGCTGTTTACCACCCCACCTTGATTGACGCGATCATTTTTTAAAACTCTCATCCCCACAATATTGCTTAAGTAAACAAAAGCTGGAAACCAAATTTCATATAAAGGCAGTCAGCATCTCAACTCCGTTTCTTCTTGGTTGGATATTAAAACCTTTTTGTGTTCACCTGGTGGGCAGTTCTAGGCTTGCAGGGTAGACTCCTCTGAGCTTTTCTTTCCTGGACACCCCCATTGGGTTTTAAGGACCTAAAAACATTTCCGAAGTTCTTTTAAAAAATAAAACTTCAGTGGGTATAAAGGCATTGATAATTTGATTCTGAAATTGATCGTGATCATTAATCAGCACAAACTTATATTTACCATGAAAAGTCCCTATATAAGGTCACAAAACCTTTTTCATCTTCTTTATTCCTGAGGTCTCCTCAAAAAAGTTCTGGAAGCTAAAATGTATGGATTTTTTTTTTTTGTTTTTTTTTTTTTTTTTTTTTTTTTTTTTTTTTTTTTTGGTCTTTTCACAGACAGGGGTCTCCCTGTAGCCCCAGTTGGTCCGGGAACTCACTCTGTAGCCAGGCTGGCCTTTAAACTGCACAAAGATCCGCCTGCTCTGCGCCTCCCCAAGTGCTGAGGAGGATATGATTTAAAAGGCGTGAGCCGCCCACCTCAACCCGGCCACCGCAGTCGTTGTGTTTTTTTTTTTTTGTTGGTTTTTTTTTTTTGTTTCTTTTTTTTAAGTTTTTAAAAAAAAAAAAAAAAAAAAAAAAGGGAGGAAAAAAAAAACAAGATTCTCACTGAGGGGTAAAAACATATCACCGACCTTGTCCCCACATCTCTGCCCCTAGGAAGTTAAAATGGCCGGAGAAAATTGAACAAGGACTGCAGAGGCCATGGTGTGGCTGATATTCTCATGCACAAGATCAACATTAACGAAGACTCTGTTTTACACATGAGCAAGCATAGGCCTGATAGTTTTTGTTACATATTCTCCAACCTTCAGAGGGACAGTTCTCACATTTTATTTTATGTGCAAAACAAAGAAAGCGGCTTCTCCACACGTAGCAGTCCGTCTTTCATTGTACTCATTTGCGTTTCACATGACTGAGTTTGCTGTGTGGGGAATCATCAGGGTATTATTCCAAATAGAGAAAAATCAGATAAAACCCAGTGTTCCTGGCTGCAGCCTGTGTGATTACGAACACAATACTGTACTTACAGTAGGATGCCAGAGTGAATTGAGGCTGCTGCCTTTGAAAGGATGAGCATTCGCTCTGACCTAATAACTATCTAATGCTGGGTACAATTATCTTCCTCCAAGTGGCACATTATTATTTGACACATTAATTGTTGTGTCATTTCTTTCTGAAAGGCATATTGAGTGTCTAATACAAACCAGAGGCTTCATGAATTATCCATGTCAGTGTGCTGCCACTCTGATTTACCTTTCCAAACGAAAATCAACCCAGTAACATCACCTGTTTTCAATGACTGTAGGCAGACCTAGGCTAACCTGTGACCTCCAAGCTTATCTTCCTGAGCCCCTGCATAGCTAATAAATATCAGCAATGCTGCACTAACTGGCTGCAGTTATGGAAGCTTTTCTTCTTGTAGGCAAACCACAGAGACATAGCTGTGCAGAATAGAGCACTCTTTATGAAATAGCTGCTACCTAGAAGGCATTGCACAGGAGAAATAGAGTGGTATTTCTCTTCCTACAGTCTACTTCACCTCCTTTTCACTCTTCTACGGAGGGGTCTCTGTACCAGAAGGCTGTTGCTCCCGCACAAAGTGTCCAGCAAGAGCCCCAGTACTCAAGTCTGGATGATCCTCTTCCACGGCTGCAGCTGCTCTTTGGCAAGCCTGTGCAGGCTGCTGGGCTGGCGGTCCTGGGTTTGCCTCTGGGCCTGTCATCTGTTGTGTTGTTAGCCTGCTGATGGGCTGTCTCAACGTGCCCTTTAAGCCTGTGCTTCCCTGGCTTTCAGCTTTGGCTCCCACAACAGGATGAAAATCAAGGGCCACATAGCTCTTCATCCTGGTCCAGATCCCAGTCTCTTGCAGCAACAAACAGGACATATCCATTGTTTTCCCAAATGCCTTGGTCACGCATGTGCTGAGCATCCCGGCTGAAAACATCAGTATTCCAATGCTTTTGCTAGCCAGTGCTTTGTTGCTAGTTAGTGCCATGCCACCCTGAAGACTCATCTCCCCTTTTGCTTTTAATTGGGTTCTTTTCTGTCATTTTCATTTCAGTTTGCACCTGACTCTGACATATACGGCTGCTGATTACCGAGTGAGTTGTTCGATGAGCTAGAGGTATGATAAATTAAATATGATATGTATCACTGAACCTATCTTTGGCTGCTTCACGGCACATTATAATTTGGGAAGGGACTATTAAAATAAAATATTAAAGAATAAGCAGAAACAGCCCACTGTTCACATGTCCAATGGCAAGAGAAAATTACAGGTTTCATTGTATATGCGGCACCATCTGCCTCTTTGCCGAGGCTGAGCCTTCAGCTCTCCCGGGGGAAATCGCTGTGGATAAGTTATTCAATTAGAATAGCATTATTGGCCAGCTACCTTGGAGAATTGGGTTGATGATGTTGTGATTATGCTGTTCTACATTCCTTCATGTCTCCAGCAGGCTGCAGCGCATGGCAACTTCCCTAAGTGTTTACTGAGCCCTATGGTAGAGGTGAACAATTGAAATGAAGAATATCAAGGATTCCTGAAAGGAAATCAATTTTGAATGAACTTTTCTTGCTTAGCCACAGCTCCAATATTCTGAGTCATACTGTATTTGGGTGGACTTCCATTGAATTAAGTAACAGAAATGGTGGTAGGGAGGAAAGTAAATTTCATGATATGCATTTAACCTGTGGCACTGCATGAAATAATTCTTCATGTAGGATTACAAGGTAGAAAATACATGCAGGCTTCCTCAAGTTAATCTTAGGGATAGAAAAACTTACAGGATCATAATGGTTTATTAATAGATTTTAGCTAGGCTTCAAAATCATTTTCACCAAAAAAGGTAATAATTCATGTCATTCTGACCCTAGAGATCGCACCACTAAACTCAATCAATAGCTGCCTAAATGGGATCTTGGTGAGGGACTTTATTCTTATCCTAGGATCTTGGTTTGCAATCAGAAGAGCTATTTCTGAGTATATGTGCAGTACTTAAACTTTAATGATAGGTGTCTTTAATGATAGGTGTCTATGGAAGAAAGTTGCACATACAGACATAAAAATATTAAGCAACTGAATTCCAAAGTTATTTCTTTTTGCACCTCTCAAAATATGCATATCTACATTTATCTACATACATTTATTTGGAAGCCAGGTCCAGTCTGGTGATGTTCTACAGTTGTTTATTGACCAAGGAAAAGAAGACCTCATTCTGGATTCATGATTAGACAGCTGTGAAAGGTGGCTGGTTATCTGTAATATCAGCTTTTGTGAAATATAAAAATTATAAACTCATATTCTTAATCCTTTTACTATGTATGTGATGTTGGCATTCCAACTTATCCATTTATATCTTTGTAAATCTGAAGATATTAGCCCTTAAAGATAGTCTCTTTAAAGCATGAAGCTCTTGAGAGGTTCACCAGGCACCAGTGGATGAATTGACACTGAAGGATATTTGCAGACACAAATTAGACACTATAAAATGTATATATGTACATTATACATATGTGTGTACATTAATTTTGGGGAGGGTGTAATAAGGATAGGGGTGAATAGGGGAAGGGTGATAAATTCCATCAAATTATATTATATGAAAATTGAAACAATTCAGTTTTTAAAATATACTAGGCTTTTATTTCAAAAAAGTCATGTTTCCTCTAGTATATCATTAATTTTCATTCAGCTTCTGATGTTTTTAGTGTTTAAATATTATTTTCTGGAGCTGTAACTCAGTGCTAAGTGCTTGTTTAACATGCACAAGGTCTTAGGTTTGATCCCCAACTCTAGCAAAAAAGTCTGAAAGTAATTTAAGAGTACTCTGACCTATTTTTCATCTGGATTGTGTAAACTCTGTTATATTTAGAGAGTCATACCTCACTTGAGATCTTAAATATTTTCAGGTTTGAAAATTTGTACTTGTTTTCTCTTAACTACTTAATCCATCAATTATGTATGCCTTGCTCTATATCTATGGGACATGCTCTTCAGGACCCTCTGGAATACCAGAATTCTTAGATATGCAGGATCTTTATATAAAACCTCATAATACTTTTACATAATAAATTATGTAGAACTGAGTGTTCAAAACACATTTGTCTATACAAACTGGCTGTAATGAAATCCCTAATATCCCAGGGGATTTCCTCCCTCAGAGGGAACCTACCAGAGACCTAGAACCCCTTGCACTGATGTACTCAGTATGGTAATCTTGCTTTTAATGAATGATTCAATTTCATTGGTAGGGTCACCAGGAAGGAAAAAAGAGTAAAGGACCCTCTGTAGCTATCTCCACCTCAAGCACAATCTGAGATAGTTGAAATATCATCATATCAGCTTCTTCTGAGACAAATAGCATGATTGATGACCATTAATATCCTGCCAGGTAGGAATTTACGACATTTTAAAAGGAAGACAACTTTAAATACTTTGAGGGAGAATGTTGAAACCACTTAAAACTCATTTTCAGACATTGCCAGCATGTCTTTCAATAAATGATAAAGACACATAAGCTGCTTGTAAAAAAAATTTGCAAGGCTAATGAAAAAATGACAGGGGTTTTAAACTGGTCCAAAGCTAATATGCTCAATGGTAAACTGACAACAATAGATACAGGTAGCTTCTTAGATACATCCTGCATCCTGGGTCACCCGGATAAACTCTTAGTTGACTACAAGGCTAAACCAAATGCCTTAAGATGAAGTAGTTCCTCCCAGCTTAGCCCAGAAGGATGAATGCCCTGATTTTATATCCAAGAGCCTTGTCAGCCTGGAAGGAGGACAAGTCTGCACCTCATCAGTGAAAATCACAAGAAACAAAGCCCTGGGCACTAGGTGGATTTCCTCAGTGTGCCCACCTTGCAATCCAAGGTGTATTCTTTACTTTCTCTCTATTAAAACTGTAACTTTCTCTCTGCCCCTTTTCTCTCTCTCTCTTGGTGAGATTATGATTCTTTTACCTCTGTAGCTATCATGACACTCTGGTGAGTTCACTATGGAAGTGCGTGAAGTACCACGTATCAGCACCTCTGCATTCTTTGGGAGGTGGAAGTCAGACTTCTCCCACAGCCAGTGCAACTCATCTACAGGACAAATGATGTAGCCTCTGTTGGCTGAGGAGAGGACAGGGGAAGGAGTTTCATAAATTTTGGGAAAGATGAGTATTAGTAACATATAGCCTGTTTGTATCTGCAAATACTCAGTTTACTTTTCCTTGAGAACAGATACCTACTAAGTTTGAGATTGAACTGAGTTTGGCCAACAGCTACTTCCCTAGATTTTATCA
This sequence comes from Rhizomys pruinosus, assembly GCA_009823505.1. Taxonomy (NCBI): domain Eukaryota; kingdom Metazoa; phylum Chordata; class Mammalia; order Rodentia; family Spalacidae; genus Rhizomys; species Rhizomys pruinosus. The sequence goes on from VZQC01003337.1 coordinate 420,511, forward strand.
ACTAGGCCTGAAAGCCTTTCTGTATATCATGAATTGTAATTGAATTGAATTGTGAAAAGACTGGAAGCTAGATTTGCCACAAGCATCTAAGCCTAAGCCAATGATAGTGACTGAGGGTTAACCAATCACAGACAGCCAAATATTCAAACCAGGTATACATGAGACAGACTCCAAGATTAACCAGTTTAGCTGTCCTTACACCTCACTCCATTATTTGTACATAGCTTTACTTTGTCTATAAAGGTATCCCAGCCATGTGACAGTCCTATGGTTACAATGAAATGGTTATGAATCTGAGGCCTGACTGGTTAAACGATCAGTCCTTGCTCAATTGCACAATTTTGCATTTACTATTTCTTTCTTTACTTTTTTTTTTGTCCTTTTGAAACAGGGTTTTCCTGTGGCTTTAGCTGGCCTAGAACTCACTATATAGATAAAGCTGGCCTTGAACTCACAGAGATCTTCCTGGCTTTGCTTCCCCAGTGTTGCAATTAAAGTCATGTACCACCATGTCCAGCACATTTACTATTTCTAATAATTTTTATTTACCATTCCCTTCTAAGAGGGTGTCTTTCATTACTGCACGTATTCATATTTTTGGCCCATTATTTGATTTTTAAGTTCTTTTAAAGAAGTACTTTAATCACTTTTCAGTGATTAAAAGCAATGGCTGCTCTTGCAGAGGATTCAGGTTTGATTCCCAGCACTCAGATGGTGGCAAACAAATAGGTAACTCCAGATCCAGGGGATCCAATGTCCTCTTCTGACTTCCATGGGCACTCTACTCTTGTGATGCACTTCCTCACTTGTAGGCAAAATATTCATACACATCAAAAGCTACAAATAATAAATAAATAAATAAATAAATAAATAAATAAATATTTGATATATCTGAAAGTAATTGAGCTGTTATAAGGTGAATCCCTTAATGGGCTCTAGAATTAGCCTTACCACTTATTTTCAGACTTTGTAATTTTTGTTTATGAGTGGAGTGTATGAATTCATATTTTAGAGTAACATCAAATTAAAGGGAAAACATTGAATTTGTATAATGTTTTGGAACTTAACATACAGTTTATTTTCAGATGTCATAATTTTGGTATACGTGTGACATACATATATGCATATTTGGCCAATGCAAATTGGAGAGAACAAAAAAAAAGGACTGGGTAAAGACTGACGGATCAGTACACTTCTCCCTCACGAACAAACCTATGCCTAAAAAACTTTTAAAAGACTGAGAAAAAAGATGCAAGACCATGTATGGCAGAATGCTATGAATCGGGTGGGTGGGGGACATGGAAAGGGAACCGACTCTAAATTGGCCTGAGGGAAATGTTGTATGAAATGTACAAAACTTCAATAAAAATATTAAAAAAGAAGTGAGATCCTGAAAAAAATAAGAGCTCCATACATATTTGTATGTCCACTCCTTTGTCAATTATAATAATAACATTTTCTTCTAAATCAAAAAAGGTTGTTTTATTTGGTTTAGTTTTGAGATGGTCTGATTATATAACCTAGGCTAGTTTCAAATTCATAGTCCTGCCCCAGCCTTCCAAATAGCTGGGCTTGTGAGCCACACTTAAGCTGAAGATTTTTTTCATATTCTTTATAGTTTGTTTTACTTCACAGATTTTTTTATTTTTATGTAACTGCACTTCGTGGTTTGTGTCTTGTGTTTTGTTCTCACTATTTCTGTTTCCTTCCGTCATGAAGATCATGTAATAATACTTTCTTCTAAAATTTTAGTTTTTTTTCAAAACATTTTCCTTGTCTAAATAGCATTGGTTTTCTTGTGACTCTCGTGTAAGGAACAAATGCTCTGGCTTTGCTATGGTCTTTGCAATCACTATGTGCTTCCGAAGCTTTTCTACTACATTCTGATTTCTTAGGTATTAAGCTTTGTCATGTGTGCCTATTATTGATTTTCAGTGTCAATTTTTTTTAAATGCTGAGGATAAGACTCAGGCCAGCTTGTACTCTGTCACTGAACTACAGCCCCTGACTCCGTCAATTAATTTGTGTATTAATATCATCATTTATTTCCATTTATTAATATTTTATAATATTTTATAGTATCTGATAGAAGAACTCTCAACTTATGAAGCAATTTTCAGAAAGATATTCATTCTTATCTATTGAGTCCTCCATCCAGTGCAGGTTTCAATTTCTAATCAATTTAAGAAATTATTGCAGGAAGTTTATTTGGATGTCATTAAACATATGCATTGACTTAAAGTAATTATTTTTCAAATACTCAATCTTTTTATCTAATATGGCAAGCATTTACTCTCAAAATTTGTCTTTCACATTTCTCTATAAAATGCTTCCTTTTCTTCACATAATTATTGTGACTTTTTCTGCAACTTGTAATGTTTATTGTTTTGGTTTTCTATTTGTTGTTGTTTAATTGTTTTGTGTTTTCCTCACAGATTTTATTTCCTAATTTATAAGACAGGGGAAAATAATACACTTTATTTTATTTTATTTTATTTTATTTTATTTTATTTTATTTATTTATTTATTTTTTGGTCTTTTCGAGACAGGGTCTCCCTGTAGCCCCAGCTGTCCTGGAACTCACCTTGTAGACCAGGCTGGCCTCGAACTCACAAAGATCCGCCTGTCTCTGCCTCCCAAGTGCTAGGATTAAAGGCGTGTGCCACCACGCTGGGCTAATACGCTTTATTTTAATTTCTAGGAATTACATTCTTGATTACTTAACTGGGTTTTCTGCTCCTTTTCTGAACTTAACAAATAATCATATATGTATGTATATGTAATCTATTAATAAAGATCTACTGTTTCTTTTCTATTGGTATCCAGCTAATTTGTATGTCCCATTTAATCATATTCTTCAAATTTTTAAAATCAGCATAAAAATCATCATCTATAAGCAGGGATTGTTGCTTGACTAAAGATGTTCATAAAATGCTTCTAATATTTCAAATAAATTATATTGTAAATTCATGATCACAACTGTTATCATACTGAGTTATCTATTAGTATCTTCTTGAAAAAAAACAAACTAGGGAGATATATTTAATTTCATCCAAGCCCTTGTGTCCTTTAATTGATATTCACATGTGTTTTGGTTTGCTGTTTGAATTTTACTCTTGAGCAGTAGTGTGTCAAGGGCAGGCAAAGGGAGCTGTCTGGCCTGCAAACAGGCAATTGTTTAGAATTTGGAGCAACAAAAGTGTTCTGTCTGGGAGGAATATTTTAACACTGACATCAATTACAATTTCCAGTGACTGCTTATAATAAAGAGCAGAGGGTTTTAATTTTATTATTATTTGTTGATTATCTTAAACAATGCATCCTTTTATACTTGTAGTCACAGCTGCTGTCTCCTACTCTGCTTCCTTTCCTAAGCTGTTGCAGGGCACAGCTTGCCATGGAATGGGTTCCCTACCCTTAGAAAGCCATCTTAATATGATTGGAACCAGCATTTGAAAACTAGCTCAGAGAACTATTTTGTGTAGGCTCCATGCAGAATTCAGTTTATAGGTCTGTTACTTAGGATTATTGCTTTAAACATATATTAAAAATTAGTATATGTCAGAGGGGACAGGCAGACATGTGACCCTGAGATATCAAGATTGTCCTAAATATAAAAGATACCTAGATAATTGTCTTGATTTTTGGCACTCAAGTTAAATTATGTATTCATTCTAAGCTTCATTTAATAAGAAACAGTACGTGGAAGATGGAAATTGCTTATTCAGTTTGAAAGAACTTACCCATAATCATCTGAGTATTAATTTATCATTTTTCTGAAGTGGCATTCCATTTCCTAATAAAATATAAACTTTTACATGATATTTAAAATTTATTGACAATGATTTAAAATTTTGTTTTAACTGATTCCTTTTCTATTCCTCATTATATTTGGAATATTAAGCTCTGTATTATTAGGTGTATCTGAGTGAACTCTAGTGCTCTATATGATATGGACTGGTCAGATCGTAGACATGAAGGAATGGACTGGTCAGATCGTGGACATGAAGGATGGACTGGTCAGATCATGGACATGAAGGGATGGACTGGTCAGATCGTGGACATGAAGGAATGGACTGGTCAGATAGTGAACATGAAGGGATGGACTGGTCAGATTGTGGACATGAAGGAATGAACTGGTCAGATCGTGGACATGAAGGAATGGACTGATCAGATCATGGACATGAAGTGATGGACTGGTCAGATCATGGACATGAAGGGATGGACTGGTTAGATCATGGACATGAAGGAATGGTCTGGTCAGATAATGGAACATGAAGGGATGGAATGGTCAGATTGTGGACATGAAGGGATGGACTGATCAGATAGTGGACATGAAGGGATGGACTGGTCAGATCATGGACATGAAGGGATGGACTGGTCAGATCGTGGACATGAAGGGATGGACTGGTCAGATCATGGACATGAAGGGATGGACTGGTCAGATCATGGACATGAAGGGATGGACTGGTCAGATCATGGACATGAAGGGATGGACTGGTCAGATCATGGACATGAAGGGATGGACTGGTCAGATAGTGAACATGAAGGGATGGACTGGTCAGATTGTGGACATGAAGGGATGGACTGGTCAGATAGTGGAACATGAAGGGGTGGAGTGGTCAGATCGTGGACATGAAGGAATGGACTGGTCAGATCGTGGAACATGAAGGAATGGACTGGTCAGATTGTGAACATGAAGGAAAAGACTTTCTTAAAATCAGACAGCCAGCTGCACAAGAAATAAGAATTCGTCAATTTGACAAATGGGACCTCATTAAACTCAAAAGTTCTGTACATCAAAGGAAACAATAAAAGGAAGTGAAAGAGAAAACCCACAGATGTGGAGGCAACCTTCCATAGCAGATACATCTGACAAAATCATAAATATCCAGAGTAATACAAGCTACCTCAATAAAACAAAGAATTGAGAAAACAAAAGAAATCACATCAGAAAGATGGAGCAAAAGATCTAACAGAGACTTCAACAAGAGGAGGAGAATTACGAGATGGCTGAGAAAAAACACTTTAAGAAGTGTTCAACCAGTCGCTAATAATTCCGGAAATGCAAATTAAAACCAACCTTAAGATACCATATCTCACTCCCGTAAGACTGGCTAAGATCAAAGAAACACAAATGATGACCAAGTGCTGGAGGGGTGTGGGGAAATGGGGAAACACTCATTCATTGCTGGTGGGAATGTAAATTGGTGCAGTCCACTAATGGAAAACAGTGTGAGAACCCTTAGAAGACTCAAAATAGAGTCTCTGCCCGTTTGAACCCAGTCATACCACTCCTGGGTATATACCCACAGACTCATCTTACCACAAAGAAACATGCACAGCTATATTTATAAGCACCCTCTGTTCACAAAAGCAAAAAACTGGAATCAACCCAAATGCCACCACTCAACTGACAATGGATAGAGAAAATGTTGGTACATAGTACACAATGGAGTTCTATCAGTGGTAAAGAAAAGACAACATCATGAACTTTACAGGCAATGGATGGAGCTAGAAGACATCATTTAAGTGAAGTAACACAGTCCCCAGAAAAACAAACGAACAAATGGTATCTTCATATGTGAATGCTAGTACCAAACCAATTATAAATATTTCTTGTGGAGATGGGTGCATATTAAAAAGAACAACAGAAAGATTGACCAGAAAACTGACTGAAATGATGACCCGGGAAGGGTGGGAGGGGGTGGGTGGGGAGAAGGGTTGATATTTGATTGGTGCAATTATTTAATTGACGTGAGTTTCAACAACAAGTTAAGTATCCAGTTTTGCCCAAACTCTGTCTACAGGATACATGGTGTTTTTAGAACTTAGTAAAACGTAAACATGTGTATATTAATCAACATTGGTTTAAAGGCTGATAAAACAGTAATGCATCTGAGTTAATTGGTGATATAAATGCTGTTGTCCACATTAGCCTTTTTATTAAAACTGGTATAAACAATTACTTGGGATTGGTATAAACAAATGTTCTCTAAAATTATGCTGTCATATAGTATAACGTGGTAACACTCTCTTTCACCTATAGGATGATTTAATCTAAAAATAAAGTTTGTTTCCAGTTAATCACAATACAGTAACCCAAAAGAGCATGGGTGACCACTTGATGAAAGCTGTGACTTGACTCCACCCCTATAGGTATATATATACAACTGCTTCTGTGAGACTATGGGTCAAAATAAAAACCTAAAATAAAAAGGGGGATACATTATAGAAATATGAAAAACTTGTTGTCAAAAAAAAAAACCTGACATCAAAGCTTAAAACTAACTAACGGGAAAGGATTTGTATGTTCCAACAGGCCAGAGTTTCCCAACTTAAATGGCTGAAAAAGAAAATGCAGCTTTGCAAGGAATGGAAGTACCAGAAAGTCCGCAGCAGAAGGATTGACGCCTCTGGGCATGTGAAGGGAAGAAATGCCTCAGATTGCAGCAGACACCAGCCCCTCTCTGGATCCTATCTGGTACAGACAACTTTTAATGAATCCTAATGAACTACCTTCTAGGTGCCACAAAGTTATAATACAAAAGACTTTCTTAACTCCCCCCCTATAGAATAAGGAGAAATATGAGATAGATGAGGTCGTTCTCCAGCTGTAGATTGGAGCCCAGCTGTTTATAGAGGTATTCTCTTGTAAAATCATAAAACTGCCTTGTCTTTGATTGACTAATGGACATTAGAACTCTGAGGGGGATTATTCTCTATTCAGAACCAAATACAATGCTAAAGTACTCCTTAAGGCTATGCACTTAAGCAAAAATATATTAATACAGGAGCGTTGCTCTAAAAACAATTGGATTATTCTCCAAGGAGATGTTGGCCCAGGGGATCCAAGCCCCCACAAAAAGGTAAAGTCGCCTTGCCTCCAAACTGGGTGAATACTGCAGGAAGAGAGGCGATAAGGCCCTGCTGTTGAAGACCTGATATGATATAAATGGGAAAGATGTATGGAGACGCGGACTTGCAAGTATTACAGATGGTCTCTGGAATGCCAGAGAGTGTTACCAAAGGCCACTAAGAATAAAAAAAAAAAAGGTCTCCTTGAGTCAAGCAAGGACCCCCGTCAAGTCACCAGCTACACCTCAATCTGCCTGGAAAGAGCGGTGCAGCAGTGGTCGCAATGTCTGGTATATCCCAATCTAATTGGCTGATTAAGCTCTCTCCTTGGAGGAATAAACCCACGGCTGATGCCACAAGCTTACATCCGCTAAAGGTTAGGAGACATTATAAGCCACACGAAGACCCTGGCATACTTAACAGAAGAAATGTAATCATATGGATAACATACCATCCAAACATCTGTGTCTATACAAGGTAACCTCCATAAAAATTAGTACTGGTTAAATCCTATATATCTATAATTGCTTGTGCTCAATTTGTGTGATTGAAAGGCTATATATTAATAACTGTTAATACCTATATATCTAATTGCATGATGCTTCATTAGTAGGAAATTTAAAGGTTTATGCCTGGACAACTTGCAGCCCATGAAAGAAAAAACCAGAATTGACTAGAGACCAAGACAACAGCTCCAGAGAAGTAGACCTGTTTTTTGCTTCTCATCCACCAGTGCCCCTTTTCTTAAGCCTAGGGAACAAATCGCGGAAGAGGGGCGCGTGTAGAATGTAAGGGGCTGCGAATTGGGGTGAAATGGTGAAACTACATCAACAATATGAGACTGGACACTCATTTGATCAACTTGAATTGAAACATACAAAGCCCCCCCCCTGCTGAGGGTGGGACCCATGAGCTGTGTGGGTTGGGCACAACTGCTCGTAAAATTGATTTTACGGAAGGATGCTTGTACTCACAAACGATCACCTAACGTTTAAAAAAAAAAAGGAAAAAAAACAGAGAAAGACGCAGAAAAGTTATGGCAGCAAATCGCGATGCACTCGTGGGATGGGCCGAGGTAATGACGTCTGGTGTTTGTTTTGTGTGTTGTGTTTGCTCTTTTTTTTTAATTGAATAGGGAAATGGGTGAGTATAGGTGCACTTGAATCCGAATTGCGAATAACATTAGAAGTATTGCGACCAAAATACTACAGATAATCATCAATGAAGCAAAATAATCAAGAAGCAACATAAATAACACAGCAAATATAGAGTGGATCTGGTTCATGATCCTGGCCTGTTTACGTGCCACACCGTATTTACACTCTGTGTCACCATGCAACTACTTAATCACTACGATTTTCTAATTTCTCGCATACGACCATTACATTTTATTTACTTCTGTGGAGCTACTGCTCTCTGGTATTTTTTATTTTTTCCTTTTTTATTTTTTTTTATACTGTTGATGATCAGGCGTGAGGTTCATAGCTCTATTCAGTTTTTCCGAGCATTGGTGCCCACTACCCCCGCTCATGGGTCACGCATCCAGCTAGGGTTGTACTGTTATCCGTTGATCCTAGTGTCCAGTTATATAATAGTCTGACTAGTTTTTTTCTTATATCTCATTCGCCATCGTGCCTTATTACTTATTCTTCACATTTCTTCTGCTCGCAGATATATATTTCTTCTTTCTTCTTTATGATTTACTTTTATTTTAAAATATTCACTCAGTTGGGATCATCAATTTGGTTTGAATTTATTTGTAATTGGTAAGTGGTGAACATAGAAATGCATGCGTCTTGATCCTATTCCTTCGCTATGGAGCACTAGTAGTTTGTGTGCACTTGCGTCGCGTCTCACGTGTTCAAGTCAATGCCCGGCTTTTTTCTTCTTGCAGCGATGGGCTGGCTCCAAGCAATGTAGTCCGGGTCTCAGATGATTCCCCTTCCCTTGGACCATGGATACGTTCTTAGCTTCCAACTGGGAATTAAAGTCGAGTTTTACAGATACGGTTATCTTTACGGGCCCTAACTGTACACATCCGGTTTAGGGTGTACATTAGCTGATCTCGTAAACACTCCCCAGGCTACTCTAGGCATAGAGGAGCCGGTACCGAGCCGTCTCACGTATGATTAACCAGCGTATAGTGACAGTACTATTATGGTACCGGATTCTTATCCTCTGGCCTTCATCCTTAATTTTCCATTGTAAATGTCCAATTGTAATTTGTGATTGTAGCACTTAGCTTATTTTATTGTATCCGACTTTGAAATACTATTTGCTATTTTCTAGGTAAGTGAGTATTATTGCTTCAGATGGATCCAGTAATGACATTTGGGTTGGCTTTGGAATACTTTAATATTCGTTCTTTATACATTATTTAGTTCTGGCCTATAAGATTCTCTGTCTAGTAAGTGGATTATTCTTGTTAGCAAGAATTTAGATTTTCTGTAGTATGCTAAAATGAGTCTCTGCTATAGATATACAAAGTCTATAATTTTTGTGGCAGGTGGATATTTTTACTTGACAATTTCCTCAACTGTGCTCTGTCGATCTGATATCTCCAGAGGGAGACCATAAAGCTCTTTCCAAGGGGTCGTTACAGAGACTCTTAGCAGTGGCTCCATCCATGATTTCACAGAGAATGGTGGGTGCCTGTCAACACAGTGATGTCATTGCACTTGCTGAGTTCTTGCTACCGATAGTGGGTCCGCTGAAACCCATGGACTACTCAATTTGAATTCTGACCTTCCTTATGATATCCGTGGCTCTTTTGTGGGTACAGTTAATCTGAAGACACCTTAACTTCGGATACCAATTCTTCAAATAGAATCCTGTCCTTGAAGGTGGGTGCGTTGCTACACAAGCTAAGACTGAATCATGTTCATTGAAGGATGTCAATTTGTATCCCTTATCTACGGTTTCTGCCCAACAGCTAAGATGCACGCACCCAAAAAAGAAAGTGCGTCGGTCTCTCCTTTTCCTTGTGTAGGCATTAAACTTATATCCATGTGTGGACAGGTGATGTAGAACATTTTAACCTGTCTATTGTGTGTCGCGAGGGCGAGCTTCTACACTCTGTGATCCCACCTGAGCTCAGTCTGCCTGGATCATGGGATTATATATTCTTCTCTCCTTGTCGCATCTCAGTTTGGTAAGCTGCCAGTTCCACACGAGTAGTGCCTCCAGCGGTTGCAGGTGATTTTATTATACCTTCTTGCGAAGTTCTATTAAGACCGAATAAGGACATATAGTTACGCCTATTGGCGAGAATCTCGTTCTATTTAAGCAGCTTTTTGAAATTGTTTATTTCATTGTTGTCTCCTCTGATCAGAAGATGAAAGAGATTCCTCTCTTGAGACATGTTTTTCCTGGCATCATTGATACTAGCAGTATAGAGCTCTAAGCAATGCAGAAGGTATATGCACTCTAGGCCATTCCTCGATTTTATTCTATATACGACCTTAGAGAACTTAAGTCTCTCCTCTTAATTGAATTACCAATCAAAGTATGAGTGGGGCCTCAATTATAGACACTACATTGTGTTGCGCACGATACAGGGTACTCTCAATTTTTCATATTGAAAATAGATACAAGTAGGCTGTGGATATATCTCATTCTGTAAAGTGCTCGACATCCAACCCCCAGAACCCACATAAACCATAGCGCGCAGGGCGGGTGAAGGTTAGCATCCACTTAGTGTTATTTTGTGCAAGTCCTAAGAACCTGTATCGTGTAGAGGGACCCAACCTGGTAGAGGCTGGCGGCCAGACATCCTCCCATCATCTTACATTGGCAAGTTCACCATGAATCTGTGAGAGACATGCATACGCTTGAGATAAAGTAGTGGAATTACGAAAGCGATCACCGTGACGGTGGACGTTTGTGATAAGCTGAGAAGGTCGTGGAAGAGGATATTCTAAGGCTATCCGGTCACATGGCCTGAGGGATGTGGACGCCAAATGAGGCAGATACACTCCTTCTGACTTAGACGGCTAAGCGGTCTTTCAACCCTCTGTTCATACTTCTCCTAGCCCCTTCGCATTTGCTCCAGGCTTTACTTACCTCTCTTCTTTCCATGGTTCATTGTGTATATTTGGTGATACCTGGCCTGTTCGAAGAAGACATGATGAGCTACACTTCAGTACCTTTTTCCCTCCTGTTAGTTCCCTCTAGTCTCTGGTTTGTTTCTAATAAAGCACCTTTTGGCTAGGATCATGAGGCAGACGTCATCTCTTTTTTGCTACAAGAAAATGAGGAACCTAAGCATTGACTTCTAACTTCTGACTGTAAGTTTTGCTCTTGTTTGTGGATAGATGTTATCAATCTAACAGCACAGAACAAGTCCAAACCTCAATTTTAGAGCACTAGATTGATGTAAGCAGTCTTTGTGTAGTGGAGTTCCTTCAGTTGTCGCTCGTGACACACACCATACACACAAGACTCCACCAACACAGACACAACGCACATACCCAAGTGTTGCTGCAGCACACATGCATTGATCACACATATCGCCACGACACCAGGGATGCGAGCTGACAGGCAACACCAACATGCATCTACGCTGCCACACTCCATGCGACTATCACACAGCATACAACGCACATCTGTCACATCACTGTGCGACGTACTACCGTTGCATTTGGGTGAATTTAGCCACACTGAGTAATCCCTCACAAAACCTATTAGTGAGTTCAATAAAGAATTATAGAACACTACAATAATCACTATTTAATTGCGTATATAGAATCAGAAGACATGGAACAAGTCCATTATTCATACTGTTCATAACCCGCTTACTAGAATATCAGGATGTATATGATCATAGGAAAGCAATTTTTTTTAAGTAAGCCACAAACACTAGTTTATTAATATGATGCTAACATTGCCAAAGATGTATTTATTTGTAGGTCAAATATATTATGCTACTATATAACGGTATGACATTCATTGAGCCACAAGTATCTTAATGTAACTCTACTTGTCCATATATTAATGCTCAGATTCAAATTTTACTAAAAAACAATAATATGAAAAAATTCTACGTCATACCACGTTATATATATCAATGAATTCTCAGATTATTGAATTATGCCAAGCGCCGCATCAGGATTCACAAGCTTCTCTCTGAGACAGTATAGTTCTAATATCTCATCCGCATTAGTTAAATAAAACCAGTTGTCGTCACATTAGATTCCTTAATAGGAGTGACGATAATGGCATGGACAGATTTTAATCTCTGCATTGTCTGAGTCTCTAACGGTCATTTATTGTTAGAAAAGCAATATTTGTACCTGCGTAAGCAGCACTAAACGAACTATTCATCAGCCTAGCGTGTCTCAGTCAAAGCCACCTACACTTACGCACCGACTCTATTGAGCCGGAGACTCACAACTAATTAATCTTAACCGTTCCCATATTTATGTCTGGTTTCAGAATGAGATACACGTAATTTCACTGCTTTGGTGTGTTTATTTAATATGCATTCCACTTACACAGCGGGACAAGAAACATATAGGAGTATGCAAACGAGTAATAATTAGGGTTATCTCGAAGAAGCTAAGATAGAGGCTATATCCACACATGATTGTAGCGAGGGGTAAAACAAGAATATCTAAGTAGATCCAAAAAAAAATAAGAATAATATCAGGGCTCTCTGGAAGAGACGTAAATGTATATATCTTTCCCCTCACTTTTCCTGGGACTATTGAAGCCTTCAGGAGAGAGATGTTGATAGTAACCATCTTTCACTTGTCCCATTATCACATGAATTGATCTCTTGATCTCTTAAATGGCAACTAATTCATGGCTCTCAACAAAATTAGCACCATTAAGTTTGTAGCCCATGGAAGTGTCATAATGGATCTTCTAATATAGTCCTTCTCGCTTGGTCATTTCTAGACCACAGTGAGCGGACAAGAGAAAGTTATGCCACTAATATCGGAAGGAATCGACTACATGCAGCCATGGCCGGTGGTAGTTTCATCCATTCGCTAATATTTCCATTCCATTGGCTATCCATGAGGTGTATGAGGTGCGACGCATTAGGGTCATGGGATATCCACCCGAGTTCTTATCTATGTGCGTAGAGTGGTGACGAGGTGGGCGATAAGAGGTATGAGCTGGTGGAGCGGAGTGGTGGCGGCCCGAGGTAGGGATGGGGAGGGTCGGTGGGGGTGAGTGAGCGCGGGGGGCTGGAGCGAGAACGCGGGCGAGAGGGTGGCATGTGTTGGGAGGTCGGTGGAAGGTTGGGGTCGCGAGGTGGTGGTGTGGGTGGCAGTAAAGAAGTGGAGCTGGGCGGGGGAAGGGTTGCTGACGCGAGTTATATGCATACCAGAGCATTGGCTCTTAGCAAACAAGTCTAGGATATGCCCCTAGGCCAACAGGGAGACCCCGTGTCTCTGAAAGACCAAAAACAAGAAAACAAACAAAAATAACCACTGCAGGTACTTTCTTGTATAGCTTGTGAGAGCTCAGAAAATAATAGTCATAGATTAGTAGGCACCTGAGACATCTTGCAAAGGTACAGGGGACTAAGTAAATGCTGGGCCAAGTAAACCTTAAATAATGATCTATGAGTCCAATTAAACTAACAAACGCTGGAGGTCAGAGATAGACCCATGGGGACGCCTTCATCGAGGAGTGTGTTTTGGGGGTAGCGGGGAGTGAGTGGTATCTTAGGTTTAAGGGTGTGTGCGTTATGTATGCGATGTTGGCGGGGCTATGTCTACCATCTTTTCCTCTCTGTGAGTTTTGTCAGGTGCTGGCTCACCTTGCCTGTCTTTGTCTTACTTGTGTGGGATTTGGGTGTTAGCTCTGGATATTGTGGGTGGCTTGTGTGGGTTTGCCTGTGCGATTGATGGTAGTTCTCTAAATCACTTTTCTCTTGAAGTCGTTTCATGTGGCCTTTGGCTGTCGTTTTATTGACTAGTCATGATTTTGTCTATCACTTCTCAGATGCGGTTGGTTACACCTATGGTATGCTATGTGAGTCGGCCTGCCTATGGGGTCTGCTGTGAGTTTTTCTTCACCTCGGAGTATGGGCTTGGCTTCTCTTTGAAACCCCACACCTTAGCAGTACCAACACATTCCTATTAAATATCTTGATCTTTATGTTCATTCTTCTTAATGTGTCTCACACCCGATGATCGTGGTACTAGTTTAGTTATACTTCTATTTCTCACCTAGGATCTTCGTCATCGTGCACTAATCAAACTCCTTCCTGTTGTTCTATAATGTTCAGTGCTAAAGTTGGTGAGTATCTTCTCAGATCCGAGGACTCGCTGGTTGAGTCACTTTACTCATGGTTACATCCTTGCATCGTGTATCGTTTGTATGTAGGTTCATTGCAGTCGGTGAGGTTCGGGTTTCCTCAGTGATTCTCCTGACTAATTGCAGCTTGATTAGTCATTTGCAGTTCGCCATGGCATCACTAACAAGCGCCGTTGCACATCCTGATTTGATAGGCTTTCAGTGGTCAGAAACCTCACGCATGTTTCAGTGAAGTCATTTTAGGCTTTCTCGAGCACGCTTCCCTTACGTGGGGACCTTAACTAGTTTAGGCTGGACTCGCGCTACTGTCCATGGTCTTCCATTTGCACATGTTCCCATAGACATGAGGATTTAGTCTTCGGTCGGATAAGCTAAGCTGCCTCCAAGCGACCTTTGCTACACTCTTTGTACCGTGACATCTGCTAGCGTGAATATACTTAATAGTCTTTCATGCTACTGGATTGATGGCATTTACCTGCAAATCATTCCTCTCCTGGCCACGCGATTCTCACTCCGTCTGGCTATGTTATACACGAGCTTAGTCATAGTGTATTTGTCCGGTTTACTTTTCTTCATTGCTTCACACGCAGGGTCAATAGCAGACGTTCTCCCTTCCTTATATAGTTCGCGTATTCATGGGGCAGGTCCAGACACACCCCTTTCTCTCACTCTCATAGATCAATGTCACGCTCATCCGTCTCTCTACAGTATGGCTAATGCATGATAATATGTATCAAGCATACCTCATCACCGGCCTCATGCCGTATCAGTAGTCAGGTCTTGGAGTCAGTCTCGCGCCCACGCCACTATTAAGGGGACCACGTGCGATGTATGTCCCAGCGGTACCTAAGATTGCCACCGTCCCTCTACCATTTGCTACACGTGTCTCGTGGTGACCACACTACGCTCAGAGTATCCTGTCGTCTGGCTCATGTTCTACACTGCACTCTTTGTCTACCTTCAAGAGTAATCTCATTTCCGCTCATAATGCGACCACCCTTTAACTCTTTTTCATTGTCTCAGTCTTATCTGGAGACTTCCAAGTTCATTGTCCTTCTTATAATTTTCAATATATCTGATCTCATCATTCACACAACAACACACACACCAATCCACCTAACACACTACACGGAACTCTACCATGAATCATTTAGCTGGCATGGGCATTATTCAACGTCCATCCACATTAGGATCTTGCTATCAGACCCTTCTCTGTCATGGTACTATTGGATGAAATAGAGCTCCTAATCTCAGCACATTTGCATCGTCTCTCCTGTCGTAGTACAAGTACGATTGTGACTTTCAATTCGTCGCACCCTGCTTCCTGCAGCCAAGGTTGTATTTCACTTCCGCTGTCTATGTCGTCCCTACCATCTGACATCGCTATCGAGGAGGTACCCCCTTTCATACTGGTTGATAAATGCCCTTCTGATAGTCCTACAGAGTGGACCCTAATGAAACTTCCCCATTCACATTGGTATGTCCATTGCTACTGTTATTATGCAAGTTTTGCTTAGGAAAATTTAGTGTTAAAATCTGATGGATGCAGCATCCTGTCATATACCTAAGAGGATATTCTATCTCAAAGAAGGCATCACACTCCTCTAGCTCTTACAATTTTTCTGGCTCGACTTCCATAGTGTTCCCTGAACCCTAGGTGTATGGTTTGCACTGTAGATGTACAAATTTGGGTTGTGCACTCCATGTCACTTATCCTTTGCATTTTGAACAGTAGTCGCTATTGGTAACTAGTTTCCAACTCTGATGCTAAGAAAGCTTCTTATGATGAAACAGTGAGGATTGTGGCTTGTGGTTGAAAGGTAAGAATTTAGACCTATAGTCAGAAAGTTAACTGACACAGGAAAAGTCGGCAGTAGTAGGTTCTCCTCTAGGAACTATGGCTCTTTCAGTCGCTGATAGTTGGCTAGCTTCATTTACAGTTTTAGACATGAACTTCCTCCTATTAGGTAGGCCTTAAATCCAAGTTTTAGAAATCAATTAATTGGGGCTGGAGAGACAGATGCCGCCTAGTGGTTAAAAGCACAAACTGCTCTTGCAGAGGAACCGGGTTTTGATCCCCAGCAACCCAAATGGTGGCTGAGGAACTGTCCCTTTGACTCCAGTTCCAGGGGAATCCGACGCCCTCTTCTTGACCTCCACGGGCATTTTGCACGACATGGGTGCTACAAACCTACAAATGAGAGAGTACATCCCATACAAATAAAAATGGAAAAAAAAATTAAAAATTAAAAAAAGAAAAAATCAATTAATTGCTCCCAAGATAAAAAGTGCACTATTGTACCCTTAGGGAAATAGTTTTTGCTGGGCTGGTCATTGTTGGGATTCATAGGCTTACAGATGGGTGGGACTATTGATCATTTTTCTCCCTTGCCACCTTGCAAAGCCCTTTCTGATACTATGAGAGATAGTCCTCAGGGAGAAGACTTCGAAGTCAGTTCCAGTTCTATTCCTCAAATTTCTGTGTCCAAAGTGTGTAGTATCTTCAGCAGCAATAGGATCTTACCTTCTAATTCTGGGAAGCAACCAAGGGAAATAGAAATAGTCTATATTGTTTTGGGGGTCTCTTTGGGTAGTCTCTGACTACCCTGGCCAAAAAAAAAAAAAAAAAAAAAGAGAAAAAAAAAAAAAAAAGGAGTGGACTGGTCAGATCCTGGCCGTAGTGACATTGTCTTTACACTCTGTGTCACCTGAAATTATTCTAGATTTTTATTTGATACAATAATTACCTAGAAGCTCCAAATTTGTATATTTTCTTTTTAAATTCATGAATTTTTACTACTAGTTTTATTGTACTGACTTTTCTATTTGTTTTTAGGAATAAAGTATTCTTCAGATGGATCTAATGACATTTTGCTTTATATATTTTTCATATTAGTCATCAAAATTTTGCTAAATTATATTTTAGCAAAAATTAGTTTGTGTATCTAATGATCTCTGATGAAAACAAAATCTAAATTTTTCAGGTGGAAATTTTAATTTCCCACTCTTGCATTGTCCAGAGGGAAACCAAAGCTCTTTTCCAGGGGTGTTAACTGAATCAGTTCCATCCCTCTTCAGAATGTGGTAACACATCCCAGCACTGCTATTTAGTAGTTTGTGACCCTGGACACTTCATTTAAATTCTGACCCCTTAGTTCCTTGTCAGTTAAATGAAGACCATAATGATACATACTTCAAGGGGTCTTGTAAAAGCTAAGTGAGCTATTGAAGGTCAAGTACCCTGTCTGGCAATAATCAGCACCAAAGAAGTGCTGGTTCTTTCTGTGTGCATTCCTTCTGGGACAGGTTTTAAATTACGCATGTCTCAGGCAGCTCACTCTGTTCACGCCATCCCGTGGACATGGTTTTGTTCTTTCCTTGGCTCTCAGTGTAGCTGCCATGCACATTGGTAGCTGAAGGGATTTTATACCTCCAAGCTTTAGCCAAAAGAATAACTCCTATTGCAAGAATTGTTCTAAGCTGAAATTTTATTTCTTAGTTCCTCGAAATGAGGATTCTTGACATTTCCTGGCCAATCATATAGGAAGACTAGCAAGAGAAGGTTACTCTCTGGCCATTTCACAAATTATCATGACCTTACTAGGTTTCCTCTATGAATTTACAATCAATAGAGTGGTTATAGACATCATTTGTTGCCATAGTTGTTTTTCATATTGAAAATAGATACAAGTAGGCTGTGGATATATCTCATTCTGTAAAGTGCTCGACATCCAACCCCCAGAACCCACATAAAAAGGCCAGGCATAGTAGCATGCCCTTGTAATTGCAGCCCAGAAGACGTAGAGACAGGTGGGACTGGCGGCCAGACATCCTCACTCATTGGCAAGTCACATGACTGTGAGAGACCCTGCAACCAAAAATATGGTAGACATCACCTGAGGTGATTTGAAAGAGAAATGCCCCCATAACTCCCAGTGTTTGAATGCTTGGGTCGAGTTGGTGGTGCTGTTTGTGGAGGTTCAGGAGGTAAGGCCTTGCTGGAGAATGCAAACCATAGGGCAAGGGCTTTCAACTTCATACTGCTGCCCCATTTCCAGTTTACAATCTCTGGTTCTTGTGTATGCAAGAAGATGTGAGCTCTCAGCTATTTCCTTCCCCTGTCTCTGCTGTCATGCCTGTCTACCATGATGGACTCATCCTTCTGGAACTGGAAGCCTACATGACCCTTCCTGCTGTAAGTTGCCTTGTTTGTGGTGATTTATCAATCACAGCAACAGAAAAGTAACTAATAGAGCACAGGATGAAGAACACTTGAGAGGGTCCTCAGGCCTCTACACACACACACACACACACACACACACACGCACATACATGTGCGCACACACATGCATGCACACATGCACGCACACACATGCACGCACACACACACGCGCACACACATGCACACACACGCACACACACGCACACGCACACACGCACACGTGCATGTATTGCACACATATACTCACACAAGTGTGCAAAAAGAAAATAGACACAAAACATTATTTCTAAATCTTCTGAACAACCATTATTTTAGCTTGCTAGATCAAGAAATGAATGACTAGGCATTTTTTAAGTAGCAAAAACATAAAGAAATGTTTTAATTGACTACTTGGAAAATGTATATTTGTGGTCAAATATTTTTACTTAACGTATGAATTATTGACCAATACTTGATTTGTTTATTTGAATTTAAAAAACAAAATAGAAAATCTCTATAAGACTTACAATGCCCAGTATGATTAGCAAGGCGCTCAGGATCCAGTTCTCTCTGAGAAGTTCAAATCATTCTCCATAGTAAAAACAAGTTCGCATTGATCCTTAAAATAGTATGGACAGGTTTTCCATTGCCATTTGCTTTTGTAGAAGCAGTTCTGTAGCAGCTAACGCTCTGTAGATAGTAAGAGAATTAGGGCCATTGGAGAACACTATAAATTCCTTACATGGTTCAGTGAGAACAGATACTTGGGTTAAAGGAAAACTAAGGGAGCAACGGCTAGAATACCAAAGAAGATGAGTAAGACAGCTTGTAGCAGGGTACAAGATAGCTAAGTAGATCAAATAAGAAAAAATAGGGCTCTGGGAAGAGACGAAGGTCAAACTCCCCTCACCCATGAAGCCCTTCAGGAACAGATGTAAGACACTATAGTCCTTTCACATATCCTTGATTCTAATGCAACTAAATATAATAGACTAAGTTGTAAGGAAGGATAGCTTCTAAAAACTCTGTGCATTTCAGAAAAGAGACTCTAGACAAGTAGCTAATCAAGAACACTGCAGCACAGGGCATGGTGGCACATGCCTTTAATTCCAGCACTAGGGAGGCAGAGGCAGGAAGATCTCTGTGAGTTCAAGTCCAGCTTGCTCTACAAAGCAAGTTCTAGGATAGCTAGGGCTACAGGGAGACCCTGTCTTGAAAAGACCAAAAACAAAAGAAACAAACAAAAATAAACCACTGCAGGTAATTCTTGATAGCTTTGAGAGCTCAGAATAATAGCATAATTAGTAGCACCTGAGACATCTGCAAGGTCAGGGGATAGTAATGCTGGCCAAGTAAACTAAATAATATCTATGAGTCATTAACTAACAAAGCTGGAGTCAGAGATAGACCAGGGGAGAGGAGTTCAACTACCTTTAGCTATGTGGGCAGCATATAAACAGTCCATGATCATCTCCATGGTTGGACCAGGAGGACATGCACAGGGTGTGTGATTCTCTCAGTTGGCTTGGTCCTTGATAACCCACAGAACCAACACATCTTTAAATTTTTTTCTTCTTAAATTCATACCTGAGTACTGTATTTATATCATTTCCACCCCTCTCTGTGGCAAAAATCATAAATCCCTGTTGTTATAAGTGCTAGGTGTCCAAGGGGCTGTTGGCCTTCTAACAACCATGTAAGGTTGATGACTTCATGGTCTGAGGTTGGTTCCCTCATGACTTGCTAGAGTGATAGTCTTGCAGCTGGCATACAACGGTGAACCTGATGGGCTTCGTGGTCAAACCCAGCTGGGAAGCTATTGGCTTCTGCAGTCCACACGTGGGGACTAACCATTGGCTGGACGCTTTTGGCCTTCATGACACCCAACTGATTGGGGGAACTAGCCTCAGGATTGTACAATGTAGAATACTTGCTGAAATATTAATAGTTCCATGATTGATCATGCAATAACCCAGAGATCTCTGTCTGGTAGCAAAGCTTGTAGGAATTCTATTTATTTACGCAGGGCAAAGAGCTATATAGAGTTAGGGTAGGCAGACCCCACTCTGCATGACATTACCTCCCAGTAGCCAATGTCATATCTCCACATCACTACAGGCCACCTCAGTGCATGGGGTGGACCCAGAAAAGGACAGGCGAGAGTCACGGTACCAAGTGTGCCAGCCCTCACATGCACAGTGCTGCCCAATCCAGGACTGCGGTCTCTCACCTCCCTCTTCTCCTTCAGACTATTCCCATACCCCCCTTATTTTTGTGTGACTACTTGTTTAATTATTATTGTTACACACACACACACACACACACACACACACACACACACACAACCTACTGAATCAATTTAGTGATGGTCATAAGCCCATAGTTGCTTACTTGGGATTGAATAGCCTATCAGACAGCTCCTCCCTGGAGAAAGTTGATTCTGCCTCTCCGCACAGCCATTGATTTCCTGTAGCTCTTCATCTAGAGGGGACCTTACTGTAGCTCTTCATCTAGAGGGGACCTTATGAAACTTCCCCCATTCACATTGGTATGTCCATTGCTACTGTTATTATGCAAGTTTTGCTTAGGAAAATTTAGTGTTAAAATCTGATGGATGCAGCATCCCTGTCATATCTAGAGGATACTATCTCAAAGAAGGCATCACACTCCTCTAGCTCTTACAATATTTCTGGCTCGACTTCCATAGTGTTCCCTGAACCCTAGGTGTATGGTTTGCACTGTAGATGTACAAATTTGGGTTGTGTACTCCATGATCACTTATTCTTTGCATTTTAAACAGTAGTGGCTATTGGTAATAGTTTCCATCTGATGCATAAAGAAGCTTCTTTGATGAACAGTGAGGATTGTGCTTGTGGTTGAAGGGTAAGAATTTAGACTATAGTCAGAAGTTACTGACACAGGAAAGTGGCAGTAGTAGGTTCTCCTCTAGGAACTGTGGCTCTTTCAGTCTCTGATAGTTGGCTAGCTTCATTTACAGTTTTAGACATGAACTTCCTCCTATTAGGTAGGCCTTAAGTCCAGTTAGAAATCAATTAATTGGGGCTGGAGAGATGGCCTAGAGGTTAAGAGCACCAACTGCTCTTGCAGAGGAACCGGGTTTGATCCCCAGCACCCACATGGTGGCTGAGAACTGTCTTTGACTCCAGTTCCAGGGGAATCCAACGCCCTCTTCTGACCTCCGCGGCATTGCACGACATGGGTGCACAAACCTACATGCAGAGAGTACAGTCATACAAATAAAAAATGAAAAAAAAATTAAAAATTAAAAAAGAAATCAATTAATTACTCCCAAGATAAAAAGTGCCACTATTGTACCCTTAGGGATGTTTTGCTGAGCTGGTCATTGTTGGGATTCATAGGCTTACAGATGGGTGGGACTATTGATCATTTTTCTCCCTTGCCACCTTGCAAAGCCCTTTCTGATACTATGAGAGATAGTCCTCAGGGAGAAGACTTCGAAGTCAGTTCCAGTTCTATTCCTCAAATTTCTGTGTCCAAAGTGTGTAGTATCTTCAGCAATAGGATCTTACCTTCTAATTCTGGGAAGCAACCAAGGGAAATAGAAATAGTCTATATTGTTTTGGGGGTCTCTTTGGGTAGTCTCTGACTACCCTGGCCAAGAACTCAGAAAGAACTTTTCCATGCCTGGCTCTGAGGTTTTTGCTCCATAGCCTTTTGCTATCTAACACACACACACACACACACACACACACATACACACACGCACTCACACACACACATACATACATATATATATGTTTATATATATATATATATAAAAATATAGATAGGATAAAAGCGTATAAATCAACTATCCTTATTGTTATGTTACTCTTCCTCTTCAAACCCATCACTCTGCCCTTTCCACTTTCCCATTTCCCACTTAACAGTACCTGTAAGCTATTCTCTTCCTCCCAGGAACTGAGCACAGCGGCTCATGTGGGTAAATTAGGAGGAAGAAGGAACAGAGTTACACAGATTTGAGTCTAGCCTATCCTACATGGTAAGATCGGGGCTACATAGTGCCAGTCTTCCTAAATAAATAAGTTATTTAATTAATTTATTAAAAATGTGATTACTAGAGAGAAAAGGAAATTATATCAAATAGTATGACTTAAGACAGTATATCAAGGATAAAATTATCAGCTAATTTTAATAGTGTTGCTCATATAGTAATAATGTGTAATAACAAAAAAAGAAAAAAGTCATACAGCAAAAGAAAACAGTGTACCTTACACAAGCAATAATACTAATACAGAAGTACAAAGCATAACAAAAATACATACCTTCTTAAATACCAACATATCTATCAAAAATAGAGAATAAAGGGGGCATAGCTGGAGAGATGGTCAGTTGTTATATTACTGTGTGTACAAGTATGAGACCTGAGTTTATATCTTCAACGCCCACATGAAAGCTGTATGCAGCAGTGCAGTCACCCCAGAGTTGAGTATGGCATGGACAGGAAGATGTGTAGAGCTCATTGGCCAACCAGTGTAGCTAAATCAGTGATTCACAAATTCAGTGAAAGACATCATCTCAAAAAATAATATGGAGTTACCCAGTAAGACACCCAATGCTGATCTTTGACTTCCACAGACGACCAGAGGCACACACAAATACACACGCACACACATCATGCACAAACACACGCGACACAGAATAGGAGAATGATTAGGATGGTTTGAATGTGAAATGTCCTAAATAAGTTTATTTGTTAAAGCCAAAGTTCTCAGCAGGTAGCACTGTTTTGGGAGCAGGAAACTTGGTCTAGCTAAAGGAAGTTGGTCACAGGATGTCCTTAGGAATTTCTTGCCCTTTGCCTTTTTCTTTCACTTTCTGTGTTCTGTTTGTCATGCAGAGAAGATTTTCCTCCACCTTTGTTCCAACACCATGAAGGTTTTTTCAACAGCTGGAGCCAAACATACACAAACATATACACTCATATACGCTAACATACAAACATACACACAACCACATATGCACACACAAGCATATATATGCACAACACACAATTTTGAAACTGGCTTCTGCTTATAAAAACTTTGCCACAGATATGAAATATAAGATATATACATGTATATATATATATGTAAAATAAAAACTTTAACTTGAAAGAGAAGGAAATATGCTGTACAATGTGCTTTAAAATGACTCAGAAGAATATTTCTGTTTTAAAGAATGACCAAAACATACTAAAAAAATGCACATAAGTTAATTCAGTCTAGAATTCTGTTAATATAGAATTCAGGACAAAGTATAAACACTTAGAAACCAAGAATGACCAAAACATACTAAAAAAATGCACATAAGTTAATTCAGTCTAGAATTCTGTTAACATAGAATTCAGGACAAAGTATAAACACTTAGAAACCAAGAAAGGCATAACACGATGTAAAAATCTACAATTCAAATAATTTCTACTAAAGTGTGTACATCAAATACCCAACAATTTCTCTCCTAGAATTTTGATTTTTGCAGGGTTGGGGGTCAATCACAGAACTTTGAGCAAGCTAGTTTGGTAGTAACTAGTAGTATAGCAGCACTGTACTACTGAATTATATCCCTATTTGAAAAATAATTATTATTTTTACTTTTTTTGTGTATGAGTGTATTGCCTGCACATATTTAAAGTGCACCAGTGTCATTCAATTCGCACAGAGGTCAGAAGAGGGTATTGGATCCACTGGAACTGGAGCTATACATGTTTTTCAGCTGTCATGTGGGTGCTGGATGTTGAACCTGGGTGCTCTGCAGGAGCAGCCAGTGCTCTTAACCAGTGAGCCATCTCTCCAGCCCCTATATCCCTATTTTTAACATTTCATAAGGCTGAAATTACAGAAACACAAGGAGAAATAGAAATACCTCAAAGGAAGAAAAATGAGGACAACATCTGATGCCATAAAATATATGATATCAGAGTTGATATCAATGTAAGAAAAATAGGAAAATTATGATTAGGTCTAACTCCATGTAAGTTTAGAGCACAATAAAGGTAGTAGCTGAAATTAGTGGGGAAAATATACTTTATAAAACTAACATTGTGTAAAAATATATGCCTGGATAAGTTTAAAACAAATGAGAATTGCAGGAATGAAGGCAATCTTGAATAATTTCTTAGTACACATAACAATGAATGTTTCATAGCTTTACATAAACTTCAGTAATAATAAAGAAATACATATTGTTACATAAATGTTTTAAAATACATTATGAAGAAACATAAGCAAAATAAAAACAATAATACTCTTAGAGAAATGGTGGGATATAAATGGGCATGAAGAGATCGAAGACATAAAATCACCAAGACTCCTGCAGAATACTGAGCTATGATTATGAACACACAATTTAAACACAGAAAATTCAACTGGTCTTAACTATTCAAAATATGTCTAACTTTGCTCATAAGAAGGAAATTATGTGTTAAAGTTGCACCAAGATCCAATTTTCATACCTTATATTGACAAATATTTTAAAGTCAGATGCCATAATTTGAGGAAGAGTGTGGGAAAACTTATCATCATATGATTGCCAGACATGCAAAAAGATATATAACAAATGGGGAGAATTTAAGTAATATGTATGAAAATTATGTATGCATTTTCCTTTTGACTCTCAGAGAATTGGCTGTAAAGAATTAATCTAAAAAGTATACAGGGAAATTTGAAAAACAGATGTTCACAATGTTTATACAAGTCATAGCAAGTTATTTGTGAAGTCAAAAGACCTGAAACAAATTAAATGTTCATCAATAGAGGAAGGACTGAAGTTAAAAAACATTCATACAGTGGAGAATTGTGTAGTATTAAAAAGATGTTGTGTCAACAGACTCTGCGGGCGACTGTTGGGGCAAAGTGTGTGCAGGTCAGCCCAGAGGGTTCTGGGAGCTGAGAGCTGAGGTTTGAACACAGACTCAGCAAGTGACTGCTGGGGCAGAGTGCGTACGGACCATCTTGTCAGCATCACTCTAATACTAAAGTCAGGCAAGGATGCAACCAAAAAGAGAGCTACAGAGCCATCCCTTTAATGAACTCAGATATAAAAATCCTCAACAAAATACCTGCAAGCCCTATACAGACCCACATCATAAAGATCATTCACCATGATCAAGTTTAATTCATACCAGAGATGCAGGGATGGTTCAACATATGAAAATCAGTAAATATCATAAAACACATAAATGGATTGAAGGACAAAACCCACACTATCATCTCGATTAATGTAGAAAAAGCCTTTGACAAAATCCAGCACTCCTTCATGATTAAAGTACTAGAGGGAATTGGACTGGAAGGATCATTCCTCAACATAATCAAAGCCATATATAAGAGATCCACAGCCAGCATCATCCCAAATGGAGAAAAGTTAGAAGGATTCCCCGTAAAGGTAGGAACCTGACAAGGCTAACTCTTGTCACCACTCCTCTTCAATATAGTGCTTGAAACACTGGCTAGGGCAATAAGGCAAGAAAAGGAATTTAAAAGAATACAAACTGAAAAGGAGGAAGTAAAACTATCCCTTTTTGTAGATGATATGATAGTTTATCTAAGGGATGCTAAAATCTCCATGAGAAAACTCCTAGAAATTATTAAGAGTTTCAGTAAAGTGGCAGGATACAAAATTAACTTAGAAAAATCAGTAGCCTTTCTTTACACCAGTTCACAATAGCCTCCAAAACAATAAAATACCTAGGAACAAACCTAACCAAAAACACTAATGATCTCTACAACAAAAATTATAAACTCCTGAAGAAGGAGATTGAAGAAGACATCAGAAGATGGAAAGACTGGAAGCCCAGGTATGTGCCCCCCCTCCAACTGGGATTATGAAGGCATCTGAAGGAGGCAAGAAAAGCAAGCCTTCAACACAGTGAAGAGACATTTAGGACTCACATTGGAATACAGGCAAGGAGAAGCCCATATGCCAGGAACACGAAGAAGAGACAACACGGGAAAGGGGCAGGATGGTCCTGCACCAAACTCCACCAACCCTGTGGAAGATTCTTACAGTGGATCCCTCTGGGGATGCCCCAGGACACAGATATCAGAAACACAATTGGGAACATATTTAAAGAACTACAAGATTATAAAGAGCAAATCAAAGAATTAAGAGAAGAGAATGAAGAACTCAAGAAGGACCTAGAGAGAGAGAGAATGACGGACTCCTGAAGGAAGTAGAAACACTGAAAAGATCCCATGCTGAAAAAGATAAGGAAACCAACCAGCGAAGCAAAGAGCTACGGGAAGAGATTGAGAAGCTCCAAAAAGAAGTAGAAATACTAAAGAAATCAGAAGAGGAAATGAAAAAGGAAATCAAACACTCATCCAATCAAGAGGAAAGGAATGGAAAAAGCCTCAGAAGCAGAATGGAGGAAGCAGAACAAAGAATATCAGACCTGGAAGATAACACAGAACAACTAAAAACCTCAAGGAAAGATTATGAAAAATTTAAAAATACACAAAAGTGGAACAACCAGGAACTGTGGGACACTATGAAAAGATCAAACCTCCGCATCATAGGAATAGAGGAAGGAGAAGAATCCCAAGAGAATGGTATTGATCAGATCTTCAACAGAATAATAGATGAAAACTTCCCCAAACTAAAAAAGGACAAACCAATACCAATACAAGAAGCACATAGAACTCCAAACAGACAAGATCAGAAAAGAAATTCTCCACGCCACATCATAGTTAAAATGCTAGACACCCAAAACAAAGACAAAATCCTTAAAGCCACAAGAGAAAAACAACAAGTGACCTATAAGGGGAAACCTATCAGAATAACAACGGACTTCTCACAGCAAACGATGAAGGCAAGAAGAACCTGGAGCAAAGCATTCCCAGTGTTGAGGGACAATGGATGCCAGCCCAGGTTACTATACCCAGCAAAAATGTCAATCATAGTGGAAGGAGAGAGGAAAATCTTCCATGACATAAACAACTTGAAAGAATACATGTCCGGAAAACCAACCCTTCAGAGAATACTTGAAGCAATTCAAAGAACAGAAGAAAGGAGCAACCAACCCCAGGCACCTAGAAGGAGAAATCAATAAAAGCATAACTGCAGAAGTAGAAACCTAAATCAAAACCGCAGATGGATAATAAGGCAAAAGGAAGCAACACAAACCTATCAGTCATAACCTTAAATATTAATGGACTAAATTCCCCAATCAAAAGACATAGACTGGGAGACTGGATTAGGAAACAGAATCCATCGATATGCTGTCTACAAGAAACACATCTTACCTTCAAGGACAGGCACCACCTTAAAGTGAAGGGATGGAAAAAAATATTCCAAGCAAATGGTACCAAAAAGAAAGCAGGTGTTGCTATTTTAATATCGGATAAAATAGACTTCAAAGTAAAAGAAATCAGAAGAGACAAAGAAGGCCATTACATTTTCATCAAAGGAACAATCCACCAAGAAGATTTCACAATTATGAATATATATGCCCCAAATTCTGGTGCACCAAACTTTATAAAGACAATTCTCCAGGACCACAAGTCACAGACTAACCCCAGCACACTCATAGTGGGAGATTTCAATACCCCACTGAGTCCTTTGGATAGGTCAACAGGACAAAAAATAAACAGAGAGACATCTGAACTGAACGATATGATACACCAAATGGACCTCATAGACCTCTACCGAACATTCCATCCTAATACCAGAGAATACACTTTCTACTCAGCACCCCACGGAACATTCTCCAAAATCGACCACATCCTGGGACACAGAAGAAACCTCTACAAATACAAAAAGATTGAAATAATTTCATGCATCCTGTCAGACCACAGTGCAATGAAGCTCAACATCAACACCAGGACAAGCCCTCCTGCCTACAAGAACACATGGAGACTAAACAACACACTCTTGAATAATGAATGGGTCAAGGAAGAGATAAAGAAAGAAATAAAAACATTCCTGGAACTGAATGACAATGACAATACAACACAACAAAACTTATGGGATACCTTAAAAGCAGTCCTAAGAGGGAAATTTATAGCCCTGGGTGCCTACATTAGAAAAACAGAAAGAGCACAAGTGAATGATCTAACACTACAGCTAAAAGCACTTGAGAGGCAACAACAGATGAACCCTAAACGCAACAGACAGGAAGAAATAACAAAAATCAGAGCAGAAATCAATGAAATAGAAACAAAGAAAACAATACAAAAAATCAATGAAGCCAAAAGTTGGTTCTTTGAAAGAATAAACAAGATAGACAGACCTCTAGCCCAGTTAACAAAAAGAAAGAAGGAACAACTCCAAATCAATACAATCTGTGATGAAAAGGGAAATATCACAACGGACAAGGAAAAGATCAAGAAAATTATATGGGAATATTACAAGAACCTATATTCTACCAAGTTTGAAAATCTAGAAGAAATGGATGAATATCTGAAATCTTGGGAATCACCAAAGCTTGGCCAAGAGGAGACCAGCAGCTTAAACAGACCCATAACATATGAAGAAATAGAGGATGTAGTAAGAAGCCTCCCAACTAAAAAAAGCCCAGGCCCAGACGGTTTCACAGCAGAATTCTATAAAACATTTCAAAAAGACCTACAACCATTATTTCTGAAACTGTTTAGAAGTATACAATCAGAGGGAATTCTCCCAAATTCCTTCTATGAAGCCAACATCACTCTATTACCAAAACCAGGCAAAGATCCAACTAAAAAGGAGAATTATAGACCCATCTCCCTCATGAACACAGATGCCAAAATTCTAAACAGAATACTGGCAAATCGCATACAGACCCACATCAAGAAGATCATCCATCATGACCAAGTTGGATTCATACCAGAGATGCAGGGATGGTTCAACATACGAAAATCAATAAACATCATCAAACACATAAACGGAATCAAAGACAAAAACCACACCATCATCTCAATTGATGCTGAAAAAGCCTTTGACAAAATCCAGCATCCCTTCATGCTTAAAGTCCTAGAAGGAATTGGATTGGAGGGATCATTCCTCAATGTAATCAAAGCCATATACAGGAAACCCACAGCCAATATCATCCTAAATGGGGAAATGACAGAAACATTCCCTTTAAAGGTAGGAACTCGGCAAGGCTGCCCCCTATCACCACTCCTCTTCAATATAGTGCTTGAAACACTTGCTAGAGCAATAAGGCAAGAAAAGGATATTAAAGGAGTACTAATTGGAAAAGAGGAAGTCAAACTATCCCTATTTGCTGATGATATGATTGTTTACTTAAGGGATGCAAAAAACTCCACCAGAAAACTCCTAGAAACGATTAACAGCTTCAGCAAAGTGGCAGGATACAAAATTAACCTTAGAAAATCAATGGCCTTTCTTTACACCAAGAACAAGCAACTGGAGAAAGAATTCAAAGAGACCTTCCCACTCACAATAGCCTCAAAAACAATAAGATACCTAGGAACAAACCTAACCAAAGACACCAAAGACCTCTACAACAAAAATTTTAAACCCTTAAAGAAAGAAATTGAAGAAGACCTCAGAAGATGGAAAAACCTCCCATGCTCATGGATTGGGAAAATTAACATTGTAAAAATGTCCATTTTACCAAAACTCTTGTATAGATTTAATGCAATCCCAATCAAAATCCCCAAGAGTTTCTTCACAGGCTTGGAAACAAAAGTTCTTAAATTCATTTGGAAAAACAAAAGACCCCGAATAGCCAAATCAATCCTGAGTGAAAAGAGCTACACAGGAGGGATCTCTATACCAGATTTTAAACTATACTACAGGGCTATAGTCATAAAAACAGCCTGGTACTGGCACAAAAACAGACCTGTTGACCAATGGAACAAAACCGAAGATCCAAATCTGAGCACATACAATTTCAGCCATCTCATATTTGACAAGGGGGCCAAGAAACCACAATGGAGAAAAGACAGCATCTTCAGCAAGTGGTGTTGGCAAAACTGGATCACCACTTGTAGAAGAATGAAATTAAACCCCTACCTCTCACCCTGTACAAAAGTCAACTCCAGATGGATTAAAGACCTCAACGTGAAACCCCAAACTCTGAAGGTGATAGAAGAAAAAGTTGGCAGCAGACTACAAGACATAGGCGTAGGAAAAGACTTCCTAAATCAGACAGCAGCTGCACAAGAATTAAGGTCGACAATTGACAAATGGGACCTCATCAAACTCAAAAGCTTCTGTACATCAAAAGAAACAATCAAGGAAGTGAAGAGAAATCCCACAGAGTGGGAGGAAACCTTCACTGCAGATACATCTGACAAAGCATTGATTTCCAGAATATATAAACTACTCAAAAAACAAAGAAAAAAGAAAACAAACGACCCGCTCAATAGATGGAGCAAAGAACTGAACAGAGACTTCACAAGCGAGGAATTAGAGATGTCTGAGAAACACCTCAAGAACTGCTCAACATCACTAATCATTAAGGAAATGCAAATCAAAACCACTTTAAGATATCATCTTACTCCAGTAAGACTGGCTAGGATCAAGAAAACAAATGATACCAAGTGCTGGAGAGGTTGTGGGGAAAGGGGAACACTCATCCACTGCTGGTGGGAATGTAAACTCGTACAGCCACTATGGAAAGCAGTGTGGAGAACCCTTGGAAGACTTGGAATGAACTTGCCACCCGACCCAGCCATACCACTCCTGGGCATGTACCCTCAAGACTTACGCCACCACAGAGATACATGCACGGCCATGTTTATTTCAGCTCTCTTCACAATAGCAAAGAGCTGGAACCAACCTAAATGCCCCTCAACTGACGAATGGATAGAGAAAATGTGGTACATCTACACAATGGAGTTCTATGCAGCAGTAAAGAAAGACGACATCACGAGCTTTGCAGGAAAATGGCTGGAGCTAGAGGACATCATGCTGAGTGAAGTAACACAGTCCCAGAAAAACAAACGACGAATGGTATCCCTCATCTGTGGATGCTAGTGCCAATTACCCAGTTGTAAGTATTTCTTGTGTAGGGCCCCCTGAGCTTCTGTACAAAGCAGTTGGACATAATGCATTTTGGAAACAACAACAACAACAGAAAATACTGCATCAAAGAACTGACTGAAACAGTGAACTTCTGCTCAAAACAGTCAACTTCCACATGGAGAATATTGAGAAAGACTGAGAAAGAGATGAAAAGCATGTTTGACAGAATGCATGAGCTCTGGAGGGGTAGGGGGATGGGGGGACATGGGTCTAGATTTGATAAAAAATATAAATAAATAAATATATAAATAAATAAAATAATGTTAAAAATGTGTAAAAAAGATGGAAAAACCTCCCATTCTCATGGATTGGAAAAATTAATATAGTAAAAATGTCCATGCTACCCAAATTAATATACAGATTCAACACAATTCCAATTAAAATCCCAAGGACATTCTTCACAGGCTTGGAAAACAAAGTCTTAAATTCATATGGAACAACAAAAGACCCCAAATAGCCAAAGCAACCCTGAGTGAAAAGAGAAATACAGAGGGGATCTCTATACCAGACATAAAACTATACTATAGGGCTATAGTCATAAAAACAGCCAGATACTGGCACAAAAACAGACCTGTAGACCAATGGAACAATACTGAAGATCCAAACTTGAGCACATACAATTTCAGCCACCTCATATTTGGGAAGGGGGCTAAAAAGACTCAATGGAGAAAAGACAGCATCTTCAGCAAATGATGTTGGCAAAACTGGATCACCACTTGTAGAAGAATAAAGTTAAACCCCTAACTCTCACCCTATATAAAAATCAACTTCAAATGGATCAAAGACCTCAGTGTGAAACCCAAAACTCTGAAGGTGATAGAAAAGTTGGCAGCAACTTACAAGACATAAGTGTAGGAAAAGACTTTCTAAATCAGACAGCAACTGCACAGGAAGTAAAGTTGACAATGGACAACTGGGACCTTATGAAATTCAAAAGTTTCTGTACAGCAAATGAAACAATCAGGGAAGTGAAGAGAAAATCTACAGAGTGGAAGAAAACCTTCACTGCTGATACATCTGACAGAGCATTAACTTCCAGAATATATAAACTACTTAAAAAACAAACAAGTAAGAAAACAAATGACTCAAAATATGGAGTAAAGAGCTGTGCATAGAGTTCAGAAGCAAGGAAATAGAGGTGGCTGAGAAACACCTTAAAAAATGTTGGACATTGCTAATAATTAAGGAAATGCAAATTAAAACCACTTTAAGATATCATCTCACCCCAATAAGGCTGGCAAGGATCAAGAAAACAAATGATACCAAATGCTGGAGAGGGTGTGGGGAAAGGGGAACACTCATCCACTGCTGGTGGGAATGCAAACTTGTACAACCACAATGGAAAGCAGTATGGATAACCCTTAAGAGACTCAAAATGAGCATACAACCTGACCCAGCCATACCACTTCTGGGTATATATCCATCAGACTCTTCCTAATGCAGAGATACATGTATAGCCATGCTTATTGCAGCTCTCTTCACAATAGTGAGGAGCTGGAACCAACCCAAGTGCCCCTCAACTGACAAGTGGAAGAGAAAATGTGGTGCATCTACACAATGGAGTTCTATGCAGTAGTAAAGAAAGATGACATCGTGAAATTTGCAGGTATGCTAAGTGAAGTAACACAAAAAAAAGACGAATGGTATTCCTCATCTGTGGATGCTAGTACCAAGTGTCTGGTTGTGAGACAAACTGATCAACATTAATATTATATTCCTCATGATCTAAAGACAACTGTGCTCTTGCATCGTGAATCCCTAAACAGGTTCTAGAGCTGACCTACATTTATTTTCAGACCTTGGGTTTTTGGTATATGATGGAGGGTTTGTATGCATCTTTTAGAGGAATATGGGATTAATATGTAAAGATGCAAATCAAGAAATATGATATGGAAATAACATACAGTTTGTTTCCAAAGGAAACAATTTTAATATTGGTGCAATGTAATAGGCTGGTGCAACTTAGCTTTTCTGGGTGCTTAAGGACCATACTTAATGCCCATACCAATTTGGCCAAGGGACCTAAGTGATAACTTTGTTCCTTGCCCTCAGAGATCAACCAAGTCCTAAAGGATTATGCATGGGGGCATCTCTTGAAATATCCTGCAAATATGGGTCACCAGTCTTTCTGTTCAGGGAGGTCTTGGAGAGCCACTAATGGGATTTCAGCCAGTGTCCAATCTATAAAGAGGAAAGTCTGCTCATGCTTCAGAAAAGGAAGCCTTGTCTAGCAAGACCTGATTTTTGTCCTTGAGTAGATGGAACTGGTAAATGAAAAGCTGAAAGGAGCAAGGTGCTCTCACCCCCCCTAAAAAAAACCCCAAGAGAACCCTGAGGACCAGATCCTCAACTGACCTTGAGAAAACAAAAACCTTGGTTATTCTGGGCTGTGTGGCCTTAAGCATCCAAAAGGAAAGGACAACCAGAAATAAATAATCAGTAAGACCAGAGAAGCTGTACTGCAGACATAGAACTTGAGATCTCAGTAAAGAGACAAAAAGAAAAAAGAGAGAGTGTTGTTGTTTGGCCTGTCTTCAATTCTTACTGGCAGCAAGTGCATCTACTCTATGGCTGCCACCACTACAAAGACATGAGACACAGCTTTGTAACCGTTCAATACAGACTGAGGACTCATGTCTCTCCAAGAATCCTCCAAACCTTCAATGCCAGATGGGGACTACTGAGATACCCAGCTTGTGGACTAAACAGCTAAGGGGAATTCAGCCTTGTCAGTACATAGACTGCCATGTTGGACTACCTGAGCTGTATCACGGAGGCCAGTACAAGGGGATCAATACAGGAGGCGTGCTTACTGGACTTCATTTGGGGGACCATGGGAGGGAAAGACCCCAATGTGGAGCAAAAGTGCAGGATTGATGGTTGTTTGGGATTGCTAAGGAGGAACCTTTGATGACTTCCTTAAGGAAAACATGGCATCTTTTAGGAAAAAACATCCTCCAATTCAAGTGATATGTGTATGTATGTATATATGTGTGTATGTATATATCTATAACTATAACTATATATATATTTTTTTATATATATATATTATATATATAGATAAAATATATATATATATACTGTAGCAATACAAGTGAAGAGAACAACAACAAAAGAACTGAAAAAAACTCTGGAAGACTCAGAAAAAAGAGGCAGGACATGTATAGCAGACTGCAGGGACTCGGGTGGGATGGGGGGCATGGAAAGGGAAGCGACTCTAGATTCGATTGAGAAATGATGTATGACTTATGGAAAATGTTTAATAACAATAAAACATTAACAAAGGAAATAAAGATGTTGTGTCTGTTGGTATGCTTCCATGAAATAACAGCAAGATTATATTAAGTGAAAAAGCAGGTAGAAAAAATATGATAGCACTTAAGCACTTATCTAATAAATGAATATATATCCATATATATACAGAAAGAAAGAGCTTTTTACACACAGCCATGTATGGCTGTGTGGACAGTCAAAGCCACATTTTCTTTTTTTTTTAATTTTTTTATTAATCTTATTTATTTCTGTATGTGTATGAATGTACTGTCTGCATGCAAGTTTGTGCACCTGTGTCGTGCAATGCCGCAGAGGTCAGAAGAGGGTCTCGGATTCCCCTGGAACTGGAGTTCTCCTAGAATTGGAGTTTCAACAGTTCTCGGCCGCCATGTGGGTGCTGGGGATCGAACCCGGGTCCTCTGCAAGAGCGGTCGGCACTCTTAACCGCTAGGCCATCTCTCCAACCCCAAAGCCACATTTTCTTAAAAGCAATGACTAAAGAATAAACTCTAAAACTCACTGTCTTCAAGATGAAGCAATGCAAATTAGGTGTGGTGACACACTCCTATCATCTTAGCTTTGGGGGAGAGGAGACAGGAGGATCAGGAGTTCAAGGTCATTTTCAAGTCCATGGGGGAGTTTGAGGACAGCCTGGGCTACATGAGACCCTTACTCAAAAATGTAAGTATGTATAAAGGGTGCTGGAACACAGAGAAGTCCATGTGGAGCAAAACTACTTTCTTTGGAAAAATCCTTCTTTTATGCCTCACATCCTCAATCTAAATCTATTTATAGACATTTTAATGCCTTGTCAGTCGAAAGTCTTTATGTCAATCGAGCTACAACATTCAGGTTGATCAATTCTCTTTATGTGGCAACATGAATAGAATGGCCATTGACATGACACTTGTACAAGGATCATCTGTAGTGATTTTAGGATGAATACTGGCAGCTCATTCACAGAACTTGACTGCAGACTAACATTGCTGGAACATGGTACATCTGTACTGAAAAAGAATAGGTGTCTGAGGATTTTAAGAGTCCAAACAAACAAAGAGTCCAAAAATTTCTAGCAGGGCTAAAGAAGTTTTGTGTCTGTAGTCAGGTATGTTATAGAACTAACTTAGTGA
The DNA here is from genome assembly GCA_009823505.1 of Rhizomys pruinosus. Lineage (NCBI taxonomy): Eukaryota > Metazoa > Chordata > Mammalia > Rodentia > Spalacidae > Rhizomys > Rhizomys pruinosus. The sequence continues at coordinate 456,235 of VZQC01003337.1, forward strand.
GATGCTGCACCCAGCTGCCAAGCCTCAGCTAATATATTTGAATTCATGTATATTTTAATATTCAGTATACGATCTTCTTTGTACAACATGATCTGTAGCTCATAAGAGAGTCTGAGACTGTTGGCTTAGGGAAGAAATAAAATGTCTTAGAATCATTTCTCAAATTAAATCTACATGCCAGGAATGTTAGCACATGCTTTTCTTTGATCCCAGTACTCCAGAGCCAGAGCCAGGAAGATCTCTGTGAGATCCAGGCCACACAAGACTATATGGTAAAGTCCAGGACTGTGGAGACTAGAGGGAAAACTTGTCTAAAATCAACAGAAAAATAAATACATAAAAATAAAAATTTTTAGCCTTACATGATACCCAAACTACAGGAAAACTTGTCTCAAAAAAAAAAATAAAATCTACATATAAGTATAAATTCTTATTATTACATGAATATGGATTGTTATAAAACACAAACATAATAAATCTAATTTTTAAAAGGGAGAATTGGATGGATGTGGTGGTATACAGCTTTAATTACACTAGTTGGGAGACAGAGACAGGTGGATTTCTATGAGAAGTAAGTCAGCTTGATCTACATAGTCGGTTCCAGGCCAGTTAGGGCTACAAGGAAACTCTGTCTCAACACCCCTTACTTCAAATAAAAATATAAAAATGGGAAATTTGAAGAACTGCAAAATTAAGAATAAAAAAGTGGCCCTTCAGCACAGTCCCCACACTCTAGGTCTAGGTCTAGCTGGGTTCATGTGGCCTGTGCACCAACCTAGCCAGATAAGTACAGCTCTCACCCATCACCCCCTTTTCCCAGCAGATGGAGACTGTTATAGAGATCCACACTAGTCAAAATGCAGAGAACAATTATCATGGGGTGGCCTATATTTAAAGCCTGTGCTCTTAACCAGTAAGCCATCTCTCCAGCCAAAATATCCCTATACCTTAACATCTTTCATAAGGCTGAAATTACAGAAAACACAAGGAGAAATAAAAATAGTTCAAAGGAAGGAAGGAAGAAACAATAGCCAGAGCCAGAGGCCTGGGATGCCTGCTGCAAGATAGTGTCTTCTAGATATGACAGGGAAGCTATACCCAACAAATGTGAACAACATGGTGAACTAAACAAAACCCACATAATGATAACAACAGTTGACCTGACAGTGTGGATAGTGGAAATTTCACCAGGTCCCTCCCCTAAATAAAGAGCTATAGGCAGTCAACTGATGCTAGGGCTGGAGAATCAGTTTTCTATAAAGATGAGCTCCCTAAGAAGTTATCCAACCCACAGATGGATAACTCTCAGCTGGAGAGATGGCTCAGTGGTTAAGAGCACCGACTGCTCTTGCAGATGGACCTGGGTTCAATTCCCAGCACCCACATGGCGGCTAAGAACCATCTTTAACTCCAGTTCCAGGGGAGTCTGACACCCTCTTCTGACCTCTATGGCATTGCATGACACAGGTGCACCAACCTACATGCAAACAGTACACTCATACAAATAAAAAGTAAAAATAAATAAATAAATAAAAAATTTTAAAGAAGTTATCCAACCCAAAGTGGTTATCTTTATAGATATATACACATGAGCAACACTAAATGTGTATATATATATATATATATATATATATATATATATATATTTATAAAGAGATAGACAGATAGATGATAGATGATAAATGTGTGCTGTGTGGTATGTGTGTAGAACAATGCTAAAGAAGAGGCAATATTTTTGAAAGAGAATGGGGAAGGGGCATGGGAGGAGTTGGGGGGAGGGACAGTGAGGAGTGGAAATTATGTAAATGTAGCACATGTATAAAATTTTAAAAAATAGAAACGTAATAAATAGGTTACTAGGTTTATATGAAATGCCTGTAAGGTTGTGCACATCAAATTGGATATAATTGTATAAGAGGCTAAAAATGGTTAGAAGCATAGCTTTTATTTTCAAAAGGATAGGAGAATACAAACTATTTATTAGTACTACATTCTGGAAAGAAATTTTGAAAAATAATAAGTGACTTTATTAGTTACAGTTCCTTCTGTAGAAAATAATGGCAAATCAACTCTACAGTGCTTCAATAGTAACACACCTCCTGACCAAACAAAAATAAAATAGAAGGCCTATTTCCAGGAACTTGGAAAAAAATGCCTTTCATGTCACAGCCGATGAATAAGTTCTTCCTTAGACACATAAGTCCATTGAAGAGAAAGAAGGATCTCCTACCTTCCAGCATGGATTAGAGCTAGTTCCATAACACAACATACTTTAAAAAATGGTGAGTTGATGTTGGCATAGGCTAACAATCATGACCATTTAAATTATTTAATGGAGAATGTTCTCATAAGATTTCTACAGTCACAAAGATGGGTTTCATTTGAGCATTTCATGTTTATCTTTATCAGAAGACAAGGGCTCATAAGGCCACCTCAGCCAAGATTGAGCCTGGTGATTTATATTTGTTCATGTGAAACTGAACTAAGATCTCCTAAATGAATGAATTGAAAGCCATTTCCTTTGACTAGAGATGTCTGTCAAACTCAGGCTTACCTTAGACTCACAGAAATTCTCTTACCTCAGCCACTTACAGTTCTGGGATTATAGACATGAGCCATCACATCAAACTAGTTGGATAGTGTTTTCTTTTGCAAGTCAAATATCAGACCATTAAAGTTGGAATTATATAATATAGATTCGAAGAGTTCAGAGGCAAGGAATAAGAGGCAGAGGGAACTACTATTCTCTGAGATCCATCCACATAGAAACCCAGGAGACACGCAGGTTTCCATGTTAATGTTGTAAACAAGCTTGCCTATTTAGCACTTGTTAATAGTATCAATAAACTTACTGTAGAGACTAGGCAGTAAATCATTATAGTATACATCCATAATGAGAAACTTGAGTGTCCACACTCTATAAATTTCATATCTATAGTCTTGAAAACCAGGTAAAAACAGGTTATGCTTGTCAGTTGCTTCTAAAATTTCCACAGCAAGCAGAAACCCACCTTCCCTCCTTACAAAAGTGATCTGTTATGAAACTTCTTAGAGAATATTTCTTGCAGTAGGATTCTTTTTGGAATAAGATGTTGGGAAAAATACTTGGCAAAGATCATGAAATTTACACTAAAGAATATGTACAACCCTTTTTCCTCGCAGCATATTTAGAGGATATGTTACAATAGACTGATAGCTCTAGGATAATCTCAACAGCATCTCATGGAGAATTGTACATAAGCATCATAATTAGCAAAATTAAGGCAGAGTGATTTTATTGTCCTAATATTTACCTACCAGCTTAGTGACCAAAGATGCTTTCTAGAGACAGGTGGAGCCATTTAAAGTGACCCAGACACTATTCGGGACCACCAATCAATGGCTATGCCTCTGTTTCCTTGTTTCTATGCCTTCTCCTATACAGCAGGTAAAAGCCAGAATCATTTCTGTATTAAGGACATGTTTGTTTTATGCTATGAAAGTAGCCGACTCTTTTAGTTTCTCTTCAATTTCTGTGACAAAACACTCTGACGGACATCAACTTGGGGAGGAAAGGGTGTACTCAGCTCACATCTCCTGGGTTGTAGTTCATCACTCAGGGAACCCAAGGCAGGAACTCAGAACCTGGAGGCAGGAGCTGAGGCACAGGCCATGCAGGAATGCTGCTTACTGGCTTGCTCCCCTGGCCCATGCCCAGCCTGCCCTTTTATAGCGTACACAACAACCTGCCCAGGGTGGCACCACCCATAGTGGGCTGTGCCCTTCCACATTGCTCAACAATCAAGACTACTCCACATATGTGCCCACGGGCCAGTCCAATAGAGCCAATTCCCCAATTGAGGCTCCCTCAACCCAGGTGTGTCAAGTTGACACTAAAGCTATCCAGCACATCAACTCTTTAAAAGAGAGGCTTGTAAATATTTTTTCTCTGAAAAGGGAATCAGATTATTCAGTTCTAATTTTTTTGAACAAGGGAAAGAAACCTAACATTTGAAATTATTTTATATTTGCTAATAATATATTCATCTCCTACATCTTGGCCCATAGTCATTTTCCTGTCCACAGAAGTGATAGCAAGTAAAAGTGAATGAAAGCTACTAAAGGAGCATACATAGTTAAATATTTCAGGATTACAGTCAGTTACATATTACAGAAGCCTGACAACAACGGTTCAGACTAATATTATTACTATTTCTTCTGTTTCCTCTTCTTCTCCCTCCTCCTCCTCCTCCTCCTCCTCCTTCCACTTCTCTCTTCTTTTCCTCTGTCCCTTCTTTCTCTTCTCATATTTTAAGGTTAAGGACACAAGTAAGCCAGAAAGCTGCTTTTAAGAAGCTTACAATTTGATAGGAGAGAGACTTCAAGAAAAGAAGCAATGATCAGTAGCCATAACAGAAAAGGTAGAGAATTAAAGCTGGGGATATAAGAAAGGGAGGTGTCAGGGGAGACTTCATCCCACTGAGCAATATCTTGAAGAAAGAAGGCATATCCTATGCAGATTGCCCAAGGTAGTAAAAATAGTGTATCTCCATCAACTTTGGAAAAACCACATAGGAATTTGAGAGATTACAACTGTTCACAGTACAGCAAGTCTCAACCAAGTTTTTGCATAGTTATGAGGGATTATAAGAAATGAAATCCTTAAGTGGAAAAGTAATCACTGAAATAATGTAGACAATGAAGTGGAACCCCACACAAAACAAAGTCACATGACTTCTCAAACTTTTGCTTGGAGTAGAAACTCTAGCACGATTTAGAATGACCTCTGAGAGTTTAAATGATGACACTGGTATTGTTCCTCTACCCTTGCAATGGTGCAGTGCTGCAGTAATAAGAGACGTGGTTTCCATGACTCTAGCCTGAGGAGGGAAATAGGTCTGTAATTTCATATTTCATCTCTCCTTGCTATATTGTTAGGTCTATCACCACCTCTGGCTTAAAGGCCAGGAACATCTCTGTGGAATGTCTTTCAGTATCTTCATTATGCAGCATTACTATTTTCTTAGTCTCAGGTTATTTTAGAACCTGGCCTTGATTGACAGTTCCCAGCAAAGGTTTTGTGAGAACTTCTGTGAAATATGGATATTATTGATGACAAACGAATCCTGGGACTTTCTAGCTAAACATTTATCTCTTATTCTAAACAAGTTTATTTCTTGTTTTGGTGACTACCATAACAGTCAAACACCATTGTGAAAATATCCTGCCTTCACCAATTCATTTTTTTTCTTTTTTCTTTTTCTGGTATTTTTGAGACAGGGTCTCCCTTTTAGTACCAGCTGTCCTGGAGCTCGCTCTGTAGACCAGGTTGGCCTTGAACTCACAGAGATCCGCCTACCTCTGCCTCCCAAGTGCTGGGATTAAAGGCAGGCACCCCCACCAATTCTTATACTAGAAAATGCCAGGTGCTGACTAACTGAGTTTGTTTGCCACCCACCTCTTTGTTCTTAAATCAGATAGGACCCTGGTAGAAAATGCAACTTAGTCATTGGAATTTCTCAACAATGGACTCTAATACATTGTCTACTTCATAAAGGGTAAGCAGGTTTGAAAGACGAAAAGGACTGGAGAGGCTTGTGGAGACCAGCGACAGTGGAAAGCTGCTGCCACAACCAAGAAAGAGAGGAAGGGAGAGGAAATGCATTCCCACAGAAAAGAGAGATTAGGGAAGAATCTCGAGGCCGGGAGTTTTGTGTATGTAACACAGTTGCCAACGAGAAGACACCAACAATGGAAGTTGAGAGGAGTAACACATATTTTGACTTCCTTCCCTTTACCAGTCCTTTGTGGTAATCTTTGCTGTTAATTTGACTAGATTTAGAATCACCATGGAAACATATCTCTGGATGTGGCCTATAATGGTGTTTCTAGAAAGGGTTAACTGAGTAAGAAAGAGTCACCTTGAATGTGGGCGGTTCCTACCTGTGAGACTGAAAGCCAGCAGAGCATCAACATCCTTCCCTCTCTGGTTCTTGACTACATATGTAATATGACCAGCTGCTGGGCAATCACACCTCCACGGCTTTCCTTAACCTGTGAGCTGAAAATAAACTCTTCCTTCCTTAAGTTGCTTTTGTCAAATATTTTGCCATAACCATGAGAAAAATAGCTAATTTCCCATTCTTGTATTGGGAAAACTAGGCACTAACCTCCAAGCACCCAGAAGAGGAGGGAGGAGAATGGATCAGCTGGCAGGCAGGCAAATCCATAATAAGCAGGGGATCATTCTGCACGTTGTTTACAGCCACAGCATTGCTTTTTCAGCATTCCCCAATCTCCTAGTACGAGAAGCTCAATTACTTCCTTGCTTTTGGATAGGGTCAGACCCCCTGGAGCTTGAACAAAGAAGGGATGGAGAATTTCAGCAAAGTCACCATAGTACTTTAAAAAAATACTTCTGATTTGGCCAGGCATGGTGGTGCATGCCTTTAATCCTAGCACTCGGGAGGCAGAGGCAGGCAGATCTCTGAGTTCAAGGCCATCCTGGTCTACAGAGTGAGTTCCAGGACAGCTGGGGCTACAGGGAGACCCTGTTTCAAAAAGACCAAAAAAAAAAAAAAAATACTTCTGATTTGCCTGGATTTGAATGAAGGATTCACAACTTATTAGCCTCTCCAAGTTATTTTACTTCTAAGAATGGCTTTTCCCAATCGATAAATGAGATAAATTCACAGAATTATTAGGAAAAAAGATAAATAAACCAATTTGTATTAAGAGGTCATTACAAGTATTTTGCTTGTATTATGCTCATTATAAGTATTTCAAAAACACTGGCTATTATTACTGGGCGTTAAAACAAGGCTATTTCAATTATATAGTTTTGGATATAACAAGAGCATCTGCATCATAAATTGTGAAAATCAAATGAATAAATTAAGGCAATGCAGTAGAAAAGGAGCAACAGCCATTATTATTGCTCTTAATATTTAACATCTTACTTTAAGAATGTATTTCTTGACATTTCTTTTTTTTTTTGGTCTTTTTGAGACACGGTCTCCCTGTAGCCCCAGCTGTCCTGGAACTCACTATGTAGAACAGGCTGGCCTTGAACTCACAGAGATCTGCCTGCCTCTGCCTCCCAAGTGCTAGGATTAAAGGCATGCGCCACCATGTCCGGCTCTTGACATTTCTTAATGTTCATAGTACATTGCTATATTTTTAAGAGTTATAGATAAAAGAATATCTAGAATGTGCTTTAGTTTTTATAAAAGCATTATGTACCAGGGTGCCCACAGAAGGATTTTAAAGTATTTTACTAAAACTACTACATGGAAAAGTTGCTAGCTACTAATAGCAGAAACAGCATACTACCACTAAGAAACATGACTGTTTGGGACAAGACATGAGGATAGCCTTTTAATTTTACTCATTATAGAAAATGACCCACATCATTGACTAGTCCACAGATCTTGAGCAGATCCCCTTAGGGGATTCTCTGCTATAGACTGCGGTCACTGGCTTTAAGAGCAATGATGTCTAGCGCCTATTTAATTATCCACTTTGGCATCATAATTCTCTTATGATATTAAGTCTGTCTTTGGCCTCGGGCTCTGTAAAGAGGTTCTGTCTATTTTGAGGGGTGGTAGAGTGAAGATTAGGATTGGATTGAGAGCAATCAGGAGAACTCTATTAGTTAGAAGAAACATAAGGCTCTCTACAATTAAAAAAAAAGGAAAAGATTCCTCAGTGCTGAAAAGAAAAACAAAACAGTACTTTATTGCTTAAAACATGTATGTTCTGTGCCTGAATGAAAACATTAAATTGGAGAAAAGTGAAGCTTCACTGTAAAAAATTTACCATCAGGTTGATGTGACATGTAAAGATTTTAGAAACACAAAGATTGACAGGAAGACAATAATAGAAGGATTTCTAAATTAAATGTCAGCATTCTGAAATACTGAAGACATTGATTTAATTTTCCAGAATAAAATGAAGTTTTAAGAGCAGCAGTCATGAAAGATGATGCAAATGAATGTTTTACACTGGAAACTATATTCACCAGCTGTGTTTTAAAGTTCTACATACTTTTCTGTCTCCACTCTAATCACTCAAACTCCACACATAATCATGGCTACCAAGGACCTCCTAAAACCCTTCAATGGCTTCTATTTACCTTTGCAATAAAACAGAGGCATCATGTCTGACATTTAAAATAGGGGTGAATGGTGAAACTACAGCGATGTAGTCTGGACACTCATTTGATCAACTTGATTGAACAAACAACCTGTCACCCCCCACTGAATGGTGGGACTGTGGGGGTTTGGGCACAACAGTCTGTAGATTGGTTTTGCACGAAGGATGCTTATATTCATGGATTATCACTTATAGCTAAAAAATGAAAAAAAAAAAACCCTGAAAGATGCAGGACAGATAAGAAAAAAAAAATGAAAGGGGATGGGGGTGGGGGTGGGGGGGAAGGGAAAGGGAAATATGCCTGATCTGAATTGGAAAATGATGTACGAAATGCACAAACCATCAATAAAAATTAAATTAAAAAAAATGGCCCAGACTTATTGCACATAGCTCAAAAACTCATCTACAATATCGCACTCTCTGACAGAGAGCCAGCTACCTTTAAATAAGCAGATATTTCTTCCTCCTGCAGGGACTTTGCATGTCTGCTTCCTTTAGTTTGGCACAGGTTCCCTCTGGATTTTGGCTTGTTGGCTTTTCCTTCCGTTCTGGTCTCAGTTCAGATGTCAACGTCTCAGAGCAGATTTCCATAGTCATCATTTCTAAAGTGCTTTGATTTGTTACTTTTACTGAGGCTCAAAGTATTATACAGAATTATATAATTTCCTCCTTGTTGGCTGGAGAGTGTCACTGAAGGTGTAAGACAGGCAGCTGGGAGTCTCAACTGCAAGACAGAGTTGACATACTGGTGCAGGCTGAACCCCTGCCCTTGAGCATTACAACTACCCCCAGCCGGTATTTTCTCCTCTCTCCTGCCCTTTGTCCACATTTCAGAGATCAAAGACTAAGACTGCCTTTTCCTTATGTGGTCCACTTTAAGAGGTATCTCCTGACTGAAAATTAGGAAGTAGAAGCATTGACAGGGGCCATATGGTGAATTTGGGTTTACATACCAGATAAAGTTCATTTATTTCACCCTCTTCAAGCACAAAAAATTCCATTTTGGTGTGGAAAATATACTTAGAACATGAACATCTCTAGGTAGATGGGTGAATAGACAGTAATGAAGAGATACATAGGTGATTAGATAGGTAGATAGATGATATATAGAAGATAGATATAATGATAAATAGAGCGATAATGGGATATAACTTTACATTGAAATTTTATTTTCTAAAACATGTCCCAGGTGGCATCATTCAAGGCTGAGGAGATGGATCACTTGGTGAAGTGCATCATGCATAAGCATGTGGACCTGAGTGCAATCCACAGCACTCTCATAAAAAGCAGGCCATAGTGACATTTGTTTATCTCAACACTGAGAAAGAAGGAACAGAAGGATCCCTGGGCTTGCTGGCCAGCTAGTCTAGTAGAACTGGCAAGCCCCAGGTCCCAGTTAAGAAATCCTGTCTCAGGGCTCAGAGCTGTCTTAGTGGTAAAGAAAGAGCACTGGTTGCTCTTGCAGAGGACCAAGGTTAGGTTCCCAGCACCCAATGTTGGCTAACAACCATCCATGTCTCCTGTTCCAGATGATCTGACACCCTCTTCTGTGGGCATTACATGACACAGGTGCACTTAAATATATGCAGGCAATACACTTACGCACATAAAATAAAAATATTAAATAAAAAAGAGATCTTGTCTCAAAAAAAATATAGTGGTGGTTCTTAAAAGCAACACCCAAGATTCACCTCTGAGATTGATCTCTGACCTCCTCCAGCACAAGCACTTATGGATACACACACATGTATGTACTTGTTCACACATACAAGTACAAATAAATAAAAAAAACATAAATTCAAAATATAGGTAGACAATGCCTAAGAATTATACCAAGTTTTTCTTCCTGCCTCTGCACATGTATGGAAGTATTGGAATATTAGCACACACAAGGACATGCACACATGTGCAAGCTCATATACACACACTGTCAACTGCATCATTTGTAATACCCAAAGAACTATAAGATATCAAATAATCATACCATAGAAATGTACTAAAACTGATAATTAGTGTTCTGATCATAAGATACATGTTCTATGAACCAAGATTTCCTTATTAGGAAATTTGTGCTAAATACATTCTTACCCATAAGAAACTCTTATAGAATGTTTATTTCAAGCCAAGTGTAGTTGCTCATGGCTTTAATCTTAGCACTTGGGAGGCAGAGGCAGGAGGATAGTTATGAGTTCAAGGCCAACTCAGGTCTACAGACTGAGTTCCAGGACAGCTGGAGCTACAGGGAGACCCTGTCTCGAAAGGACAAAAAAAAAAAAAAAAAAAAGAAAAGAATGTTTATTTCAGTATACCTTGTGTTGACAGGAAGTTAGAGTCAATTCAAACATCTTTCAAATCAAATCAAAAGAGATAGAACCAGTAAAATATGGAAGGCTGCTCTGAGAAGTTGACATCTGAACTGAGACAGGAATGGAAAGAAAAGACAGCAAGCCAAAATCCGAGGGAACCTGTGCCAAATTAAAGGAAGCAGACGTGCAAAGTCCCTGCAGGAGGAAGAAATATCTGCTTATTTAAAGGTAGCTGGCTCTCTGTCAGAGAGTGCGATATTGTAGATGAGTTTTTGAGCTATGTGCAATAAGTCTGGGACATTTTAAATGTCAGACATGATGCCTCTGTTTTATTGCAAAGGTAAGTAGAAGCCACTGAAGGGTTTTAGGAGGTCCTTGGTAGCCATGATTATGTGTGGAGTTTGAGTGATTAGAGCGGAGACAGAAAAGTATGTAGAACTTTAAAATGCAGCTGCTGAATATAGAAACTGATGAAGGCACACACAGAGATACAACCAGATCTTAACAATGTATGCCTGAGTGAGAAAACAAACAAACAAAAAAAAATGCATGAGATCTTTCTACATGTCATCTGAGTAAATTTGGGTTTCCTAAAGACAAATAACATGCATGCTTCAGGAGAATGCAGTTCCTTTGAGATAGGTACCCACATGTTACTTATGTTTAGAGGTGGGAAGAGAATGAGTGTGAATGAAGAGTAGGTGTGAAAAATAAGTAAATGAAAATATAAGCAGATGTTAACAAAAAGAAGCACAATGTGTAAAAGTAAAGACAGTGTCATGAGTTAGGAAGGAACCAATCCAGTCTTTGACATTCGATGTCAGAGAAATGAGAAAGCAAGGCTCATTCTGCTCCCTTAGACACAGAGTCCTTTTACACAGGCTGCAAACAAGAAGTGAAATAGTTAAGGCTATACTGTTCTGTGCTCAGATCTATAAGATAAATGAGGTGAAGAGACGGCACCATTGGTTCAGTAGCTTGTCTATCTTTCTTAGCTCACAACAAATAAGACAGCGACACATTGATTTACAGTAAAGAGGCCTATCTTTGCAACCAGCAGGGTTGAGAACTTTATTTTTTTCCAATGAGAGCAAATCATTCTTTTAAGAAAGTCACTGAACATCTAAAAAGAGCCTTTGAAAAATAAGTTGATAAAATACTTCACATGTCTTCTCCAAAAGCGTCATAATTTTCAGCTTTATAATAGTCATTTTTCCTACCTTGCCTGATAGGAAAACTCCAACTGCAACTCAGGAGATAATAGCATTTATTGTGGACAGACCTGAGGTTGGGAGAGCTAGCCATCAGCTGTGTCATTAGTGTGAATGCCCTTAAGGCATGATGAATAAGACATAGCATCATTTTTATGTTTTAGGAAAGATAAGAATTGGAGCAGGAATATGGAGAGATGAAAGGAGGGATCTGAGGCTGAGTCTCAAATGTGACTGGCATTTAGGGAAATTAAGGATACAAAAGGATACTATTTCCTATAAAAGATTCTGATTTATTAACAAAATACCAATTTAGGATCCACATAGTGCAATAATCACTTTGTCAATTATGTTCAGCTGGTATGTTTGGTTGGCTACCTAAATTTTGTGTCATTTCTACCTGAAGGAAAGAATTACTTGCCTTTAGCTTTTGGAATTTTAATTAATTTATTAATTTTAATTTTAAATATGTCTGTATTGCTGCATGTATATAAATGAATCTTTACATGAAATGTCCACAGAGCCTAGAAGAGTGAGTTAGATCACTTAAAGTGGAATTATGGACAGTTGTTAGCCAACATGTGGGTGCTGGGATCCAAACCTGGGTCATCTGTAGAAACAGCCAATGTTCTTAACCACTGAGCTATCTTTCTATCCCCTGTTTTTAGCATCTTTAGTAAGAGACCAATTTTTATGGTCAATGGAGAAACAACACCAAAAAAAAAGCACCTCAGATTTTGGTAGTTTCCAAAGTTGCTTCCTTGTAAATATAAAGTGGTATTATTAAGAATTTTGATGAAGACATTATATGTATTCCATTAGGCAAAAAAGAAACTTTTTGTTCTGGTTGTCTAAGAACCTCCTGGGAATAAGTTTAAGGACCATAAAATGTGCCATCAATGTAGCCTTTATGGCATAAATTCAATGTACTAGGGAAAGTAAAATGAACATGTTTGACTTTTTACATCTGTGACATTTATAGGGTTGCATATAGCTCATAGCCATTGAGGATCTAATATATCAAGGTGTGGTGTAAAATATCAAACAAATATTATGATATTAGCATCTCCTGATTCATGCCCTGAAATAACTTAACATCAAATCTAAGAGAAGATACACTATAATTATATTGAAATATGTTAAGAGAAAAATGAAATAATAGAAACCTAGAGAAACTAACAGACAGACTAGAAAGAAGTGAAACTAGTTTTTTATTAAAAGTCTAGAAATATCCCATGGAGAAAATAACCTGTGAATATTGAATTTGAGTACATAGAGTGGCAGTTGACTGCCAGCAGCAGCAGCAGCATAGCCAAGGCAGTGCTCATCCCATGCACCTCTTTGGAGAAGGGAGTGCTTTTCTGTATGTGTTGCATATTCAAATATATGTATGCACATGTGTGTGGCCCTGTGGAAGCCAGAGGAAGATTTCAGGTATCACCATTTACCTCATTGCTTTGAAATAGAGTCTCTCCTTAAGCCTGGAGCTAGGCTCTTTACCAGCAAACTCTTGCAAACTGTTCCTTTCTCTACTACCAATAGTGTTGGGGTGTTAGGATTAAGGGGCCTATGGGGTTATGAGTACTTTTTTTTAAAATTTTATTTATTTCTGTATGTGTATGAATGTATTGTCTGCATGCAAGTCTGTGCACCCGTGACGTGCAACACCGCGGAGGTCAGAAGAGGGTGTCAGACTCCCCTGGAACTGGAGTCCTCCTGGAATTGGAGCTTCAGACAGCTCTTGGCCGCCATGCGGGTGCTGGGGATCGAACCCGGGTCCTCTGCAAGAGCAGTAGGTGCTCTTAACCGCTAGGCCATCTCTCCAGCCCTTATGAGTACCTTTGAAGTGAGTACTATGAAGTCAAACTCAGGGCCTTATGCTAATATAGTAAGTGTCCTTACCCACTGAGCAATCAGGCCAGCCCTGGAAACATGCTGAGAGTACAGAACAAGATTTTCCAGGCCACAAGTCAAAGGCCTGGCTTTGGAATGTGGCTTTAATTCCTAGGACCCCGAGTTCACTCTGGGAACAATACTCAGGTTTCCAAATTTAAATAATCAAATTTAAATAATCATATGACTATTCTTTACAAAAAGAATGTGGAAATATCACTTTTTATGAAGATAATGGATTGTTGGTAAGTAGCTCGTATTTCAAAGAATTCCAAGACAGGTAGAAATCACCAAAAGGAAGAATTGCTTTCAAGAGGGATCTCAGACACATCTATTTTACAGTATTATATTTTGAGCTGTATTAGCATTCATTCTTTTCTTTTTCTTTTTATTCTCCCCTTTTAAGCACAGGCAGACTTTTCATTTTAAACAATTGGTTTTTAATAGTAGAAATTAAAAGAAAAATAAAAAGATTGAGCCCTTGACCTGTAAAGGAGAATTCTGACACTATTATTAAAGAATGACCTTGCTGCACCAAGAGCATTTCTAATCAAAGATAAAATAAATTACATCTAGAAGGGCTGAATGCTTTTGCAAGAGACTGACATGGACTTTAATCAGAGAGAAACTGTCTGTAACTGGCAACTTTAAGGACTCTCAACACCCACCTCTAACCCACAACCATCATGAACTCAAAGCTTATATTGTAACTCATACCAAATAAAGTACGTGTCCCCTGTCATTATCTATCCCCTATATAACCAACAGCATCTGATGACTAATTAGAATGGGGCAGGAGTAAATGAAGATGAAAAGTAATCAAACTGACATCATCCACTGTTTTAACTAAGAATGCAAGGGCTGTCAAAGGAAAGGAGTGGAGTAAGAAGGCATGGTTAGCTGGCTCAAGTGCTGTAAAAAGGTAAGTAGAAGAAGGGCATGGAGTGTGGCCACTAGTGGTCACTGGTGATATTATTTGATATGCTTTAATCTTCAATATAGCCCACGTGCTGTCCTAGTTGTTATTTAAATGATAATTTCACAGAAGAACTTAAAAACACTTCGTCTCAACAGCTTTTGCCCCTTGTTTACCTATCAGTGGGCTAAAACATAATGCAGGTTTAGTGTTAAGATAGCTTACATTAGGAAATTAAATTAATGCTTTCAAGTAATAGCTGCTCTACTGACCAAAATTATGGTCTTGAGACCTGTCCTAGTTAACAGAGCTCCTCACATGCTTAATTAATGGGCAGCAAATAGTATTTGAAGTGGGATATTTCCTGGGCCATAAGCTCCTCTTTGGCAATAAGTTTTCTACATAGGTATCAATTAGTGACCTGCAGCCACTAAGTGGATTTCTCCTTCCATCTTTCGCCAAATTACCCTAAATTTACAATTGCTATAATCAGTCACTGTGCTGTATTCACAGTATTTAGGGCTGTCTTTGCATGATATTTGTAAATTACTTTTATGCTAGCAATATGCATTTGAATTCAGAATCTCCAACTTAAATTTTCAAACAGTATTGCTTCACCCTTTATTATAAAGTCAAACAGGTCAATGATAAAAGACAACACAACAAAATAAGTGTCTGAAAATAAATGTATGCTTATAGCATCAGATAAAAATGCAGTAGATGTTTTAGTTCCTATTAAGGTATACAAATGGCCTATATATTTTTTCTGAATAACACAACATCACATTATAACACTTTCTTTTACTTGTAGGACAATTTAAAGGAACTAAGCTTAAATTTCCTTCCCAAATAAGTAGCATACAGTCAATGAGAAACAGTTTGGGTAAATTTAATGAAAGCTTATGCCTTGGCTTCTGTTTTTGGGTATGTGTTATGTAATACACTTTAGGCATCTATAGGTCAACAAACATACCTAAAAAAAAAAGAGGGAGGTGGGAGTGGGGTACTATCCTTTCTGGGATTACAAATGGAAAAACTCTGGTTCCAATCCTATTGATAAATTTTTCAATTTTTTGATCTTGAAACTAACAATGGGAGGAGACTTTTATGTTCCCACAGGGTAAAAATCACCAATCTACATGCCTGACAACATACAACTTATGGCTATGCCGGCTTGAACTGGGGAATGCCAGCCGAGAGGTTGACCCATCTGATGCATATTAAAGGAAGAGAAACCTCAGACTGCCTGAGCATCTCTCTGAATAAAACTGGGGTTGACTGTTTATAATAAATAATATTGGGGTTGACTGTTTATAATGGGCCCTACCGAAGTTACCTTCCAGATGCTGAGAAACCTTCTAACCTCTCCCCTTTATAGGAAAAGAAAAACATGATGGTAATCAAACCACTCCCTAACTGTAAAAATTAGAGCCATTGTTGACAGTGGTAATTTCCCATTAAAACATGCATAACGTATACATGATTGATATGCCCTAGGCACTGTGAAAGTATATTTCTCTATCTAGAGCTTAATTCAATAGTAAAGTGTTTTTAAGTTGTGTAATTAAGCAAATATATTACTACAGGAAAGCTCTTGACATCAGCAATGTAATTATTCTGCCTAGGAGCTGTTGGCTAGGGGATTCAACCGCCCCCCCAAATATAAAGGCCTTTTGCCTATAAGTGGGATATATGAAGGAGAAAGGCAGAGTAAGTCCCTGTTGTCGAAGACCTGGTGGAAGCATGAAAAAAAACTGTTATGAGACGTCACTTGCTAGCGTACAAACTGGCCTCTGAACTGCTAGAGAGTGTTACCAAAGGCCACAAGCAATTACAGCAACCTATTGTCTCCCTGGACAACGCAAGGCTCCCTCTGTCTAATCAGCTACACCTCAACAGCATGGAGATATTGTGAAACAGTGGCAGCCATAGTGTTATATATACCCAAATCTATTTGGCTATTAGCTCTCTCCTGGAGGAATAACCAACAGCTGATGCCACAAGGCTTATGTCTTTAGTGGTTTAGGCGATGTTATAAGCCATCATAAGAACTTGTCACCTTTATAGAGAACCACAGTTTGCGATTAGCATACCATCCAAGCATCTGTGTCTATGCTCACAGCTTAGCTTGGACATAATAATTGGTACTCTTAAATGCCTGTACATCCAATCGCTTGTGCTTTGTTAGTTACTAAAAAGGGTATCACTGGAAAAAGCTGTCAACCCATGAAAAAAAAAAAAAAAAAAAAAAAAAAAAAAACCAAAATGACAACTCCAAAGAAATTAGACTGTTTCTTCTCACCACTTGTGCCCCTTTCCAAAGCCCAGGGAACAAACTGTGGAAAAGGAGGCATGGTAGATTGATGTAAGGGCTTTAGGAGAGATAGGGTGTGACTCCTGCGGGACTACAGGCAATATAGTCTGGAACTCATTATTGATCAACATTGCCTGTGCCTACAAGCTTCTCCAACTGTACTATGGGCACCTTGGGTTGTTCAAATTGCGACCTTAGATACTTCAAAAATTGCACCAATTACCTAACTGTGTATGACATATGAGTAACATCAATGTTATCTGCAACAACTGTGTCATATATTGTAGAATCCCTTCAAATGCAGAGGAGCGATAAGGCCCTGCTGCTGAAGACCTGACGTTAGCATGGGAACGATGCATTAGACCACACTTGCAAGTGTACAGAGGCCTCTGGAATACCATAGGAGTGTTACCAAAGGGCACTAACCCAATAAAGCAAAATACGGGTCTCCTTGAGTCAAGCAGCGGCTCCACCGTTCAGCACCAGCTACACTTCAAATGCCTGGAAATACTGTGAACTAGAGGCAGCCATATTCCTGTATATCCCAAATCTAATTTTGCTATTGGCTCTATCCTTGGAGGAATACCCCATGGCTGAGCACAAGCTTACATCCTCTACCGGTTAAGAGATGTTATAAGCCACAGTAGGACCCTGTCATTTTTAACAGGAAAAAAAATGTAATTCATGGATCAAAACATATCATCTAAACATATGTGTCTATACCAAAGTCACATACCATAACCTTAATGCTGTTTAACTCCCTATATATCTAATTGCTTTTGCTTCATTAGTCGGACGACAGGTTTTCTGGACAAAAATTGTCAGCCCATGAAAGGAACAGCCAGAATTGAACAGAATCCAAGACAACAGCTCCAGAGAGAGAAAGTAGACTGTTTTTACTTCTCGTCCACCTGTTCCCCTTTTCTTAGCCAGGGGAACAATCTGGGAAAGAGGGGGCGTGGTATGGTAGAAAGATAGAATGTAAGTGTTGCAATTGGGGTGAATGGTGGCACTACAAGCAATGTAGTCTGGACCCTATTCGATTAAACCTGATTGAACATTACAAACCCCTCACTCCCTGCTGGAAGGTGGGGCTGTGGGGGTTTAGGCACAACAGCCTGCAAATTGGTTTTACATGAAGGATGCTTGTACTCATGGATTATCACTTATAGCTAAAAAATGGGAAGAAAAAACTGAGAGAAATATGCAGGACAGTCATGGCAGAATGCATGATCTCGGTTGGGGTGGGGGTGGGGGGGAAGGGAAAGGGAAATATGCCTGAACTGAATTGGAAAATGATGTATGAAATGAACAAAGCATCAATAAAAAATGTTAAAAAAATAAAACCTTTGAGAAATGACAGTGCCATCATCAAAAAATGCTGCTCTGTCATAGAGACTTTAAGCTCATCTCACATGTCATGTGAGTTCTGGACATATATGTCTTCAAGTATTACAAAGAAAATAAATAGAATATATTTACTAAATAAAATAAAATAAAATAAAATAAAAAATAAATTAAAAAAAACATGAAACATTAAGCCTAAACATGGCTATAGTATCTGTTAAAATTAAAAGGATGCTCCATAGTTGATAACAATCTAGTCTTTAATCATTAATGAATTGAAATGACTATGAACATATTCATTTGAAAGGAAAGTTTAAAAATAAGAGCCCTGGGGCTGGAGAGATTTTTCAGCACTTAAGAGCACTGACTGCTTTTGCAGAAGACCATGTTTGAGTCCCAGCACCCACATGGGGGCTAATAACCATCCATAACTCCAGTTCCAGGGGAATTCAGCACCTTCTTCTGACCTCCACAGGCAAAACATGGGTGCACTAACACACATGCAGGCAATGCATTCATACACTAAAATAAAAATGATTAATAAATAAAATAAAAGTGAGGGTCTTAACATTTCACAGAATGTCTAAACTGCTTATAGAAGTCTTGTTCACTTTTGATTAAAAAAAAAGCCTAACCAATGGCTAGTGACTTTTTGTCCAAGTTTTGTTCTTTTTCAAAGAAACAAATTCTGAGAGACAGATGGCCAATAAGAAATGAGAAATAGGGGCTGGAGAGATGACCTAGTGGTTAAGAGAGCCAACTGCTCTTGCAGAGGACTGGGGTTCGATCCCTAGCACCCACATGGTGGCTGAGAACTGTCTTTAACTCCAGTTCCAGGGGAATCTAATGCCCTCTTCTGACCCCTGAGGCATTGCACGACATGGGTGCACAAACCTAATGCAGACAGTACACTCATACACAAAAAAAAAAAAAAGAAATGAGAAATAGAATGGAGAGTGCAAATACTTCGATTATTGGGCAACATAAATGCTTATTGTGTGTCAAGGCTTGTAGTAAGACCCATTGTAACTTTAATTAAAAAATAAAGATGATGAGGAGGACAGATAATAGAAAATAAGGAGGAGCTAGAAGAAGAGGAAGAAGAGAAGGTGGAAGGGGAGCAGATGGAGGTGGCAGAGGAGACAGAGAAGGAGGAAGAATAGGAAGAGGAAGAGGACGAAAAGGAGAAGGAGAAGGAAGAGGATACAGGGGAAGTGGACAAGGAGGAGGAAGGGGGCAAGGAGGAGGAGGGGGAGGAGGAGGAGGAGGAGGGGAAGGAGGAGGAGAAAAATCTATTCATCTGTTAATTTCTCTACTGTTCTAAATGTCTTTCATATAATCTTCACCATAGCCCTCTAAAATGAGCATCACACTTTTCTATTGTAATAGATAACATCACTGTTGTTCAAGTTAGAATAAAAATTAATTTTCAAAAGTTCAAATTTCCTGAAGTTGTATTTGTGTTCCTCATCACACTGAATATTAATACATCTCTCAACCCTCATCAATGAAGTTCCCTCATGCAGCAGAGGCCAAAGAATACAGGACTCAGGGACCATTGTGGAAGAGGGGGCAGAAAGACTGTAAGAAAGATTCTAGGCTGAAGTAGGTTAGTCATTCAATAGAGATGACTGGTTTCAAACTCGAGATCCATCTACCTAGGCATCCTGAGTGATAGGAGAAAAAGGCCTGTTCCACCATGTCCAACTCATATTTTAAACATATTTTATTGAATTTTTATGTGTTTCATACACAACATCTTAGTCCTCTTCGTGCACCCTTCTCCACTGACACCCTCCCAGAGCTCCCCATTGGATCTCATGAATTCTGTCATTTATGTAAGCTCTATCAAGTCAAGTAAGAGTCCCCAGATGTCCTTAGTGTTAGTTCATTCACTGGGGACTAACTAGTAAGACTATCTAGAGTATCTGGTTAAAGATCAGCTGTCCCCTCACACAGGCATAATTATCCAATAGATTTATGGCTAAGACTGGGTCCTGCTGGACATTTCCACAGTTCTATGCTGCGCTTGTCTGCTTTAGTTTGCATTGGTTTTGTGCATGCTGTCACCATTGCTCTAAGTTGATCCCGGGAACCTGTAAGACTCTATTTCCATATTGTCCTGTACCTCCTCCCCTGGCTCTTACAATCTTTCTGCCTCCTCTTCCACGATGGTCTCTGAGTCCTGTATTCACTGGCCTCTGTTGCATGAGGGAGCTTCATTGATGAGGGTTGAGAGTTGTATTAATATTCTTTCTACTCTTTCTCCCACTATGTTCCATGAATCTTAGGTGGAGAGGTTTGATTATAGATGTGTCACTTAAGGTTGGGAATTTCTCAGGCACTTAATCTCTGTGAATGACCAGTTGTTGAACTCTGTAATAGACATGCTGTTCCCCCAGAAATATGCACAATCATTATATCAGCTTTTTAAATGCTAAAGTATTTGTGGTGAATTCTAACTAGGTTATTGGCTAGGTATATGGCTTCAGATAGATTCACTTAGCTCTTGACTTTCTTTTTACTGAATAGAATTACAGGGACAGATAAATATTCTATGAATCATTTTTAAAATGGCAAAATCAACATTTGTACTATGTCTTTTAAGAGCTGTAAATTGGATTTGATTGCACTTACATACATAAAGGACAAGCCAAGATATGTTAAATATTCA
Source organism: Rhizomys pruinosus (assembly GCA_009823505.1). Lineage (NCBI taxonomy): Eukaryota > Metazoa > Chordata > Mammalia > Rodentia > Spalacidae > Rhizomys > Rhizomys pruinosus. Next base: position 477,029 of record VZQC01003337.1, read on the forward strand.
AGCTGTTATAGCCTTGCTGTTCCTGGGCATTCCTATTTGCTTTTGTTCTCCATGAAGAATATTTCATAGTTATGGAGATGTCAGTTCTGTCTACCTCACCTTTTGGCCATAGGAGTCAAATCACATAACCAATACAAAGGTATTTTGCAAACCATGCCACATCATCAAAAAAGTAAGATCTTCCAATCATCAACTTGGATGAAATAAGTCATTACGGTATTTGCTCAGTTACAGGGGTAGAAATGAGACAGCAAGAAACTGTTGCTCTTCTAAGAAATAAAGGAAGAAATCACAGTCTGCTTGATGGCCTACTGCACCAAGATCCTGAGTTCTACTCCTTTCCTGAAAATTGTGATGTCACTCTCCTTCTTTCCTACATCTCTTTCTTCCTCCCCCACTTTCTTCTATGCCCATACCTGATTGAATTTTAGTGCTCCAGGGACTTTAATTAGTCCCACCAATTCCCCTCTCTTTTTCTCTGGCATATACTCTAGATCCAGAATCTAAGGAATACTCAGTTTAGTATTTAGTTATTCTCTATTCTTATTTTCTATAAAGGATTTAGGGTCCCTAAGAGTTAAATTATTTGCACCGTATGTTTATTTATTCAAGTTATAAATATGATAAAGACTTCTAGAAGCACTTCTTCCCAGAGTTTAACCCTACATTAAACCAATTCAGTTGCTATGTCCTCAGGAACAACAACAAAAAATGTTTTAATAAAAAGAATGTGCTACCACTTACTGAAGGTCTTTTACACACTGAACATTGTATTGGGTTATTTACTTATTGTCTCACACAAAACTATTAATAACTTTACAAAGGGAATTTTATTATCCACATTATCTGGATGAGGAATGGAGGGCCTAATTTAATTTTGGCTGACACCAAAGCCATCATACTTAGGAAGCTTTTTTGTTTGTTTGTTGTGAAATTGTGTACTAGATTTAAAAGACTGTTTTACTTGAGAGCTTAAAGCAATAGTCTAACCTTGTTGATGCAGTACACAGGAGCATTTGCTCTAACTCTTAATATAACCTAACAGTATGTGTAAGTTTTTACTTTCTTTTCTTGCCTGGGTTTTCTTTCAGTTAGCATTGCTCCCTCATCACCATATCTGAAACTCCATATGTCCTCCTCCTTTACTTTATAAAGGCACTCCCACATTCTCTTCATACATTTCTCTCTTTTTTTGGCTTTTCTGAGACAGGGTCTCCCTGTAGCCAGTGCACTAGGGTTAAAGGTGTGCTCCACTACTCCAGGTTTAAAGATGGTTCTTAGCTGCCATGTGGGTGCTGGAAATTGAATGTGGGTCCTCTGTAAGAGCAGTCAGTGCTCTTAACCACTGAGCCATCTCTCCAGCCCCCTTTTCACAAATTTCTGCCCCTCAGAGCTGTCCTATGTTTGCCAGAAAATCTAAGTGGAGCTTTAATCCAAGGCCCACCAAATGTTAATGGTGTCTCCTGCTGCCTTTCCCCTCCATAAATTCTCGGATTTTTCTGCTAATGTTCTGGTCATTAGGATTTCTCTACTCTATATGGGCTTTGAAAATCCCTTTCCTTGTAAACTGATCACTAATTCCTGAATCATAGTTCTTCCTCTGCTCCAGTTCCTTTGGGATACTAAAACAAGAGAGGCAAAAATGGATGGTTTTGTAAATAAGATACTTATTTCTTAGTCTGGAGCTTTCAAAGTCCAGGATTAGGGTACTAGCAGACTCATGCTGGGAGAACTTGTTCCTCATAGGACGCATGGTCTATATCTGTAGGATGTGGAGTGTCTATCTGACTTCTTTCACAAGAGCATTAGCCCCCTTTGGGTGCTCACTGACCTCATGACCTATCTTCCAAAAGGCATTAAGTCCTAATATAACCTTTGGAGTATAAATTTCAATATATGGTTTTGGGGGAAGCTCTAGTTTGTTTTTAATTGCTGTGACAAAATACTCTGAACAATACCAAATTGGGGAGTGTTCTAGTTTCTCTTCAATTGCTGTGACAAAATGCTCTGACCAATACCAGCTGGGGGTGGAAAGGCTCACAGTTTATCACTCAGGGAGCCCAAGGTAGGAACTCATATTAAAAAACCTGGAGCCAGGAGCTGAAGCACAGTTCATGAAGGAATGTTTCTTACTAGATGCTCCACTTACCCATGCTCAGCTTTCTTTCTTTACAATATACAACAGACTGCCTAGGGATGGCACTGCCCACAGTGGACTGGGTCCTCTTACATTGCTCAACAATTAAGACAGTACTCCACAGATATGGCCACAGGCCAGTCCAGTGGAAGAAATTCCCCAATTGAGGCTCCCTCAACCCAGGTGTGTCAAGTTGACACTAAAGCTATCCAGCACAAGGAGGAAAGAGGTTTATTCATCTTACATCTCCCAGGTTCATCACTAAGAGAGCCCAAGGTAGGAACTCAGGGTAGGACACTTGAGACAGTAATTGAAGCACAGGACACGGAGGAACCCTGCTTACTGGCTTGCTCCCTTGGCCCATGTCCAGCCTGCTTTCTTATACTATACAGAACAACCTGCCCAGAAGTGGCACTGCCTACAGTGGGCTGGGCCCTCCCATATCACTCAATATTTAAGAAATACCCCACAGACATGGCCACAGAGCATTCCGATGGGGGAAATTCCCTGGCTGAGGCTCCCTCTCATCAGGTGTGTCAAGGTGACACTAAAGCTCAGGGAAGCACCAACTTCCTGTTACACAACGCCCACTTTGCACTCAGTTACATAGTTCCTTCGGCACTTTTTAAAATTCACCTTGAGCCAATCATTACTTAATAATTTAATAATTTATCAATATTTTGTACCCTTTAATTTCTTACTTCCCTAGTCAACTAGATTTTGTTTTGCTTTGTGAACACAATCTTGCAGTGTAATCCAGCCTGCTCTCAAACTCTCAATTCTGCTGCCTCGGCCTCCTGAGTGCTGGGATTTCAAGACTGTATCTCCACACCTGACTCAACCATGAACCTGCCAAATAACAAAAACTATTGTAACTTCATGTTCTCACAATTTCTTTGTGTGTGTGGAAATACGTGTGCAGATTTATGTTTGTGTGTGTGTGTGTGTGTGTGTGTGTGTGTGTGTGTGTGAACACACGTGAAGGGCAGAGGACAAGCTCCAATATTGTTTCTTAGTTTCTGTTCATTTTTATTTTGAGAGTATGTCGCTGGCCTAGAACTTGCCATGTGTGTGAGGTCAGCTGGCATGTGCCAGAGCATCTGCCTGCCTCTGTCCCCCCTCCCTGCAGCTCCCAGGACCCCTGGTACTGGGATTCCAAGCATGTGTGTCTCCATGCTTATTTTTTCTTTTTTATGCTTTTATTGATGTTTTGTATATTTCAGAAGTAATTTTTCATTTCAGTTTAGGTGCATTCCCTTTTCCCTTCTCCCCATCCCACCCCAGACCATAAATTCTTCCATAACTGTCCTGCATCTTTCTCTCAGTCTTTTTTTATATTTAAGAATTCACATTTTCCTCCATTAATTTTATATTACTCTAAAATATATACATACTCTCTACCCATATACAGTAATTACAGAGTCTGAAAATAAGTGGTGGCTGGATTCTAGAGCCGGTTGAGAGATTTGCATTATAACAACATAGTTGCTTTGAGATAAACAGAAATATAACAATACTGTTGTTCAGCTTGCCTTTTATCTGGGGTTTGGTATGCAAAAATGATGAAAACTATTTGCCATTTGTTTTTCTGGGACTGTGTTACTTCACTTAGCATAATGGCTTCGAGCTCTATCTATTTACCTGCAAAGTTCATGATGTCATTTTTTTTTATTTTTTTTACTGCTGAATAGTACTCCATTGTGTAGATGTACCACATTTTTGTTATCCACTCGTCGGTTGAGGGGCATTTGGGTTGGTTCCAGGTTTTCGCTATTGTGAAGAGAGCTGCAAAAAACATGGATGTGCATGTATCTTTGCAGTAGGATGAGTCTTGTGGGTATATACCCAGGAGTGGTACGACTGGGTCAGGAGGTAGGCTCATTTTGAGTCCTTTAAGGGTTTTCCACACTGCTTTCCATAATGGTTGTACGAGTTTACATTCCCACCAGCAGTGGATGAGTGTTTCCCTTTCCCCACAACCTCTCCAGGATTTGGTGTCTTTTGTTTTCTTGATCTTAGCTAGTTGTATTGGAGTGAGATGATATCTGAGAGTGGTCTTAATTTGCATTTTCTTAATTATTAATGATGTTGAACATTTTTTAAGATGTTTCTAGACCATCTTTACTTCCTCACTGGTGAAGTCTCTGTTCAGCTCTTTACTCCATCTTTTGAGTAGATCATTTTTTTCTTACTTGATAAAAGTTAATGTTCTGTCAGATGTATCAATGGTAAGGATTTCTCCACATTCTGTGGGTTTTCTCTTCACTTCCTTGATTGTTTCTTTTGCTGGGCAGAAGCTTTTCAGTTTGATGAGGTCCCATTTGTTAACTGTTGAGCTTATTACCTGTGCAGCTGCTGTCTGATTAAGAAAGTCTTTTCCTACACCTATGTCTTATAGGTTGTTGCAAACTTTTTCTTCTATCATCTGCAAGGCTTCAGGCTTCACGTTGAGATCTTTTATCCACTTGGAGTTGATTATTGTACAGGGTGAGAGGTAGGGGATTAATTTTGTTCTTCTACAAATGGTGATCCAATTTTGCCAGCACCATTTGCTGAAGATGCTATCCTTCCTCCACTGAGGGTTTTTTGCCCCTTTGTCAAATACGAGGTGGCTGAAATTGTATGAGATCAAGTTTGGATCTTCAATTTTGTTCCATTGGTCAATGGGTCAGTTTTTGTTCCAGTAACAGGCTGTCTTTAGGACTATGGCCCTGTAGTATAGTTTGAAGTCTGGTAGAGCAATGCCCCCTGTATTGCATTTTTCACTCAAGGTTGCTTTAGCTATTCAGGGTCTTATTTTTTCCATATGGATTTAAGGATTTTTTTCCCAAGTCTGTGAAGAAACTCAAGGGGATTTTGATTGGGATTGCATTGAATCTGTATATCAGTTTGGGTAAATGGACATTTTTACTATATTAATTTTCCCAATCCATGAGCATGGAAGGTCTTTCCATCTTTTGATGTCATTTCCAAGCTCCTTCTTCAGGAGTTTAAAATTTTTGTTGTAGAGGTCTTTGTTGTCTTTGATTAGGTTTGTTCCCAGGTATTTTATTATTTTTGAGGCTATTGTGAGTGGGAAGGTCTTCTTATATTCCTTCTCCACTTGTTTATTGTTGATGTAAAGAAAGGCTACTGATTTTTCTAAGTTAAATTTGTAGCCCACCACTTTACTGAAAAATATTTAATTGTTTCTAGAAGTTTTCTGGTGGGGTTTTTAGCATTCTTTAGCTAAACTATCATATCATCTGCAAAAAGGGATAGCTTAACTTCTTTTCTGATTAGTACTCCTTTAATTTCCTTCTCTTATTGTCCTAGCAAGTATTTCAAGTACTATGTTGAAGAGGAGTGGGGATAGGGGGAAGCCTTGTGGGTTCCCACCTTTAAGGGAAATGTTTCCAATTTTTCTCCATTTAGGATGATGTTGGCAATGGGTTTGCTATATGTGGCTTTGATCATGTTGAGGAATGTCCCCTTCAGTCTGATTCCCTCTAGGACTTTAAACCTGAAGGGATGCTGGATTTCATCGAAGGCTTTTCCTGCATCAGTTGAGATTATCGTGTGGTTTTTGTCTTTCTGTCCATTTATGTGTTTTATGATATTTGTTAATTTACACATGTTGAACCATCCCTGCATCTCTGGTATGAATCCAACTTGATCATGATGGATGATATTTTTGATGCGGGTCTGTATTCTATTTGCAAGTATTTTCTTGAGAATTTTTGCATCTATGTTCATTAGTGATATGGGTCTATGGCTTTCTTTTTTGTTTGTATCTTTATCTGGTTGTGGTATTAGGGTGATGCTGGCTTCATAGAAGGGGTTTGGTAGAATTCCCTCTGTTTTTATCCTTCTGAACAGTTTGAGTAGCAATGGTTGTAGGACCTTTTTAAATGTTTTACAGAATTCTGCTGTGAATCCATCTGGACCCGGGCTTTATTTACTTGGGAGGTTTTTAATTACAGCTTCAATTTCCTCAAATATTATGGGTCTGTTTAAACTGTCAATCTCTTCTTGGTTAAGCTTGGTCAGTTCCCAATATTTCAGATATTCATCCATTTATGTTAGATTTTCAAATTTAGTGGAGTATAGGTTTTTGAACTATTTCCATATGATTGTCTGGATCTTTTCTTTGTCTGCTGTGATGTTTCCCCTTTCATCACAAATACTATTGATTTGGACTCTCTCTCTCTCTCTCTCTCTCTCTCTCTCTCTCTCTCTCTCAGTTAACTGGGCTAGAGGTCTGTATATTTTGTTTATCTTTTCAAAGAACCAGCTTTTGGATTCCTTGATTTTATATATTGTTTTCTTTGTATGTGTTTTCTTTTTTTTTTTTTTTGAACTTTTTTACTTTTTAAGGGATTCTACAATGAATAAGTGACACAGGTTGTGTTCAGATAACAGTATGGAGTTCAAGCTAGTTGGTTTTTCCCCTACCAAGAAACTTGCGTTATCTGGTGTATCATGTTGCAAGTATCGTAGTCCGCAAAATTTTGAACACCCAGGTTCCCATAGTCCAGTTGGAGAAGTTTTATGCTATGCACGGCATGTCGATCAGTCAGGAGTCCAGACTATATTCCTGTAGTCCTCATGACGCACCCCCGTATCTCTCTGCAGCCCTTACATATCAACCACGCCTCCTCTTCCACAGTTTGTTCCCTGGGTTTTGGAAAGGGGCACAAATGGGTGAGAAGAAAACAGTCTAATGTCTTTGGAGTTTTCATTTTGGACTCCAGTCTGTGTCAGGTTGTTTCCCTTCATGGATTGACAGCTTTCCCAGTGATACCCTTTTTTAGTCATACTAACAAAGCACAAGCTATTGGATGTACAGGCATTTTAAGCAGTGACAATTACTACATCAACTAAGCTAAGCTGTGAGCATAGACCAGATGCTTGGATGGTATGCTAATCCACAAAGTGGTTCTCTATAAAGGGTGACAAGTTCTCTATTGTGGTATAACACTCCTAACCACAGAGGACATAAGCTTGTGTCATCGCTGTGAGTTATTCCTCCAGGAGAGAGCTAATAGTCAAATAGATTTGGGATAATAATATATATAATATATAATATATAATATATATAGAGAGAGAGATGAGGAGAGAGAGAGAGAGTAGATAGATTAGATAATAGATACTTGGCGCCACTGTTGGCACAGTATCCCCCCCCTCTCCAGGCTGTTGAAGTGTTCGATCTTGACGAGGAGTCGTGCGTGTCTCAGGAGACCAATATTTTGCTGTATTGCTTTAGTGGCCTTTGGGTAACACTCTCTAGCATTTCAGAGCCAGTTGTCCTAGCAAGTGATGTCTCATAACATTTGTCATCAGCTCACAGCCAGGTCTTCGACAACAGGGACTTTACTGCCTTTCTCCTTGCATATATCCCACTTATAGGCAAAAGGCCTTTATAATTTGGGGGGGTTGAATCCCTAGCCAACATCTCCTAGGCAGAATAATTCATGTGCTGATGTCAGAGCTTTCCTGTAGGAATATATTTGCTTAATTACAAAACTTATAAACACTTTACTATTGAATTTGGCTCTAGATAGAGAATTATCCTTTCACAGTTCCTATGCCTATCATCAATTAATACGTTATGCCTGTTTTATAGGAAATTACCACTGTAACAATTGGCTCTATTTACAGTTAGGGAGTGGTTTCATTACCATCATGTTTTTCTTTTTCCTATAAAGGGGAGATGTAGAAGGTTTCTCAGCATCTGGAAGGTAAACTTCATTAGGGCCCATTAAAACAGCAACCCCAATATTATTCAGAGAGATGCTCAGTGTCCATGACTCAGACAGTCTGAGGTTCCTCATTCCTTAATGTTCAAGTGTCAACCTCTCTGCTGGCATTCCCCAGTTCATCCTGCACAGCCATAAGTTGTATGTTTGCAGGCAGTTAGATTGATGTTTTTCCTGTGGGAACATAAAATTCTCCTCCCATTGTTAGTTTCAAGATCAGAAAAATTGAAAATTTATCAATAGGTTGGAACACAGAGTTTTCCATTTGTATCCCAGAAAGGAGTGTAGCCCACCTCCCACCTCCCTCTTTTTAATTATGTTTTGACTATATGATGACTAAGTTGTATTACACATACCCATAAACAGGAGCCAAGGCATAAAGCTTTCATTAAATTACCCAAACTGTCTCGTTGACTGTAGCGACTATTTGGAAGGATAGTAACTTAGGTTCCTTTAATTGTCCTACAAGTAAAAGAGGTGTATAAATGTGAGTGTTATTCAGAAAAAATATATAGGCCATTTGTATACCTTAACCCAATACAAATAATAAATAAAACAATAACATTTTATATTTCCCAATAGTTCAATTGTATTACCATTTTCACCAAAACCTACCCACCTAAATTTAAGTAATCTAAACAATTCACTAACCTTAAAAAAATATCCTATACTTTGTGGATAAAGCTTGGGCAGAGTTGAGTACCGTTAAATAAATTTTACCCAATAAACAGTATTGCTCTTAACGCTATTAAGCGACTGGACTAAAGACTTACTTGAGCATTCTAGTTGGGTCCCTGAAGGGCGGATATTTTTTTTCTCTTCTTCTTCATTCCTGCTTCTGAGGCTTTTTCCCATCCTTTCCGTTGATTGGAGTTCAATTTCCTGTTTTCATTTCATCGCTGTGATCTTTAAGATTTTCCATGTCTTTCTCAAGCCTGTCAGTCTTCATCTTGTAGTCCTTGGTCATTGTTCATTTTCTGTTTTCATTTGTGGCCTGGGATCTCTTCAGCATTTCCAATTCCTTCCTTTCCAGAGTTTGTCATTTTCCCCCTCTTAGTTCTTTCCATATTTTGTCATTATCTCCCTCTAGGTCCTTATTGAGTTTTTTCATTCTCTCCCTTAGTCTCTAGTGTTCTTTTTTCTTTTTTTTTTTTTGTTTTCTGTA
>VZQC01003337.1:486432-509932 GCA_009823505.1 Rhizomys pruinosus
TGTATGTGTATGAATGTATTGTCTGCATGGAAGTTTGTGCACCCGTGACGTGCAATGCCGCGGAGGTCAGAAGAGGGTGTCGGATTCCCCTGGAACTGGAGTTCTCCTGGAATTGGAGTTTCAGACAGTTCTTGGCCGCCATGTGGGTGCTGGGGATCGAACCCGGGTCCTCTGCAAGAGCAGTCGGCACTCTTAACCGCTAGGCCATCTCTCCAGCCCCAGTTCTCTAATTTCTTTGAACATGACTACAGTTGTTCTTTTAAGATCTATGTCTTGGTTTCATTCCAGGGAGATCTCATTGTAGGAATCCTGTAGGAATTTTCTGTAGGGTTGGTAGAGTTTGGTGCAGATTTATTATGAACTTTTCCCATGTTGTTTTTTCTTTGTGTGTTTGGCATGTGGATTTGTTTGTTTATTTGTTTCTTTTGGTTCTGTTGCCTCAATGTTAGCTGCACAGACTATAATCACTAATGCTAACCCTGCTAGATCCTCTGTACCACTGCTCCCCCAGGCTTGGGGGGGTGGTTGCTCCCTTGGCACATACTCCAGTACCCTGTTGGCCAACTCACACCACGTGTTGGGCACATGCTTGTGTTGTACTGTGTGCTGTGTGGGTGTCTAACTCTGCCCACGTCACAGGCTAGAACCTAAAGGTTGAATGTTCCCAGGTAATTCCAAGCCTCCATGGGACAGAGGGGTGCCCAAGGCGCCAAGACAGGCAGGGCTTACCTGGTCTTTCACATGCAGGATGCAGGTGAAGTCTGCTCATGTCACACTCTGGGCTCACACTGGTGTTCTCCATGCTTATTTTTTCATATGGCTTTGAACTCAATTCCTCATTTTTAAAAACCAAGCACTTTATAAACTGAGATATCCCACTAGTTCCAATTCCCCCAATTTATAAAACATTTATTTTTACCTCAAAATTGGTTCCACTCAGGTTGGTGATCGCAACAGAGTAGTTCACAATACAAAATCATGCTTTATTTCACATATGAGTAATTTTCAAATTAAAGGACTTAATAAAGTGCCAGCGTTACAAACATGAGTTCCTGAGTTCAGATCCCTGGCTCCCATAAAAGCTGGCTGTGGAGCTGGACATCTATAACCTCAATACTGGAAAGTAAAGACAGGAAGATCCATGGAGTTCACTACCTGCCACTGAGGCAAGTCATTGAGCTCTGGGCTCAGTAGGAGAGCCTGTCTCAAAAAGTAAGTTGGAGGATGTTCAAGGAAGGCTCCTAGGGTTGTCTTCTGGCCTACACACACACACACACACACACACAGGTCTTGTAGATACAGACATATACACATACACACACATACACACATATACACACACACATACACACACAGAGGTCTTGTAGATACAGACATATACACACATACACACATATACACATACACACATACACACACATACACACACATACACACATACACACACAGAGGTCTTGTAGATCTGTGTACAATTTTCAAACTCCATAAAATAAAAGGAAGAGGAAAGCAATCACAAGCATGTGTAGCTCATTTTGAAAAAAAAATTAAGCATGCATTGTAGATTAATACAATATCCAATTTGAGAAACAAGGGGTCTGCCATTTTACAAATTACATAAAAGATACATTTTTAAATATTTGTATTTTCTTTTTTACTGTCAAAATTTTGTTTCATAAAATATGATGAGTATAATGTGACATGATTTCCCATGTGCTATGATGAATGCTACCACATGGAGTTGTTCTATTACCCATTTTGTCAGATAGAATGCCCCTGGGTCTGTTTTCCCATTCTGTAAACTTGGACCATAGTTACAAGGTGGAGAGAAATTTCAGAAAGCCAAATAATAGTCAGTTGTAAAAGCAATCCATATGAGATTACAGGAATGATACGAATCACTAACACCATCAGCTATTTATCCTTACCAGTATCCAAGTTTAAATGGTTATTTGATCATTTCCCAAGGACAAAATTACTTGCCAAAAACATAGAAAATGTCCAAGCCTAGACACACTTTCCTGAAATGTTTATTCTCTTCTCCACAGATCATTTAATAAAAAGCAGTGATTTTTTTCCACCCAATCTGGGCATTGGCCCAAAGGTGCATATTTTGGGTTTCTTATATAGTTTTTAGTATACCCGCTCTTTCTTCAAGCAATGTAATTCACTATAGTTTTCTATAGCCTCATCAGATGATATCTTTCCCTTCATACATACAAACAAGGTATCTCAAGAATTGTCCAGGTTTTCCTGAGCACCCCTTCATTGAGAAAAATTTGAAAGATAGTGAAGGGTAGTTAAAGTGGAATTGAGCAAAATCCACCAAAACATTAGTGCACAAGCCATTGTGCAATAAAAAATGAAAAAATATTTCTGTCTTGGAAAGACTAGTATCACCAAAATCACTCACCTGTTGCCTTGGAAAAAGATATCTATTACATTGGCATGCAAGTAGAATGAAGTTCATCCTTTACCTTATTCTTAAATTTTAATAGAAATCAGAGACTTCAGCTTGGGAATAGTTGGATGGTATTTAGCTCCTTCCAAGTATCTTCATGTGTTATACCTGGTGTGGCCATACAGCATGGCTGGAAGGGACAGGACTTCTAGAGTTCATACTCAATATAACAGAGAGATGTGAAAGAAGGAATCTGAGCATTGATTTATCACCTCAGTGGAAACAACAGAAAAGGAATATATTCACATAAGACTCTTATACCAGGTATCTGAAAAAGATTTAAATAGTATTGAGCTATGAAAATGGCTTACCCATTCTGGTTTTGTCTGATTAATACAGAAATGTGTATCCAGAAGTGAGATAATTCCACACTAAAAGCCTAAAATATGGGGCAGTAGCTTTGTGCTAGGGTGCTGGGAGAAAATTTACAACACAAGTTTAGAGAATGCATGGGGTGCAAAGCATCTTGCATTCCAGAGCAGCCAAAGCAGAATAACTCCCCAATCAGGTAACAGTGAACTATGTTTTAATTTGAGACAAGGCTTACATGGAGTGACTGAAACTGAAAGAAAGACTACAGTGTTTCCAGGTTTGAAATAGGTAGATAAACTCCAGCTAGCACAACACTGCAAAGTAAGAAGGAACACTGTGACAGGAAATTCCTGAGAGGGGTAACTTGGAAGCCTGATGAAATTTCCTTGGAATGTCTGAACCATGCATCATTAGAGAAATCTCCAAGCATCATAACCAATGCCCCTGCCCCAGAGATGAGGTTTTCAGTGTGAGAACCAGAAGAGACAAGAAAAACAAAGAGGGACTGCAGAGATGGCTCAGCAGTTATGAGCACTGGTGGCTCTGGCAGAAGACCATCTAACAACAATGTGTAACTCAAGTTTCAGATCTAACACCCTCTTCTGACCTCTGTAGGGATTACATGACACAAGTTCACTTACACACCTGCAGACAATACACTCATACACATAAAATAAAGATAATAAATGCAATTTTTAAAAGAAAAAGAAAGGATGTTTGACAAAGCAAGGTGATAATTTCCAGAGTTTCCATATAAAACACTCAAATCACTCTCTATGTAATGTAACAAAAGCATTCCAAATAAAAGAAAACTAGATAATAATATTCTTCCTCAAGATGAAAGACAGCCTAAGCTCACAAATATGTTCATAATGAGTAAAAGCATAGAATCTCAGCAGAACAATAGATTCTATGGAAAGAAACATAGTGTTACACAATTGAAAAAGTTACCTGAAATTTAAAGCTTTGCTAGACGGCCTTACAAGGAGGATGAAGACAGAAGACTAGCCAGTGAAATTGAAACAGCTCAATCAAAATGTTCCAACCTAAAACACAAAAGGGAAAATGATTAAAAGAACATTTAAATGGTCTCAGAGGCCTGTAGAATAACATAAACATCTAGAATATATAAAAAATTGCAGCTCTAGTAGGAGATGAAAAACAACAGAGTAAATATTTGAATAAATAATGTTCAGAAATTGCCTTAATTTTCTAAAATCATAAATTTAGAGGTTGGAGAAGTTTGTGGAACTCAAGAGGGATAAATGTGCCTGGAACAAAACTTGAGTTTCTCCAAGTAATTATTGAAGGGAATAAAAAGAAAATCTTGAAGACAGGTAGCAAAGCAACTGACAATTGTGTGCAGGAGAACAGCAATTCGATTGACCTAATACTTTCATCAGACACAGTAGAGACCAGGAGGCAATGCTATCAAATAAATGCTAAAAAGGGGCTATGGAGGGAGGCTATAGGAGCACATGGAACTTGTCAACCAAGACTCGAATAAACTTGTATGTGTAGGAAAAAAAAATATCCTTCTAAAATTAAGCTAAGAACTATCAGGGGGAGGGGCCCCAGTGTGGAGCACGGGGGCAGGATTGATGGTTGTTTGGGCTTGCCAAGGAGGAACATTCAAACACTTCCTTGGGGAAAACATGACATTTTTTAGCAAGCAAGCAAGCAAGCAAGCAAGCAAGAAAGAAAGAAAGAAAGAAAGAAAGAAAGAAAGATCTCCAACTCAGGTGATATGTATATGTATGTATATATTTATAAATGTATATATTTATGTATATAGATAGATAGATAGATAGATAGATAGATAGATAGATAGATAGATAGATATAGAAGCAATACAAGTTGGAGAAAAAATGGAATTTCCATGTTAAAGTATCACTGTATTTTGATGCTTTTTTGGTATCACAAGTTTCATTTATGTTATTTTGATACTATGTGTATTATAAAGTTCAAAAAAAAAAGACTGAGAAAAAGATGCAAGGCATGTATGGCAGAATGCACGAACTGGGATGGGGTGGGGGACATGGAAAAGGGAATGTATCTAAATTGGACTGAGAAATAATGTATGAAACACACAAAACACCAATAAAATATTTCATTCAGAGAGATGGCTTGGCGGTTAAGAGCGCCGACCGCTCTTACAGAGGAACCGGGTTCGATCCCCAGCACGCACATGGCGGCTGAGAACTGTCTGAAGCTCCAATTCCAGGAGAACTCCAGTTCCAGGGGAATCCGAGACCCTCTTCTGACCTCCGCGGCGTTGCACGACACAGGTGCACAGACTTGCATGCAGACAGTACATTCATACACATACAGAAATAAATAAAATTAATAAAAAAAATTTAAAAAGCAAACAAAAAAATCACTTAAAAAATAAAATAAAAAATAAAGTAAGCTAAGAAAAACATACAAGAAATGTGTCACTTATAGAATGGAAGGCAGGCTAGAAACACATGGAGGTCTAGTGATAGGAAACAGTCAGAGGAACAGTCTATTCCTGTACTTAACATTAGTCTTTTTAACAAAATATTACAAGAAACATATAAACCCAGAGAGAGTTGGCTGGTTTGCAAGCAAAATCGAGAAAAAGAAGAAAGAGCCCAGAAACTGAAGACCTTGAAAGCTTAGAAGAGCTAGCAGCAATTTCTGTGAAAAAAAATAGAAACCCACTGAGATCTTGAGGTTTTTCTCTAGGAGCTGCATTTATCATAATTAATACAACAATAAATATTCTTTCTTGATGGCTAGCTATCTGTGTGCAGGTGTAAATCACAATAAAGAGTCTGCTTATGCCACATATTTCTGTCATACTATTTTATGTTTGCTTAGTGCTTTAAGAATTGGGGCATTTTAATAATTTCATTTTCATGTTTATTTTATCAAATCAAAACTGTATGTTGATAGATGGATTTTAAAATTTATTAATAGAACGTAACAAAGCAAAACAAAAAGAATGAAATCTAAAGTAGACATCTTTTTTTCATACTCCATACATACACCAAATTTACAAAGCCTGAAAGTAAACTATAGGTTTATTTAGGGAAGTCATGGTTTAACAGTAAACTTGCCTGCCGGTAAAAAGAAATATAATTTATATTCCTGAATTACATCGGAAATTGACATCTTTAAATGGGCTTTTTATTCCATCATTACCAAAATGATGAAAGGAGTTTTCTTACATACTTGTCCTCAAGAATCTTGGACTAGAAATGAAGGTCCAAATTTCCTGAAATATCCTAAAGAGTTATTTTGAAAGTATATCAGTTGACTCTATTTTTGATGCATTAATTTCTTTCTTGAGTACAGAGAATAATCATTTATTTTCCTATGTACTATCTCTTCTTCTAAATAATCTAGTTATAAATCTTTTATTTCTCTTTTTAAGAGAAAGTTACTCTCCAACTCTGTAAAGAGATTTGTGCAAATAGATTAGTTAAACCTCCCTGTTCAGTGCACATATAAGTATTATATATCATAATATATATACATTAGTATATATTTATAAACAAAAGTTTGGTGAAACGTTTTATCTCATAAAACAAGAGAAATTCAGTCTTACCTATCACTAGGACTCTAATTTCCAATTACTTAAGCATTAGTTGAATGAAAAGTTTGAATTCCTGGTAGACTTAAAATAGAATTTTGTTTGTATGTTTCTGGGATGCTTATCTCCTTTTTCCACCAAGCATCAATCATAGCTTCCTAGCTCAGTCCAGTATTACAACTTACTTTAGTATAAAACCCCAGGTCTTTCTGCCCTGGTCTCCCTAGCTCA
Organism: Rhizomys pruinosus; assembly: GCA_009823505.1. Lineage (NCBI taxonomy): Eukaryota > Metazoa > Chordata > Mammalia > Rodentia > Spalacidae > Rhizomys > Rhizomys pruinosus. The sequence continues at coordinate 492,993 of VZQC01003337.1, forward strand.
AACACTGCCCAAGGTAGAGGTAACCTTCATTAGTTAGAAGATGGAGACTGTGGGGCGTGGTGGCGCATGCCTTTAATTCTAGCACTTGGGAGGCAGAGGCAGGCGGATCTTTGTGAGTTCAAGGCCAGCCTGGTCTACGAGTGAGCTCTAGGACAGCTGGGGCTAGAGGGAGCCCTATCTTGAAAAGAAAAAAAAAAAAAAAAAAAAAAAAAAGATGGAGACTTCTCATAGTTGTTTCTTCCATAATGGTTGTTACAAAAATTGTGCGGAAAGGGAAAGAAGAAAGTATTTCTTCCTTAATGGAAATACTACTGGGTTGCTGTCATTTCTCTGGATGACATCAGTCACCTAGTTATGTCCTGTCCATGACAAATAGCAAAATGGGCTCAATTATTTTGTAAAAGCTTTCTGGATTTCCCAGCACAGGAGATGTGAGACACTCAATTCATTACTTAAAAAAATTATTTATTATTATTTTTTAAACTTAAAAAATTTTTATTATTTTATTTATTTATGTGTATGAATGTACTGTCTGCATGTAGGTTTGTGCACCCATGTCATGCAATGCCGCAGAGGTCAGAAGAGGGTCTCAGATTCCCCTGGAACTGGAGTTCTCTTGGAATTGGAGTTACAGACGATTCTCAGCCACCATGTGTTGCTGGGGATCGGACCCCGGTCCTTTGTAAGAGCAGTCGGCGCTCTTAACCTCTAGGGCATCCCTCCAGCCCCAGTTCATTACTTTTTTTACAGCATGATGCTTGTCAATCCTGGACATGATCAACTCCTTTGGGCAGAAGACAGATTAGCAGGACAGTCTTTAAATGGAAAGAAAGCATGAGAGGACTCTCTCCCACCGACCCGAGTCCAAGTGAATGGAGAAAAACCTGGATATTTCCTAGTATACCCCACTCAGGGCTGAACGGTTCAATAAAATTACCACCTTAGCTAATTTGTGATTTTTGTGATTATTTGTGATTATTTGATGTTCCAATTGCTTATAATTATGTTTTATGTTTATCCCAAAAGTTACATGAAACTGATAAATTTAAACAGATATAATTTTAAACAGCAGAGTTTAAAATTATTTCTTATACAAACAAATAACCTCAAGAATAGGAATTCATAAAAGCTTTACATATGGAATTTAACAGTTGTTATTATAAAATGTTAGAACATGTTACCTGACATAACAGCTTAGAGAAGTTCTTTGCCAATATGCTTTACCTAATAATTATGCCTTTATTTCCAAAAATGTGGCATACAAAGAGATGTGTGGTGGTCTAGACAATAATGAACTGCATGTTCTGTATTCAAAATGCTTTAAGTTTTTCATTCAATAAATTAATATTACCTACTGTTTATAGAATATCTTATGGAAGACAAAGCAACTCATTTAAAAATATTACTCCATTAATACACTAAAATTGTAAGAAAGGTATTGTGCATGAGCATTTCCATTTTCTATTGATGTTGCGTGTAAATTGCACATATTGAAATAAAGAGCTCAAATTAGGATGTAAAATTATATTTTTATGCAAATCTCCATCACTACTATTCTGTCCAACTTCAGATAAGTTAAGTGAACCAGCCTGTTCTAAAATGCATTTCAGCTATGAACATCAGGTCAAAATATGTTTATTGAAAATATTTTCTCAATCTGGGCACTGGTCAAATAAAGACACTGAGCAGATAACCATTCAGTGTGAGACACTGTACTGCTTTAAATAAATCTAAGCAGTACTCCTAAACCTATGCCTTTGTTCATATGAGGAGGTACATCAGTTTTCTGAACTCAATGGAAAGCACATGTAACTTATAGCCTGGGAGACCTGGAGAACAACTGTGGCATTGTGAGCTGATACTCTATGACCTCAGTTATATAATTTGTGAAAATGGCATTATGAGAATTAGAATCTACCCTATTTAAAGGTTATAGGTGTGTGTGTGTGTGTGTGTGTGTGTGTGTGTGTGTGTGTGTCAAACTTGGTCATTTAAATAACAGGGATAATGATCATGATGATCATGATGATAGTGGTGGTGGAGATGGACATAAACATGATGAGCAGCTCATCAGGGCCAGCTCAGCTGGAGGTAGGCTAACCAAGACAGCCTTATTTCCATATCTGGCAATGACACCTTATAGTTCTACTAAATCTTTAACTTTAATGACTCATTTCCAGTCCATATAGTTTGTCAAAAATACCAAGTTAATCTAAGCCTCTTCACATGACAGTCAGTCTTAAGGCTTCAAACAGTAGCAAGAGGAAAAAAACCCAGGACGTAGATACTTTCCAATTCTCTGTCTATCTTACATTCCTGATATCCCAGTAAACAAAACAAATTGACGGCCAGACAGCAAGTGTCTTAAATCAGGAGGACAATTTAACATTGCCAAACATGGACAGATGGTAGAAAATCACTAGTAGATGTCTTCATAGTTCACTGAAATGTCTACTTATCACCTTTCCATAGAACCTGTGACACAAAACCAATCTGTAAGTATGCTTCATAATTTAACATCTGGTTTATTTAATCTATTTCATTGATCATGAGTCAAAATTTTTTCAATCCTAATTTTATTTTCCAACAATCAGTGTTCTCCTGAAGCGGTAATATCTGTGCATGTCCTATAACCCTATAATTCATTCTCTTGAAAATGAAGATTATATACTTATGATTTTTCTCCTGAGACACAGAAACAGGCAAATATATAATATTTGACTTTAAAGCAATGTCACAATGAGAATTAAAGCTTTGCTTTGCCTAATGTCAGTTGTTGATGACTGACTCTACTATGTGTCTTTTTGCTTTTTGAAGAATGGTGTTTTTTTATTGTATACAGCAATTTTGCCCAATATCAGCGGCCCTGTCCTTGACGGCTGCACTAGCACATTCTCAATGCAGCTGCTCCTCAGCTCTCTTCTGTGATGTTTCGTTGCTGGAGGCTGTGCATTCAGTGAAGACTTCCAATGCCTCCTCAGGCACTCGGGCTCCACCACCACCCCGTAGCTTAATCTAAGCTGCTTTTCAACACGCTTTATTCTTCCATCACTCATAATCTTAAAATGTCAGAGCCTAGCAAGAGTCAATTTTCAAGCACTGAGGGCAGTACTGCAACCTTTGCCAATTGAATATCACAAGGAACAATTAATGAGAAAAAAAGAGAAGTCTCCTAAATAACTAGATGGAGTATTTGCAGGTGACCCAATCACACAATTAAAATGGAAATTTACACATCATAGGTTAAAAAGATCTAGAAAGTACCAAGCTCCAGACCAAAAATCAACTACTCTTGGCCCTAGGGATGAAGTGACACGAATTTCATGGAAAATTTTTAAATAAGATTACCAGCTTTCTGGCCTTGATGTTGTATTCTATATCTCAATAGTAAATGTGGCTTTAAGTGAAAAACTGGCTTCTTTCTGGAAGATTGCTGCATTATTTATAGTCTCTAAAGTAGTGATAACTTTTTCCTTTCATGTTACTTTATCCTAAATTGTAAACCACTTTACTCCGATCACGACCTGAGCATTCTCTGTTATATGAGTTGATTTGACTCCAGTTTTGTGCTTTTACTACCACTGCCTGGTTTGGGAATTCCTAAGCTGCTTTGACTCACAAGAGGTCAATCAAAAAAAGACTAGTCATAACAGCAATCACAGGGAAATAATCTTGGGTTAGTCTACTTGTCAGGGAAACCGTCAAGACAAGCCAAATGGTCCTGCAGTCACCACAAAAAGCGAACTCGCTCCACCTCACCACCTGTCTTGCCTGCTGCACCTGGCCTGTCATCGATGGGAGAAACCTGCCTTTTCCTTCACTGTGGAATTGTTATGTGCTTTCACCACCCGTGCCATTGCCAACAATGGGTAAATGCATTGCAGCACTGCCCCAAAGCATTCGTTTGGGTGATGCGTAAACAGGTTAGCCTTGCTTTGAGGGTTGTTTATGTGAATGAATAGCTCCTTCCAGTCTTAATCCCTTGGCTGGATACCAAGCCATCTAAACCTTCAAAATCCTCAGTCTCATTTACTCTATGAAATCCAGTGGATCACTGGGCGAATAGGGCAGGTACAGCAGAGGACGGCGGTCCCTCAGGTCTAAACCCTATTCAGATTAGCTTGTCTGGCCTGAATCCTGCTGTACCTGGAAGGGAAAACATGCTTTGTTCCTTTTCTCAGCAACTAATCTCTAAGACAGTCACCTAAATGAAAATGCCTTGTGCTTCTTCCATGATTATATTTCATTAGATGGAGCTTTACATGGACTTTTCATTTTACAGCAGTCAAGCAGACACTATTTACGCGTCCCACTGGACTCCCAGCTCTAGACACTACTGCCTCCTCTCCCACGTTTTCATTCATTTTTCCCTGCAGCTCTTCCCCAGCTCTCTACCTTTCAGGTTTTTCTCCTCTCCAGGGTACACTTCTTGTTTCCTCTCGCTTCTCCCTGTTACTCAGGGCTTCTCTGTGTAGACTTGTGTGCTATCTTGCCTGGCTATTTCTCTGTGTGTATGTGCTTATGTGAAAGTGTGGGGAGCAGCTGCCAGGGTTCATTGGAAATGGACACAGGAGGCAGAGGTAGTGACGGGGAGTCATGTGAAGCAGAATTCTCCTTCCTAGTTTCGTAAGTGAGAGTGTTTGAATATTCTTGCCCAAAGTAATCCAGCGGGCCTTTGTTAGCTGCAAAGAATGAAGAGGAATCCCTTCAGCTTTAACTTCAAATCTTCAAACATTTAATGTAACTTGTATTTGTCCCTCCAAGGCTCTCAAATACAGAATATTTTAGATTATATAAAATGCACAATTTACTCAAGTAATGATTATTTAATTTTTCTGTAAGGTGAATTTTCCATCATCACGCTATCATTTTCCATGTTCTCTTTTTTTGGAGAACAGCATTTCCTACCTGATCTGTCATGTGCATTTTCAATGAGGCTCCCTGAGGTGGTCACACAGTGAATAAAGGAGTCCCCACATTTGTACTACACAGTCCTCACTGATTTAATGAGAGCCTTGTCAGTGGTACTAAATCAGACCTATCATTTCTGAAAGACTTTGATTTTTTAGGCATGAATTCCAATTACCACATTGTTGTCAGTAAGACAATGAAATACCCAGAACAATGTTGGTCAACACTGTATCTATGGAAGAGAAGGGATAACTAATATGGGCACGGATATTACATTAGCTTTTTCAAAGCGTAAGATTTTGCCTAGAGGAAAAAAAAAAAAAACGAAGGAAAAAATCCTTTTAGTTTCCCATAGAAAGAGAATGCATCCAAAGTTTCGATTTTTCATTTCATTCAAACTAGACTTGCTGCATCTCAGCAGGGTAGTACTAGGGACATTCTCCAATTTCCTGGTCTGGTTCTACTGAGGCATATTAAGCTCTTAGAAACATCAATCTAGCAACAGAGAATTGATTTTTTGGGTTTGAGGTAAGAACAGAAGTTTTCCTATTGTCTTTTCCACTTCCTGTTTCCTCTCCTGGCTACTGCCTGCTGTTCCGATCTTGGCTCCTTCCCCTGTCAGATTCTACAATCACCAGGCACATGCTGCCTACTGCTACTGTGTTACCTCATCCCCAAATTCAAGACTATGGTCTCTACACAGTTATCAAGCTATGTATTTACTGTTCCTCCAAGATGGACATGAATCATGTACAGTATTAGCAACATACCATTCTTTATATTGTTTGTGAACTTTTATGAAACATAAAGAGTGCTATTTTGTTATGTGGTATGCGGATAACAGACATTTCCAGAAAATCATTTCTTATCATGAAAAACTTAATAAAGATGTCAACTTTGAAAGCTGGAATTTCACAGACATATAGTGGAATTTGAGAAATAGTGGAGTGGAAATATTACGATGGCCTAAATTATCTATCTCCTTCTTTCCTCTGAAAGCTGACCCTGTAATTATCATAGGCCCTCAGCTGCTAGATTTACTTCCACTTCTGATGGACTTCTCTTTTGTCAAGCTCTCACATGTGAAGATAGACAGGGCAAGCAGCTAGCTAGAAGGCATTCAGGTAGCCAACTAAAACAAGAGAAAAATGAAAGAGTTGACCCTTTCATCACTCACTGTTATGCTATAAGCAGGAGTGTAAAACTAGTGGAAATACTGACTCTTCCTGTGCCCCTTTCCTTGGGTCAATAGCACATAGATTCAAGATTAGGGGGACCCCCACAGATGTTGGGGCATGCCACTGCTGAGGTATCCTCCAAGAAATGGCTCAGGCATCTTTATGAGCCTTGCATTAGGACAGGAAGGAGGAGCTGAGGGTGACAAATAGAAAAGTGGTGGGCCCTGAAAGCAGGGCCCATTCTTCTTCCTCTTGTTGATGCAAAACACAATTCTCTCCTCAGAGAGGATAAGATATAGCTTGTCCTGAGCCAATCAATGGCCACGCCTGGGAGTACAGATTCAGATAGCCCCAAATAATATGTTCCACCATGGAAGTGGTTACATTAGCTTTCCTTAGCTATGTAACAAAGAGAAGCATAAATCAAGGCATGTATCAAATACATAGTTGGCAAACAAGTTGGAGGATTGGGTGAAATCAGCTAAGTTCCAGATGCTGTATGATGACACTCTAAGCTTTCACATAGGTACAAGTGGTGGTCTGGTAAGAATACATTTCTAAGGTTTTACTTGATAGTTAAGGGAATGTTAGTTAGACAAAGACATAGGCAAGAAATGGTTATCAATGGACTAAAGATAGTCCAAGAATATTTAGCTATGAATCTGCAACTTTGGAACTCTCCACAATCACACAGCTCTAATCAGTCATTCAAACTGAAGAGTCTTTAACACAAGTCCTCTCCTTGAGAAACACAGTTTATAGGGGTGTCAATAGAGGCAACAGACCATCCCTCCCTATGGCCTCAGATAAAAAAGAACTACAGATGAAAGCACTGGGGATGGTAATATAAATATACAGAAGAGTGTGCCTGGCCAGAGGGACCAGAGCACTTGACAATGATGCCTTCAGCCTGTGTTTTGCTGGCTATATGCCAACTGTAAGGTGGTAAGGGCAGCTTTTCTAGGGAGGGCTACCAGGCTAAGCTTCTGTAATTGCCTCTGGACAGGCCTAAAAAAATCACATGTAGGTTTTTAACGAGGAGTGTCTGATCCTTAAATTTCCATCTGTGGCCTGGAAAACAGAGGAGAACCAAGATTAGTGCAGTATTTGAAGAAGACCCAGAAAACTGAGAAAAAAAGAGGTAGAAGGAATAAAGGAAAAAAGGACAGAGAGACGAATGGAGGGAAGAGAGGAAGACACGGAGAGAGGAGGGTTGAATAGGGAGGAGGGAGGAAAGGAAGGGAGAAAGGGAGGGAAGGAGGGAGGAAGGAAGGAAAGAAGGAAAGAAGGAAGGAAGGAAAGGAGGAGGAAGGAAGGAAGGAAGGAAGGAAGGAAGGAAAGAAGGAAGGAAGGAAGGAGGAAGGAAGGAAAGAAGGAAAGAAGGAAGGAAGGAAGGAAGGGAGGGAGCAAGGAAGGAAGGAAGGGAGGGAGAAAGGGAGGGAAGGAGGAAGGAAGGAAGGAAGGAAGGGAGGAAGGGAGGAAGGAAGGGAAAGTTAAGGAGAGAGGGAGGAAGGAAAAGAGAGATGTGACATTTCTTTCACTGTTTCAAGTATGAAAAAGGAAAGCATAGACTAGCCCCATGTCTTTCCTGCCCATCCACCCTAATAAGATCATCTTGCAACATTCCAGCTTTAAGTTATCTGATTCTATCTCCTCATAGATCAAATACATGGATGGAGAGAAATGTGTGACACTGAGTGAGAACATGGATTTGGAATTAGCTCTGTAATTTTGAACAGGCTCCTGAATCTTGAACTCCTCACCTATGCAACGATTGTAATAATATTGAATTAATTGTTGATCGGGTGGTGTGGGGTGACTCAGTTCTCCCACCATTCTGACTTGTAGATTCAGTAACACAGATGAAAGAAATATATGAAACAGTTCTCATCACTTCTAAGGATAGCAAAACCTTGAAGTAGAGGGGAACTGCCTGGGAAAGCCTGGGAATGCCTGGGTCCTGTTTGTCCCTTACTAATCAAGTGTCCTTCAAAGGTGAGGCCAGTGCCTCATGTAGCCCTTGAAAAACATGACCCAGCCAGGCTGCCCTTTGGCCTCCCTCATTAGTGAGACAAATGGAGCACATGTCATCCAAACTCCATCTATCTCAGGCTCAAGTGGTTGTTGGATGTCTATGAGTCCTTACTGCTGGTTTGAGAGTAATACTTCTATGCAGTATCACATGGAACATTGAGTATGCTGTGTCTTACTGACCCAGACCTTGCAACCTGTGCTCTGTGTGCTTGCTTCTTAATACTTCCCATGCAGTGGAGAGCCAAGGAAGTAATGAATGTACCTCATGCATGTCACATGATTATTTCGTAGTAGGGTTGCCTGTCCTGTTGACAAAGTACAAAGTAAATTGCTTTGTGATGTTTCTGACAATATATTATGAGATAGGTAAAAGGAAAGACATAAGAAAAGGAAGGATAAAGTTACTGTTGATTGTAGCTTCAAGAATTATTTTCCATAATTTATGTTGGGAAAGCTTTTTGATGATCTTGAGATTCTTGTTAGAGACTGGGTTAACTGGGAATGCCAGAGAGTGTCACTAGTGATTCAGCTTTAGAGGTTCTAAGCACAGGGTACTGCAATACTCTATGGTTCAATAAAGATAAAAACAGTAATCCTAAACTAAGCAAGTCAATACACGTCTGCAATCCAAGCCCTTGGGAGGTGGAGGCAGAAGCATCAGATTTCAAGATCATTTTCAGCTACATAACGAGTTCAAGGTCAGCCTGGGTGATTTGTCTAAAATTAAAAAAAAATATAGTAAATAATAAATAAATAAATAAATAAATAAATAAATAGATAAACCCACAGAATGAGGTTAGTGACATTAAACAACATATTTTTCTTACACCAACTACTTTGATGGTTATAAATAGCAATGGCTATACCAAAGCCTTGTAGAATAAATTTCTTTTCTCTTCACTTCTGTGAAATTCAACCAAGAAAGGCCCACTGTGACCTTCACCCTGTCTTTTATTTGCCCATACTACACTTCAGCTGTAATGCTTTGGGTTACAGGCAGAGTAAGTTACTCTCAACCATGTCAGCATTCCTTCCAGTCTGGGTCTCTGAGACTTTTCCAAGCCCTAGACTTGGAGTCCTGAACTCTGTCCCTGAGATCTGCACTCCACCATGTGAGCTTGTATGCATCAGACCTGTGAACTCCCACCCTACCTACCAGTCAAACTGTTTACCTAGCAGCCTCATCGATCCAGAACCCAGTAATCTCAACTCAAAAGCTATACTTACCTGTAGCTAAAGTGAGACCACATCCTTATTCCAGTTGTACTTCCACATAAAGTGACATGAAAACTGAACACTAAGCACTACTCAGATGAGCCATAATCTGATAATTTGGGGAAATAATGAAGATACAAACAAACATTAAACAAGGAAAAGACGACTTACCCATGCCAAGAAACACCACCATACAAATCCAGATGCCCTGTTCTCAGTGGATAAACCCAAAGAACATGAAAAATCAAGAAAATTTGAGTACTACAGAAATTAACAATTTCATCATACTATTTCCTGAGAATGACCACTTAGTGAGTACTTAAGACAATGATCTCAAAATAGCAATTATAAATATGCTCAAGGAATTTGAAGATGATATGATTAAGAAACTGAATGAGGACCATGAGAACACAGTTTGATGAACACAAACAGTCTAATGAAATAACTGAAACAACTTAAAACATGTAAGTATAATTTAATAAATAGACTGATGAAAAGTCAATCCAAAATAAAACTTGATATTAAAAAGTCAGGAACTCAAACAAAACTCTTAGAGGAGAGAAGCAAAGATGACATAAACAAAAAAGAAACAGAGGAATGGAACAGGAAATATCAGATCTTGAAGACAATATTGGGGAAATATATAGTTGGATCAAGGAAAATGTCAAATGTAAAATAGCCCAGGAATGGAATATGCAAGAACTCTGGGACACTGTAAAAAGATTAAACTAGTAATCATAGGCTTAGAAAGAGAAGAAATTGAGTTTAAAGGCCCAGACAATATTTTTAACAAAATCATAAAAGATTATTTCCCAAACCTATCAAGAACCCTATCAAGGTATAAATATGCCTCTTAGTATACAGAACACCAAGTAGACAGGATCAGAAAAGAAACTCACTATGTAATCTAGCAATCAAACATTAAACATATAGAATAAAGAAAAGACATTGAAAGCTGTAAGAAAGGAAGATCAAGGCACATATAAAAACAGGCCTATCAGCTGACTTTTCAGTGGAGACTGTGGAAGGTAGAAGGGCATGGGTCAATATTACACAAGCCATGAAAGAGCAGAGATTCTATACCAGACTATTATACCCAGCAAAGATATCAATTGTAATTGAAGGAGAAGGAAAAACTTTCCATGATAAAAACAGATTTGAGGAATTTATGTTTACAAAACCAGCTTACAGAGAATAGTTGATGGAATACCTCTGATACTATAGATAAATAAAAAGAACTTGAGATGATACCAGAAGATGGAAAAACCTCCCATGTTTATGGATTGATAGGATTAATATTGTGAAACTAACCATCCTACCAAAGCAATCTACAAATTCAAAGTGATACCCATTAAAATCCTAATGCACAGAATTTCCACAGAATTTGAAAATTTCACAGAAGTTGAAAAAAATAAACGTGAATTTCATATGGAAACACAAAAAAATAGGATAACCAAAATAACTCTGAAGCATAAAAGAACTGCTAGAAGCTTTACCATCTCTAATATCAAATTATACTACAGAGCTATAGCAGAAAAAAAAAGAAAAAACAACAACAATAACAAAAAGAAACAAAAACAAAAAACACCATGGTCCTGGAGTCAAAACAGAAACTTTGACAAAAGAACCAAAAATGCAAACTGGAGAACAGATGTGTTGAACAAATGGTGGTAGTCAAACTGGAAAAAGGCATGCAGAAGAATGAAAATAGATTCTAATCTCTTGCCATGCACAAAACTCAACCCCAAATGGATCAAGTACCTCAACATAAAACAGAATATCCTGAATCAGACACAGGAGTAAGTAGGATATACATTGAAATTTATAAGCATAGGAAAGGACTTACTTTTTTTTGTCTTCAGGTATATATATATATATATTACAAGATTATGTTACAAATCAAATCTAGACCTGTGTCCCCTTCCCTATCCCCCCCACCCCACCAGAGCTCATGCATTCTCCCAAACATGTTTTTTCATCTTTTTCTCAGTCTTTCTCAAAATTCTCAATATAGAAGTTGACTGTTTTGAGCAGAAGTTCACCATTTCAGTCAGTTCTTTGACAGTCTTTTCTGTTGTTGTTGTTGTTCTTTCCAATATGCACCACTCCCAACTACTTGGACAACAGCTCAAGGAGCCCTGCACAAGAAATACTTACTACTAGGTAATTAACACTAACATCTGCAGATGAGGGATACCATTAATCTTTTGTTTTTCTGGGACCGTGTTACTTCACTTAACATAATATCTTCTAGTTCCATCCATTTACCTGCAAAGCTCATGGTGTCATCTTTCTTTACTGCTTCATAGAACTCCATTGTGTAGATGTACCACATTTTCTCTATCCACTCATCAGTTGAGGGCCACTTGGGTTGGTTCCAACTTTTTGCTATTGTAAACAGAGCTGCAATAAACATGGCTGTGCATGTATCTCTGTGGTAAGATGAGTCTTATGGGTATATACCCAGGAGTGGTGTGACTGGGTCAGGTGGTAAGCTCATTTTGAGTCTTCCAAGGGTTCTCCACACTGCTTTCCATAGTGGCTGTACAGGTTTACATTCCCAGGGCTAGAGAGATGGCTCAGTGGTTAAGAGTGCAGACTGCTCTTGCAGAGGACCCGGGTTCAATTCCCAGTACCCACATGGTGACTAATAACCATCTTTAACTCCACTTCCAGGGGAACCTGACACCCTCTTCTGACCTCTGCAGCATTGCACGACAAGGGTGAACCAACCTACATGCAGGCAGTACCCTCATACACATAAAAAATAGTAAATAAATAAAAAGAAACAAGTTTACATTCCCACCAGCAGTGGATGAGTGTTCACCTTTCCCCAAAACCTCTCCAGCACTTAGTATCATTTGTTTCCTTGATCCTAGACAGTCTTATCAGAGTGAGATGATATCTTAAAGTGGTTTTAATTTGCATTTCCTTAATTATTAGCTATGTTGAACATTTTAAGATGTTTCTCAGCCATCATTATTTCCCCACCTTTGAAGTCTCTGTTATGCTTCTTTTTTCAACATCTTTTGAGTGATTCATTTGTTTCCTTAATTCTTTGTTTTTTGAGTAGTTTATATATTCTGGAAGTCAATACTCTGTTGGATGTATCACTGGCAAAGGTTTCCTCCCATCCTGTGGGTTTTCTCTTCATTTCACTGATTGTTTCTTTCACTGTATGGAAGCTTTTGAGTTTAATATGGTCCCACTTATCAATTGTCAACCTCTCTTCCCGTGCAGCAGCTGTCTGATTTAGGATGTCTTCTCCTATGCCTATGTCTTGTAGATTGCTGCCAAACTTTTCCGCTGTCATCTTCAGTGTTTCAGGTTTCAGGTTGAGGTCTTTAATCCATTTGGAGTTGGTTTTTGTTTAGGGCAAGAGGCAGGGGTTTAGTTTTATTCTTCTACAAGTGGTGATCCAGTTTTGCCAACACCATTTGCTGAAGATGTTGTCTTTTAACAACTGCTGGTGTTTATCAAACCTTGTGCAGCCTCTATGGAAATCAGACTGGAGAGTCCTCCAAAAAGCTAGACATGGATCTACAAAATGACCCAGATATACCACTCTTGAGCATATACACAAAAGCATCTTTACCCTACCCTAACATAAATATCTGTTCATCCATGTTCATTACTGTCTTTTTCATAATAACCTGAAAATAAAAAAAAAATCAACAACTGCTGAATGGATAATGGTACATATACATAATGGAATATTTATTCAGCTATTAAATAAAGAAAATTATGAAATTTGCATGTAAATTGATGGAAATGGAAGCAATCATCCTGAGTGAGGTAACCCAGACTTGTAAAGACAAATATCACATATTTTCTGTCATAAATAGATGATAGCAGGACAGAGGAAGAAATATTTGGAAATATAAGTAACATTAAAAAAAACCCTTTAGAAAAACCCATATTAAAACCTACCACTGAAGAAGTGTCTTAAAATATACATTATTATAAAAAGCTATTGAAAGGAGTTACATTCTAACAGGGGGATATTGCCCTTTTTAGACATCATAGACTAATGGAAAAATTGTCAATGCCAGCATCTACATGGACCCTCAAACAGTGCTGGCTAGTGTCCCTGCTCTTGGTTACTCAGAACTCAGGGGTAATACACTACTGTAAGACAGTACGTATACAAGCTGCAGAATGACCAAGGAGAAAGCAAGCTGGTGCTGTCTTCATAACATCGTCTCTACTCATTAACATCCATAGTGGTGGAAGGTCCTACTACATGCTACCAGACATGAAAAATAATCATCAACATTATTAAGCTGTAAATCCTATGAAATATAACAACTGGTTTGACAAGATATGTCCACTGATACAAGGATATTACAGGAGTAACCAACCACTTTCTAATTGGATTTAAGATTCGCTTCATAGGATGGACCTGACATTGATAGCAAGCTTAGAAACCTGAGGCTAGTCTGGTCACAAGATGTAGAGGGTAGGCTAATATAATATTCCTTTTGTACTAAATGACTTGTTGTTATATACATGGATTAACTCATCTCTCAATTCCTACCAGGGAAGTTTTCTTAGGCAGAAGAAACCTACTACTGGCCAATGCACAGAGAACAAGAGGCTGTAGAGTTCTTAATCACAAACAGGGCACATCTACATTCAACTTCTGCCTCTCAAGTCTTAGGTATCATTTCAGAAGATGTGGTCTGAAAGAACCAGAGGTGGTAGAAGAGCACAAAGAAACAGTTTTCCAGACAACTGGCCAGTTACTCATGAACTCATAGCAATGGTGACAGTATGCCCAAGTCCCATGCAAGCTCATTGTGAGGAAGAGGAAATGAAACCTCAAATCAAAGTAAGGAAATTTGGAAACCAATGCTGGAAGGGAAAAGACAGTTTCTTTCAAGGATGGGACTCTTGGCAGGTAAACCAGACTCCAGTGACTGGATCCACACTGAACAACATTTGGGGACACATATTAGATGCTGTAAACCTTATTATGTATATAATAGGATACATTAAGTTGGGCAAGAACCATAAGAGGAGGCATGGATAATGGAAATGATTTAAATATCATCAAATTATATGTATGAAAGCTGCAAAAATTCAATTAAGCAAATATCAAAATTTTAAAGTACTTATGTCATATGAAATGATATCTGGACATTAAAAAAATCAAATCTAAAAATAACAGAATAGCTAGTTCATCTTCATTTAGGAATTATACAGCACACTGATCAATAATCCATGCATCAAAAAAGACATCTCGAGAGAGATTAGAGCACATTTTGAAATGAACAAAATTGAAAAACTGCATGATTTGTGTGATGAAGAAATGCATACAATGAAGAGAGAAAACCATAGAGAAAAGTAACTGTGAAAGGCTATTTCTTTTTTTTTTTTTTTTTTTTTTGTCTTTTCAAGGCAGGGTCTCCCTGTAGCCCCAGCTGTCCTGGAACTCACTCTGTAGACCAGGCTGGCCTTGAACTCACAAGGATCCACCTGCCTCTGCCTCCTCAGTGCTAGGATTAAAGGCGTGCACCACCACGCCCGGCAGAAGGCTATTCTTTAAAAGATGAATGAAATTGATTAACATCTAGCAAGAGGATAAAACAGGTGAAAAATCAAATTGCTGATATCAGGAGATATCTAGTAGACTCAAAAAATTATAATAAGAGAATTTTCAAATGAACATGTTACACCCGAGCTTAAATGGTCAATTGCTTGGGCATTGTTAGGTCAGGCCAGGGACAAAGCCAAAATAGTACAGACTGGAAAGACCCTCCTTTCTTTTCTGGTCAGGCCAGATTCCCATGAGACCTCTGGACCTGAGACCTACGTGTAGATCTGAGCCCCTGACCTGTTTTAATTGGCCAGATTCCAATATGTTACCATCTCCCCTCCCCCCAATAAAAGGTTCTCCTTGCCTCTCAGAAGCAAGCTTTCCAAGGCCCTTGGGATGAGTGGTGGCCGTGGATTCCCCCAAGAGAGACTGCATTTCCTAGAATAAGTGCCTACCTTTATATATATTTTAATTTGGACTGATTCAGCCTTTTCTTAGCATCGGTTATACTTCTCAGGCATGACACACAGTCAAAACTCACATAAAGAAGAAATTCGTATTTTACTTCCACCTGTGTAAAAACAGAAATCAATAAACTGAGAAGTCCTTTGTTATAGTAACTGAATTCTTTGTTTTAAATGAACTTTAAAATGCATCGATATAAGTCCCACATGACTTCACTTTAAAAAGTCACATCTATTCTATACAATAGCTTTCAAAAAGCAGGGCACTTTTTTATTGTATGACTTCATTGTGAGTATGATGGCAGAATCAATATATTTCACAAAATAGGTGAAAATATAGTCAACAGGATCTGATCAAATTTAACCCAGAAGCGTAAAAAGAAAAATATGTAATAAGAAAACAAATTACTTTAGGAATACAACAAAGCTGATATATTTCTGGATTTCTGAATTCTGTGAATTCACTCAATATAATGTAACACATTGAGAGACTAAAAAAAGATTAAAAAAAAAAACATAATCATGCCTGTTAATGGAGAGAAGTCACTTGACAAAATCCAGCATCCATTTTTTAAAAAGTTCTCAGGAACCATGAATCAGGGTGCAGGCCTATCACCTCAGAGAAGTATGAGATCATTGTAAAATTTGGAACTTCAAGCCCTACATGAGCTACATATTGAGTTTAAGGCTAACCTAGGAAATTTAGAGAGACCCTGACTTAAAATAAAATTTAAGAAAGTCTAAAATGTACCTCAATAGGAAGTTGTTTTTTTAACAAAGAAAAGACCTTGGATTTAATCCTAAATACTATCTTTAAAAAACTGTAAGGTTTTGTTCCTGTTGTTCCTGTTGTTGTTTTCTTAATGTAGCTCAGGCTAGCCTCACATTCATAGTTATTTGCCTGCTTCAGAATCCTAAATGGAGTGATTATAGACATGAGCTACCATGCTCAGCTGTAGTAATGAATTTTAACCTTATAGAAAGTATTCAGAAAAAAATTCACAGCTAACAACAAATTCTTGGCAAAAGACTGGTTATTTCCCTTAAGACACAGAAGGAGGCAAGAAGATGCACTTATTCGATTAGGTTTTCTAGCAAATAGGAATTAAGCCTGAAGATAGAATCAGTGTCTCTAAACCAATCACCTGAGATGCTGTGATGGTTTGAATGAGTGTCCCCCATAGGCTCTAGGTATTCAGACATTTGTCTCCAGTTGGTGGCACTGTTTTTGGAGGTCTTAGAAGGTGTGGCCATGCTGGAGGAAGTGCGTTGTTGGGGGCAGGCTTAGTGAGTTTTAACAAGCCTCGTGGCCTACAGTTGCTCTCTGTTTCCTGTGCTCTTTGCGAGATGTGACCCTCAGCCTGCCGCTCCAGCTCCAGCCACCACGCCTCCCACCACGATGGACTCTAATTCCTGGAACCGTCCATCATAAGCTCAAATAAACTCTTCCTTTTATAAGTTCCTTGGTCATGGTGTTTTATCACAGCAACAGAAAAGTGACTAATACAGTTATTGGTACCAGAGAGTGGGCTGTTGGCTGTGAAGAACCTGACCATGTGGATGTTTGGAGAAGTGTGGAAGACTTTGGAACTTTGGGCT
>VZQC01003337.1:515668-581168 GCA_009823505.1 Rhizomys pruinosus
TGTGTCCAGGAATAAACCTTTCGATCCTACTAATGAAGAAACACAATTAGAATATGGAGGTATTTTAAGCAGCACTAATATTTATGTTAGGTTACTTTGGTGTAGACATATATGTTTGGATGAGATGTTAATCCATGAATTACATTTTACCCCTGTTAAATATGACAGGGGCTTATTGTGGCTTATGACAGCTCCTAACCTGTAGAGGAGGTAGGCGGGTGGCATCAGCCATGGGTTATTCCTCCAGACCCCGAATAGCCAAAGCAACCCTGAGTGAAAAGAGCAATACAGGGGGGATCGCTATACCAGACATCAAACTATACTACAGGGCTATAGTCATAAAAACAGCCTGGTACTGGCACAAAAACAGACCAGTTGACCAACGGAATAAAACTGAAGATCCAAACCTGAGCTCATACAATTTCAGCCACCTCACATTTGTTTTCTTGATCCCAGCCAGCCCTATTGGAGTGAGATGATACCTTAAACTGGTTTTAATTTGCATTTCCTTAATTATTAGGGATGTTGAACACTTTTAAAAATGTTTCTCATCCATCTCTCCTCACTTGTGAAGTCTCTGTTCAGCTCTTTACTCCATCTTTTGAGTGATTCATTTGTATTCTTCTTTGTTTTTTGAGTAGTTTATATATTCTGGAAGTTAATGTGCTGTCAGATGTATCAGCAGTGAAGGTTTCCTCCAACTCTGTGGGTTTTCTCTTCACTTCCCTGATTGTTTCTTTTGCTATACAGAAGCTTTTGAATTTAGGAAGGTCTCACTTGTCAGTTGTTGACCTTATTTCCTGCACAGCTGCTGTCTACAGTTTTGTCAGCACCATTTGCTGAAGATGCTGGCTTTCCTCCATTGAGTCTTTTTGGACCCTTGCAAAATATGAGGTGGATGAAATTGTATGTGCTCAAGTTTAGATCTTCAGTTTCATTCCATTGGTCTGCAAGTCTGTTTGTGTGCCAGTACTAGGCTGTTTTTTGTGACTATACCGTTGTGGTATAGTTTGAAGTCTGGTATAGATATCCCCTCTGTATTGCTCTTTTCACTTAGGGTTGCTTTGGCTATTCAGGGTCTTTTGTTTTTCCATAAGAATTTAAGAATTTTTTTCTAAGCCTGTGAAGAAAATCTTGGGGATTTTAATTGGAATTGCATTGAATCTGTATATTAATTTGGGTAGAATGGACATTTTTATTATGTTATTTTTTCCAATCGATGAGCATGGGAGGTCTTTCCATCTTCTGATGTCTTCTTCAATCTCCTTCTTCAGGGGTTTAAAGTTTTTGTGTGCAGATCTTTGCTGTCTTTGGTTAGGATTGTCCCTAGGTACTTTATTGTTTTTGAGGCTATTGTGAGTGGAAAGGTCTCCATCAGTTGCTTGTTGTTGGTGCAAAGAAAGGTTACTGATTTTTCTAGGTTATTTTGTATCCTGCAACTTTCCTGAAATTCTTAGTCATTTCTAGGATTTTTCTAGTGGAGGTTTTAAACCCTTTAAGTAAACTATCATATCGTCTGCAAAAAGGGATAGCTTGACTTCCTCTTTCCCAATTGGTATTTCTTTAATTTCCTTTTCTTGCTTTATTCCCCTAGCAAGTGTTTCAAGCACTATATTGAAGAGGAGTTGTGGCAGAGGGCATGCTTGCCCAGTTACTACATTTAAAGGGAATCCTTCTAACTTTTTTCCATTTAGGATGATGTTGGCTGTGGGTTTATTCTATATGGCTTTGATTTTGTTGAGGAATGATCCCTCCAATCCAATTCCCTCTAGGACTTTAAGCATAAAGGGATGCTGTATTTTGTCAAAAGCTTTTTCTGCATTAATTAAGATGATCATGTGTTTTTTGTCTTTCAGTGAATTTATATGTTTTATGATATTTACTAATTGTCATGTGTTGAACCATCCTGCATCTCTGGTATAAATCCAACTTGGTCATGATGGATGATGTGGGTCTGTATGCGGTTTGCAACTATTTTTTTGAGAATTTTTTGCATTAGAATTCATTAATGAGATGGGTCTATAGTTCTCCTTTTGTTGTATCTTTGCATGGTTTTTGTATTAGAGTGATGCTGGCTTCGTAGAAGGAATTTGTGAGATTTCCTTCTGCTTGTATCCTTCTGAACAGTTTGAGTAATAATGGTTGTAAGTCCTCTTTAAATATCTTATATAATTCTATTGTGAAACCATCTCTGGACTGGGATTTTTTTTCGTTAGGAGGTCTCTTATTATATTTTCAATTTCTTCACATATTATGGGTCTGTTTAAGCTGCCAACTTTTCTTGGTTTAGCTTTGGTGAATTCCAGGATTTCAGATATTCATCCATTTCTCTTAGGTTTACAAATTTACTAGAGTATAGGTTTTTGAAGTATTCCCTTATGATTGTCTGTATCTTTCTGTTGTCTGTTGTAGTATTTCCCCTTTCATCAGAAATTCTATTGATTTGGAGTTGCTTTTTATTTCTTTTGGCTAACTGGTCTAGAGGTCTGTCTATGTTCTTTATTCACTCAAAGAAGCAACTTTTGGATTCGTTGATTTTTTTGTATTGTTTTCTTTGTTTCTATTCCATTGGTTTTTGCTCTGATTTTTGTTATTTCTTCCTGTCTGTTGCATTTAGAGTTAATTTGTTGTTGTCTTTCAAGTGTTTTTAGTTGCAACGTTACCTCATTTATTTATGCTCTTTCTGTTTTTTTAATGTAGGCACCCAGGGCTATAAACTTTCCTCTTACGATTGCTTTCCAAAGTATCCCATAGGTTTTGTGGTGTTGTACTGTCATTGTTGTTTAGTTCCAGGAATACTTTTATTTCTTTTTTTATTTCTTCCTTGAGCCATTCATTATTCAGGGATGTGTTGTTTAGTCTCCATGTGTTCCTGTAGATAGTAGGGCTTATCCTGGTGTTATTACTGAACTTTTTTGCACTGTGGTCTGATAGAATGCATGAAATTATTTAAATATTTTTGTATTTGTTGAAGTTTTTTCCTGTTTCCCATTATGTGGTTGATTTTGGAGAATGTTCCATGGGGTGTTGAGTAGAAAGTGTATTCTCTGGTGCTTGAGTAGAATATTCAGTAGATGTCTGTGAGGTACATTTGCTGTATAATATTGTTCAGTTCAGATGTCTCTTTGTTTATTCCTTCTTCGGTTGATCTGTCCAAAGGGTTCAGTGGGGTATTGAAGTCCCCTACTATCAGTGTGCTGGGGTAAATCTGTGCCTTGAGGTCCTGAAGAAATGTGTTTATAAAGTTCTGTGTACCAGAGTTTGGTGCATGTTTATCCATGATTGTGAAGACTTCATGGTTAATTTTCCCTTTGATAAGGATGTAATGGCCCTCTTTGTCTCTTCTGATTACTTCTACTTTGAAGTCTATTTTGTCTGATATTAAAATAACAACTCCTGCTTTCTTTTTGGTACCATTTGTTGGAATTTTTTTTCTACCCTTTCACTTTAAATTGGTGCCTATCCATGAGGGTGATATGGGTTTCTTTTAGACAACATATACATGGATTTTGTTTCCTAATCCATTCTCCTAGTCTATGCCTTTTGATTGGGGAGTTTAGTACATTAATATTTAAGGTTATAATTGAGAAATGTGTATTGCTTCCTTTCACCTTATTATCCACTTGTATTTTTGGTCTAAGTTTCTACTTCTGCAGTTATGCTTTTATTAATTTCTCTTTCTGGGTGCCTAGGGATAGTTGTTCCTCTCCTCTGTCCTTTGAATTACTTCAAGTATTCTCTGAAGGGTTGGTTTTCCAGACATATATTCTATCATCTTGTTTATGTCATGGATGATTTTTCTCTTTCCTTCAGCTAGAATCAACATTTTTGCTGGGTATAGTAACCTGGGTTGGCATTTATAGTCCTTTAGCTGTGGGAATGCTTTGGTCCACATTTTTCTTGCTTTCATAGTTTGCACTGAAATGTCAGCTGTAATTCTGATAGTTTCCCCTTATATGTAACTTGATGTTTTTTCTCTTCTGGCTTTCAGAATTTTGTCTTTGTTTTGGGCGTCCAGTGTTTTAACCATGATATGGCATTGGGAGTTTCTTTTCTGATCTTGTCTATTTGGTGTTCTACATGCTGCTTGTATTTGTATGTGTTTGAATTTTTTTGTTTAGGGAAATTTTCATCTACTATTCTGTTGAAGATCAATATTTTCTTGGGATTCTCCTTCCTCTATCCCTATGATGCAGAGGTTTGATCTTTTCTGTTTTTTTTTTTTTAGAATACTTTATTAGTTTCTGTAGTCAAATCCATATAGATAAGACCTTACTTATTTAGTACAGTGTGTTACCCCTGTACAAATGGAAAAAGTTAACATTTCTAGACCAATCTGGCTGTTAATTTCTGTAGAATGCCAACTTAACACAGTTAACTGGGATGCATTTTTTTCAAAGTTGACAGCACAGCTAAAGTTTTCAAAAATTCAAATTATATATATATTCCAATAATAACAACATGTTATGCATCAGTAGCAGCAACAGATTTTCCAGGTTCTGCAGTCATTTGAACAGAATTTTAGAGACATCCAGCACACTCCATTAAAAAATAATAAAGTAAAAAACAAAATCCCAGAACACAGCACAGTTCTGCTACTGTTGTGGTACCTGGCACCATTTTCCTTTTTATTAGCTTCTCAGTCATCATCTGTAAAGAAAACTTTCTGAGTAACATCATTAAAAACAGCTCTGATAAAGCATGGTCACTACTTCACATCATAAAGCAGGTACAAGATATTTTACATTCACAGAGGTATGATACAATACTGTCCTACATCGATAATACTAAAGGATACAATTTAAAAGGCATTATTTGAGACTTGACTCTACTTTTCTAGCAGAGGTCCCAAAGAATGGTATGACACAGCTCTGTAAAGAAATGTACTCTTAGATGGGATTTCCTTTCATTAGTGGCACAGTTCTAAGTATTCACTCTCTTCATGAACATCAGCTAAAAAACATTATTAAAAAAAAACAACAACAAAAAACAACAAAAAAGGAAAACAATGGTGGTGGGGGGAAGGTACCAGGAAAAAAAAATTACCCTAAAACAAAATTCCATAACCACCATATTCGTACAAAGCTGACCGAGTAGAGGCAAGCAAGACTCAATCTCACCAGCACTTTACCAAATCTTTCCTGTTTGAATGGATAGAGCTCCAGGAAGGAGATGCCCAGCTGCAATGTTTCCAACTACAATCAAAACACAGCATCATTTCAGACAGAAGCAGCAGCCAAACGTTGCTCATTTGACTATGCTCCAGGACGCTGACACTAATCATTTGTTCTCTCATCCAGGAAGAGGGGGAGATCAGTTACCACTGTACTTATGATCTTTTCATAGTGTCCCACATTTCCTGGTTGTTCCACTCTTGTTTATTTTTAAATTTTTCATAGTCTTTGTTTGAGGTTTTTAGTTGTTCTGTGTTGTCTTCCAAGTCTGATATTCTTTTTTCTGCTTCCTCCATTTTGTTTCCGATTTTTTTCCATTCTTTCCTCTTTTTCCTTGATTTCCCTTTTTCCTTTCATCTGTGATTTCTTTAGCATTTCCATTTCCTTTTGGAGCTTCTCAATCTCTTCTTGCATCTCCTTGCTTCTTCACTGGTTGGTTTCCTTTTTCATTTCAGCATGTGATCTTTTCAGTGTTTCCACTTCTTTCCAGAGTTTATCATTTTCTCCCTCTAGTTCTTTCCAGAGTTTGTCATTTTCTCCTTTTACTTCTTTCTGAGGTTTGTCATTCTCACTCTCTAGGTCCCTTTCTGAGTTTTTCATTTTCTCCTCTAAGTTCTCTGATTTGTTCTTTATATTCTATGATTCATTTGAATATATCTGTGATTGTTCTAAGATCTATGTCCTGGGTTACCTCTAGGGAGATCTCATTGGAGGAATCTTCTATAGGTTTGGTAGAGTTTAGTGTGGAATTATTCTGAGCTTTTCCCATATTGTTCTTTCATTGTGCTTTTGGCATGTGGTTTTCTTTCTGTTTGTATTCTGATGTGAATCTCATATGTTTCTTCACTGTGTTGAAGAATTGCTTTCCTTGAATCCTTCAGATGCTTCCACTGTTTTCTTCTTGTTTATAGAGTATTGACTTGTCTAGGTTTCAGGATTTCAATTTGAATTATATATTAGATGGTATAGCTCACTCTTCCTTTTCTGTTCTGCAGGTTCTCTAAAACCTGGGTAGGTAACAACCCAAACAATACCCTCTGAGCCCTTTTCTCCCTCTGCTTCTTGCCAGCCAGTTCCTCTAGGTTGGTTGTAGGGCTTACTGTACTGTAGTCCTACCTGGACACTCTCTCAGAATTCCAGTTGGGAGTGGGGGGCACGAGTTGCTTAGTCAGCAAACCAATACTGATATGTATGCACCCAAGTCCCCTAGAGGTAACAGGCCCACCTGAGTTCAGGCTGGCTGGTTATCTTTGCCCCCACAGCTGCACCAGCCCACAGTCCTATACTCTGTCTGATTTATACCCTGCACCCTCACCTGGTCTGGCAAAAGCAAACAGTCTCTATGCTCAACTGGCCAGTCTCTCTTCCTTTTCATGTAAGAGCACTAATCCCATCATCAGGACCCCACCTTCATGGCCACATCTAAAACTAATTCCTTCCAAAAGACACAAAATAAAAACATCATCTCTGAAAATTTGTGCTTCAGCTTCCACATTTCAGAGATAAGCATTCAATGCATAGCAATCCATACAGCAAAGAAAACAACTTAGAACTAAATTTCACAGTGCATGCAAAAATTCAGATGAAATGCCTCATATATTAAATGCAAAATCTACAATATATATTTTGTATCATAAAACAAAGAAAAACGTGGAGTAGGATACATAGAGTTCTTTGAAATAGCACTAAAATAATTATGTGTAAATGAAAAAATAATTTAAATTTGAACTTCCTTGGTATTAAAATATTTTGTTCTGTGACTGGACAAAGAGGTCTTATTACAGAGTTTGAGAAAATATTTGCATATCTGAGAAGGGGGTTGTGTTTAAAATATTTTTGGAATGTCAAAAGCTCATTAGGAGAAAATTGATGTAATTATTTTTTAAAGTGAATCAAATACTTAAATAGGCATTTTACCCAGAGGATATCCTTATGGTGTGGAGGGAAATGGAAACATATTCAGCATCCTTAGCCATTGCGAAATACAGGTTATAACAAGAATTCCAATTTCTCTGTCCCTCTCCAGCCTTTGTTACTATAGAATTTTTAAAATTTGGACAACGTATACAGCTACAGGTGCGGTGGTCTGGCACAGGGATGGCTGGGAGAGGGTCTTGGCTCTGAGCCCTCTTTCCGGGGTCCCCATCTCGGAGGGACCACGCTTCGCCTCTGCACAGTGAGCAGAGGGTCGTTTTACTTCTGCTCCGGTCCCAGCCAGTGGACTTGTGGGTAGGCTCCTGAGTCACAGGCAAGACGCCATAACTCACACAGACAGGGCACATATACAGCTACAGGTGGGGTGGTCTGGCACAGGGACGGCTGGGAGTGGGTCTCGGCTCTGAGCCCTCTTTCTGGGGTCCCCGTCCCAGAGGTACTGGTCAGGTGCGCAATGCCCCCCCCCACAACAGAAAGAGAAGACTGACTTAGGCTTCCAACATCCAATATATACACAAAATTGAAAACCTGAAACCTAGGCAAGTCATTACTCCATTAAAAAAAAAGGAGGAGGAAAGGGGAAAAAAAAGCATCAGAAGGAGGCAATCAAAGCCATCTGCTAATATAATGAAAAGTCTTTTGTGATTTGAACCACAAAAGGGAAAACCACATGCCAGGGACACGAAGAAGGGACAACATGGGAAAGGCACAGGATATTCCCACACCAGGCCCTACCAAATCTGGAGGAGATAGCTACAATGGGATCCCATTGAAAGAGACCCAAGGAACAGAGCTTAGAGGAATAATTGCAGACCTGCGCAGAGAAATTAAAGAAAATAAAGAAGAAGTCAGAGAACTAAAGAGAGAGAATAAAAAACTCAAAAAGGACCTAGAGGGATGCAATGACAAACTTCGGAAAGAACTAAAGGAGCAGAATGACAAACTCCAGAAGGAACTAGAGGGAGAAAAAAACAAACTCTGAAAGGAAGTAGAAACACTGAAAAAGGAAGCCAACCAAAGAAGTAAGGAGCACCAAGAAGAGATTGAGAAGCACAAAGAAGAGATTGAGAAGCTCAAAAAGGAAATGGAAGTACTGAAGAAAACACAGGATGAAACAAAAAAGGAATTAGAACACTCAGTCAATCAAGAAGAAAGGAAAGGAAAAAGCCTCAGAAGTAGAATGGAGGAAGCAGAACAAAGAATATCAGACCTGGAAGATAACACAGAGCAATTAAAAAGCTCAAATAAAGATTATGAAAAATTTAAAAATACACAAAAGTGGAACAACCAGGAAATATGGGACACTATGAAAAGATCAAACCTCCGCATCATAGGAATAGAGGAAGGAGAAGAATCTCAAGAGAATAGTATTGATCAGATCTTCAACAGAATAATAGATGAAAATTTCCCCAAACTAAAAATAGACAAACCCATACAAATACAAGAAGCACATAGGACCCCAAATAGACAAGATCAGAAAAGAAACACCCCACGCCATATCATAGTTAAAATGCTAGATGCCCAAAACAAAGACAAAATTCTGAGGGCCACAAAAGAAAAACAAGTCACATACAAAGGGAAACCCATCAGAATTACAACTGACTTCTCGCCTCAAACCATGAAAGCAAGAAGAACATGGAGCAAAGCATTCCCAGTGTTAAGGGACTATGGATGCCAACCCAGAATACTTTACCCAGCAAAAATGTCGACTATACTTGAAGGAGAGAGAAAAATCTTCCATGACATAAACAAGATGATGGAATACATGTCTGGAAAACCAACTCTTCATAAAATACTTGAAGCAATTCAAAGGGCAGAAGAGAGGAGCAACAATCCTCAAACACCTAGGAAAAGAAACTAATAAAAACATAACCATAGGAGCAAAATCAAAGGCTAGAAGTCCAAATGGATAATAAAGTGAAAGGAAGCAACATCCATCTTTCAATTGTAACCTTAAATATTAATGGGCTAAACTCCCCAATCAAAAGGCATAGACTGGGAGAATGGATTAGGAAACAAAACCCATCTATATGCTGTCTACAAGAAACCCATCTCAATTTCAAGGATAGGCACCAACTTAAGGTGAAGGGATGGAAGAAAGTATTCCAAGCAAATGGTACCAAAAAGAAAGCGGGTGTGGCTATTCTAATATCAGACAAAATAGACTTCAAAGCAAAAGAAATCAAAAGAGACAAAGAGGGCCATTACATCCTTATTAAAGGAACAATTGACGATGAAGATTTCACAATCATAAATATATATGCACCAAACATCAGTGCACCAAACTTTATAAAGACAATTCTTCAGGATCTCAAGGCACAGATTAACCCCAGCACACTAATACTAGGGGACTTCAATACCCCATTAAGTCCTCTAGACAGATCAACAGGACAAAGGATAAACAGAGAGACATCTGAACTAAATGACACAATACACCAAATGGACCTCACAGACATCTACCGAATATTTCACCCAAACACCAGAGAATACACTTTCTACTCAGCACCTCATGGAACATTCTCCAAAATAGACCATATACTGGGACACAGGGAAAAACTCAACAAATATAAAAAGGTTGAAATAATCTCATGCATTCTATCAGACCACAGTGCAATAAAACTCAATATCAACACCAGAATAAACCCTACAACCTACAGGAACACATGGAGACTAAACAACACTCTCCTGAATAATGAGTGGGTCAAGGAAGAAATAAAAAAAGAAATAAAAACATTCCTGGAACTGAATGACAATGATAAAACAACACAGCAAAATCTATGGGACACTCTTAAAGCAATCCTAAGAGGGAAGTTTATAGCTCTAAGTGCCCACATTAAAAAAACAGAAAGAGCACAAGTGAACGATCTAACACTGCAGCTAAAAATACTTGAGAGACAACAACAAATGAACCCTAAACGGAGCAGACAAGAAGAAATAACAAAAATCAGAGCAGAGATCAATGAAATAGAAACAAAGAAAACCATACAAAAAATCAATGAATCCAAAAGTTGGTTCTTTGAGAGAATAAACAAGATAGACAGACCTCTAGCCCAGTTAACCAAAAGAAAGAGGGAACAACTCCAAATCAATAGAATCTGTGATGAAAGGGGAAATATCACAACAGACAATGAAAAGATCCAGACAATCATACGGGACTACTTCAAAAACTTATATTCTACTAAGTTTGAAAACCTAGAAGAAATGGATGAATATCTGAAATCCTGGGAATCACCAAAGCTCAACCAAGAAGAGATCGACAGCCTAAACAGACCAATAGTACAGGAAGAAATCGAAGATGTAATAAGTAGCCTCCCAACCAAAAAATGCCCAGGCCCGGATGGATTCACGGCAGAATTCTATAAAATATTTCGTAAAGACTTACAACCATTACTACTTAAATTGTTTAGAAGGATACAAATGGAGGGACTTCTCCCAAATTCCTTCTATGAAGCCAGCATTACGCTACTACCAAAACCAGGGAAAGATACAACCAAAAAGGAGAACTATAGACCCATCTCCCTAATGAACACAGATGCCAAAATTCTAAACAGGATTCTGGCAAATCGCATACAGACTCACATCAAGAAAATCATCCACCATGACCAAGTTGGATTCATACCAGACATGCAGGGATGGTTCAACATACGAAAATCAATAAACATCATCAAACATATCAATGGACTGAAGGACAAAAACCACACCATCATCTCAATTGATGCGGAGAAAGCCTTTGACAAAATCCAGCACCCTTTCATGTTTAAAGTCCTGGAGGGAATTGGTCTGGAGGGATCATTCCTCAATGTAATCAAAGCCATATACAGAAAACCCACAGCCAATATCATCCTAAATGGGGAAATGACAGAAGCATTCCCCTTAAAGGTAGGAACTCGGCAAGGCTGCCCCCTGTCACCACTCCTCTTCAATATAGTGCTAGAAACCCTAGCTAGGGCAATAAGGCAAGAAAAGGAAATTAAAGGAGTTCTAATTGGAAAAGAGGAAGTCAAGCTATCCCTTTTTGCTGATGATATGATTGTCTACCTAAGGGATGCTAAGAACTCCACCAGAAAACTCCTAGAAACGATTAAGAGCTTTGGTAAAGTGGCAGGATACAAAATAAACCTAGAAAAATCAGTAGCCTTTCTGTACACCAACAACAAGCAATTGAAGAAGGACTACAAGGAGACCTTCCCACTCACAATAGCCTCAAAAACAATAAAATACCTAGGAACAAACCTAACCAAAGACACCAAGGATCTCTACAACAAAAATTTTAAACCCCTGAAAAAGGAAATTGAGGAAGACATCAGAAGATGGACAAACCTCCCATGCTCATGGATTGGGAAAATAAATATAGTAAAAATGTCCATCCTACCCAAACTAGTGTACAGATTTAATGCGATCCCAATCAAAATCCCCAAGAGTTTCTTCACAGGCTTGGAAAAAAAAATCCTCAATTTCATTTGGAAAAACAAAAGACCCCGAATAGCCAAAGCAACCCTGAGTGAAAAGAGCAATACAGGGGGGATCGCTATACCAGACATCAAACTATACTACAGGGCTATAGTCATAAAGACAGCCTGGTACTGGCACAAAAACAGACCAGTTGACCAATGGAATAAAACTGAAGATCCAAACCTGAGCTCATACAATTTCAGCCACCTCATATTTGACAAGGGGGCCAAGAAGACACAATGGAAGAAAGACAGCATCTTCAGCAAGTGGTGCTGGCAAAACTGGATCACCACTTGTAGAAGAATGAAATTAAACCCCTACCTCTCACCTTGTACAAAGGTCAACTCCAGATGGACCAAAGACCTCAACGTGAAACCCCAAACTCTGGAGGTGATAGAAGAGAAACTTGGCAGCAGACTACAAGACATAGGTGTAGGAAAAGACTTCCTAAATCAGACAGCAGCTGCACAAGAAATAAGATCGACAATTGACAAATGGGACCTCATTAAACTCAAAAGTTTCTGTACATCAAAAGAAACAATAAAGGAAGTGAAGAGAAAACCCACAGAGTGGGAGGAAACCTTCACTGCAGATACATCTGACAAAGCATTAATTTCCAGAGTATACGAGCTACTCAAAAAACAAAGAAGAAAGAAAACAAATGAATCACTCAAAAGATGGAGCAAAGATCTGAATAGAGACTTCACAGAGGAAGAATTAGAGATGGCCAAGAGAAACATCTTAAGAAGTGTTCGACATCACTAATAATTAAGGAAATGCAAATTAAAACCACTCTGAGATTTCATCTTACTCCAATAAGACTGGCTAAGATCAGGAACACGAATGATACCAAGTGCTGGAGAGGTTGTGGGGAAAGGGGAACACTCATCCACTGCTGGTGGGAATGTAAACTTGTACAGCCACTATGGAAAGCAGTGTGGAGAACCCTTAGAAGGCTCAAAATGAGCCTGCCATTTGACCCAGTCATACCACTCCTGGGTATATACCCACAAGACTCATCTTACTGCAGAGATACATGCACAGCTATGTTTATTGCAGCCCTGTTCACAATAGCAAAAAGCTGGAACCAGCCCAGGTGCCCCTCAACTGACGAGTGGATACAGAAAATTTGGTACATTTATACAATGTAGTTCTATGCTGCGGTAAAGAGGGACAACATCATCAACTTTGCAAGTAAATGGATGGAGCTAGAAAACATTATGCTAAGTGAAGTAACACAGTCCCAGAAAAACAAACGACAAATGGTGTCTCTCATATGTGGATGCTAGTGCCAGTAGCCCAGATATAAATATTTCTCATGGAGAGGGATGCATAGTCAAAGAACAACAACAGAAAGACTACATCGGAAAACTGACTGAAATGGTGAATTGGGAAGGGCGGGAGGGGCGGGAGAGGGACACGGATGTATATTCGATTAATGCATATTTGACATGAGTTCAACAAGTATCCAGTTTTGCCCAGACACTGTATAGAGGTTATATGGTGGCCTAGGACTCAGTAAAAGCAAATTTGTGTATATTAAACAACATAGGCTTATAGGCTCTGATAAAGACGGTAATGCATCTGAGTTAAACGGAGATATAAATTGTTGTTGTCCACGTTTGTTCTACAAAAAATCTGTATAACAATAGCTTTGGGATTGGCACATACAAATGTTCTCTATAATTTTTCGTTGTACGGTATCACCTCGTAGCATTCTCTTTCACCTATAAGATGACTTAACAAAAAAAAATTGCTTGCTCCCCAAGTTAATTACATACAGTCACTCAAAACAGCATGGGTGAATTTGATGAAAGCTGTGCCTTGATTCCACCCTATAGGTATGTATATTACAACTGCCTTCTGGTGATTCATGGTTCAAAAAAACAACCCCCCCCCCAAAAAAAAGAAAAAATGGTAGGGATACAGATAGAAATGAAACCTCTCTGTCAAAAACCTTGCAATTCAAATCTTAAAACTATGGGAAAAGATTTGTATGTTTCAACAGGTCAAAATGTCACCAACTTAACGGCTGAGAAAGAAAAGATACAGCTTTGCATCGAGTAGGAGGTACCAGAATGTGCCAACAGAAAGGTTAGCCCACCGAACATTGAAAGGAAGAAAAGCCTCAGATTGCTACAAACATCAAACCCCTCTGTGGATCCTACTTGTAACAACTATGTATAATGAACTCTAACAAAACTTACCTTCTAGGAGCAGCAAAGGTTTTAATACGGGAGACCTTCTTACCCCCCCCCCCATAGAACAAGGAGAAATATGATGATGATGTCTCCTCCAACTGTAAATGGAGACAACTATTATAGAGGTAATCTCTTATTTAAACCGGTAAAACTGCCTTCTTGAATTGACAATAGACATAGGAACTGTGAAAATGATTATTCTCTATTCAGAACCAAATACTAAAGTCTCCTTAATCTATGCACTTAAGCAAAATATATTAATGCAGGAGCTCTGACATCAGCAATGATTATTCCACCAAGGAGATGTTGGCCAGGGGATCCAACCCCCACAAAAGGTAAAGGCTCCTTGCCTTAAACTGGGATACCTGCAAGAAGAGGAGGCAATAAGGCCCTGCTGTTGAAGACCTGTTGTTAACATGGGAAAGACTATCGAGACCACACATGCAAGTGTACAGATGGTCTCTGGAATACCAGAGAGTGTTACCAAAGGCCACTATACCAATAAAACAAATATGGGTCTCTTTGAGTCAAGCAAGACTCCTCCATCAACACCAGCTACACCTCACCTGCCTGGAAATACTGTGCAGCAGAGGCAGCTATATGCCTGTATATCCCAAATCTAATTGGCTATTGGCTCTCTCCTTGGAGCTATAACCCATGGCTGATGCCACAAGCTTGCACCCTGCAGTGGTCAGAGATGTTATAAGCCACAGTAAGACCGTCATATTTCAACAGAAAAAAAATGTAATTCATGGATTAAACATAACATCCAAAATCTGTGTTCATACCAAAGTAACCTATGATAACAATACTGTTTTAAATACCTATATATAATGCTTGTGCTTAATTGGTAGGATCGAAAGGTTATTCCTGGACAAACTGTCAGCCATGAAAAAAACAACAGAAGTGACCAGAATCCAAGACAGCAGCTCCAGAGAAAGTAGACTGTTTTGCTTCTCATCCACCGGTGCCCCTTTCTAAGCTAGGGAAAAAATCTGCAGAAGAAGGGGCGTGGTAGAATGTAAGGGCTGTGATTGGGGTGAAGTGAACTACAGCAATATAGCCTGGTCACTCATTTGATTCACTTGATTGAACATACAAGCCCCTCCTGCTGGAATGTGGACCAAGGGGCTGTGTGGGTATGGGCACAACGTGCTTGCAAATTGGTTTTACATGAAGGATGCTTGTACTCATAAATTAACACCTATTGCTAAAAATGGGAAAAAAAAAACTGAGAGAAAGATGCAGGACAGTCATGGTAGAATGCATGATCTGGATGGGGTGGGGTGGATGGGGGGAAGGGAAGGGGAAATATGCCTGAACTGAATGGAAAAAAAAAAAAAGCATCAATAAAAAAATAATAAAAAAATTTTTAAAAATTAAAAAAAAGACAGCAAAAAAATAAAATTTGGACATCTGGCAGTGATGGAGTAATATCTCAGGGAAACTTTAGTTTTAATTTCTTATTTCCCTTGCAGGTTTTGTTTGTTGTTAGGCTTTCTAAAAAAAGTAATTAGGATGAAATGAAGTCAGGGCAGTGTGGACTGATCTAGCAGATATAGTGTCCTTATGAGAAGAAACTCCACAGAGCTCTCCTTTTTAATACATGAAAATGCTGATATGATAAAACCGTCAACTTCAAACCAAATCAACAAAACAAAAGCCTGATCTTGGACTCCCAACCTCTAGCACTATTTGAAAAATAAACACTTGCTGTCTTAGTCAACCAATTTGTGGTTCGTTTGGTTTGTTTTGTGTTCTGGTGTTTTTTTATTTTTGTTTTTGTTTTTTTGTGAGGGTATTATTGTTATTATGAGAACTCCAGGTGACTTAAACTCGGTTGTGACACAAATTGATTTTGCTGGACATGAAAGAGGGCTCAGTAGGCAAAGACTAATGCCATCAAGCCTGATGATCTGATTGATCCCTGGGACCCACAAAGAGAAACAACTCCCTCCCATAAATTATCTTCTGACCTCATGTGTACATCATGGCTCCTGACACCCACCTTCCAAGCACAGAAACAAATAAATGTAATTAATTTTCTTTAGATAGTACAGCCTCTTTAGAAAACATTTTAGCTGTTCTATATAGAGTTACACATGCTACTTCAGTTCTCCTGTCATCAGTCTAGGGAAAAGATTGAATTCATTTTCTCATCCATTAAAGAATTAAATGTCAGGAAAAAAAATTCTCAGACCAGCAAAGAACAACAGACAAAAAAAAAAAAACAAAAAAAAACAAAAAAAAAAAAAAAAACAAAAAAAAACAGAAACAAAAACCTTTCACTTAAATATAAAGAATCACATCCATGTACAAAAATAATTTCACATACATACACACTTTCACACAGATAAAGTTCTACACTAGTGGAGAGGAGAATTCAGAAATCGAGTACCCAACACCCCCAGGAGGGCTTAAGACTTTAAAATGTTTAAGTGGATTCCTCTCCACTAATTTTGGATTGGTCAGCTTAAAGAAATGGGTGCTGCTAGGTCACAGTCCCAAGATGAAATATATCCAGCAGGTCAACTGAAGGGCTTTGTTGGAGTTAAAAGAGTAAGGCCTTCTGGCCCACCAAGAAGAAGCAGGAAGTGTGCCATGCTTCTTATTCTGCAGTGATCCTGTTTGCTTATTAGGGATTTAATCCCTTACAATACTGTTCCTTGGGCCCAGAAATCCCACTCTTAGATATTATTCCCTAGAGGAATGAAAAAGTGTCATGGCAAGAATCTTAGATATAAATGTTAAAACAACTCTAGTCATACTTGGTGAAACCGGAAATGCCCCAAATATGCTTTGGATGATGAAGGGATGAACAAATCGGCACATTCCCACAGTGGTGCAAGAAGGAACAGCTTATTCCTGAAACATCATGAGGAAACTTGAAGGCACTTTCAACAGATTACAAACTTTATGGTTGCATGTTTATGTCATTTTGGAAAGATCAAAGCTACAGCCACATGAAACAGATGAGTGTTCTCCAGGGATTAGGCACGCAGGAGGATGGGACTACCAAAAGGCATTGTGTTAAGAGAAGTTTCTAGAAGTCCTTGGAATCCTTCTATATTCTGACTGTTGTGTTAGTTACTGTAAAGAATGCAAGTGTTAAAGCCCTATGCCCCAAATAACTCGGTAGGCGTGGCAGTTTTACATGTCCTAACTACAAAAATGAAAAATCCCTTTGCTAACAAGTTGTGTTTGGTATTACTAGTAGTTACCAGGATCTTACTCTCCTTACTCGCCTTTGAGCATGAAGGACACTATTTCCCTTTGGTTGAGCAGTGCTCTGTGGCCAATGAGCTACAAATAAAGCTAGCCTGTATTAATTCCAAAACAAAATGTAACATGGTTGAGGAAACTGGAAAGAACATCCTCAGATGTCTTGCTACTGCCTATACAGAGAAGAAATGCCTATTCTAAAATCTGCTAGTGCAGTTTGACACAAGGGAGCCTCTGTCAGACAAATATCTGAGTGACTGTAGATCAGATATATCCTGCTTCTGACAGCCCATGGTACATTTGAAATGAAGGTATGTACAATAAACCTTTGTTATATTAAACATGCAAGTCACCCTGCTTAATATTGCAATTAGTCATGCAAGCTGAATGTTTCTGTGCCAGAAACCTAAAATATGTCACCTTGACATGGCCCTCATGTCAACAGTTAAGAATACATTAGAAACTGCCATGAAGAAACATGTTAAAGTGGGGCCCATGTAATCATGGAGCAGATAACACTGGCTGAAAAGTAATTCTGTGGTTTTCACATGTGGCAGTTTGGGGCCCTCTGGGAATAGTGAAAATGCTTTGGGACAATTTTTTACTATGATAACCATTCACGAAATAGAATTCCAGCCAAAATAATAATGGTGCTATGACTGAGAGACTCTGGTGTTAAGAAAGACACTTTGGCTATGGCTGCAAAATCAGGAAGAAAACTTCAACTAGCTGAAAGCAAAAATACTCAGGTCATTAGGTTCTTGCAATATTGGAAGGCCAAGACTTTGAAATCCCAAATGGAAGAGTAAAAATGTAGAATGTTATATAAAATCCAAAACTTGGGCCAGAGGCTCACTCTGCACGTGTGGCTCTTAGCACCTCTGAGGCTGCTGAGGCCTGTCAAAGACATGCATTAATAAGCCATAAAAGAACAATCAGTCTGCACACATAGCATCCAGTCAAACTTGACAATGAACAAAAGGCTCCAGGAAAAGACAAAGAGCTAACAGCACTGCCTTTCCTCAGAAGGCCATTATCTATTATTAAGAGAGAACAAGAAAAATGGTACAACAAATTTGTAAAGTCTTCCTCCAAAAGGACTATAGCTAGTTTCTCTGAAATTTGGAAATGATTGAAATAAAAGTAGATTTTGCAATAAATTTTATGAAATTTCTCATTTCAAAGTATTTAAGTCCTGGTATCTCCCTTACCTAAAGGAAACCCATGTTCAATTGAGAATTTAAACCAACACTTGAGGTTTCATATCTTACTTGAGCAAGGAGTAGATTGAAAAAGCTGCATAGCCTCAGGGTAGATGTGTGACCCATGCCACATTCTGAGGTGGCCAGGGCAAATAAGGGCAAAGAAACTGTGTGGCAGGCAATGGCAAAGCTATGGAGCGCAGCAAGTAAAGAAGCTCTTGCCAAGAATGGACACGGGACCAAGCCACAGAGCATTTCTTTAACTGGATATGCCAGGGATGGAGAATGGCTGAAAAGTTGAGGTAATACATGCATTATTCTCATGATTAAAGATGACACTCCCTCATTCCTAAAGGGCCTACTTAATATGAGTTCATGATTGGACAGAGCAGTGATCATTGTGTGGGCTTTATTCTTCCTTCTTAGGAAGAAGTACTGATGTTGGTTATTCTTTCCTTGTGTTCACACATTGAATGCATGCACGCACACGCACACACAAACACACACACATCTACCTCTGCACAGTCACCTATATAGACTTACCTATATACATATGCCTACACACACTTACAAACACAGCAATGAACACACCTACATAAGCACACACCTACACCCATACACACACACCTACACAAAAACACCTATTCACATGCTACGTACTTAAACATACATAACTACACACACACACACACACACACACACACACATACACAGTTACACACACTATCATGCAGCAATTTCCTCTGGGATAAAACCTATCTTAGAGAGAAGGTGAATAAACAACAGGATATTCTAAAGGGAAGGAAAGGGCAGGGTGTTCCAAGGAGAGGTGAGGTGAGGGACAGGGTGTTCAGAGGGGAGGGGAGGGGAGGGGAGTGACAGAGTGTTCCCGGGGGAGGTTAGGGGCAGGGTGTTCAAGGGGAAGTGAGGGGTAGGGTTTATGAGGGTAGTTGAAATATCCTATCCTTCAGGGAAGGTTAAGCTCAGGAAGTAAATAACTAAGTAGCTTCAGAAAGTCCCTGAAATTGACCAGGCTCATGAAGCCCCTTCCTGGCCAAATTCATATCAGCCCTAACGACTGAGAGACAATCTCTGACCAAAAGAGCTACCTGGAAGAAGCAGAGACCAGCAGAGCTGCCTGGAAACCGACACTCCAACCTGCTGAGGTGCCTGCACGCTGTGGCTGTGCAGTGTTCTCCAGATTTCCAGCTTTGATCAGCTATCCACCATCAGGTGGGCTTTTGGTACTGCATCTTTCTTTGAGTCATTTTTGCTCCTGTGTCCTCCATTTTGCTCACCCATATTCCTGTAACTGTCATAAAACACCTGCTTCAGCAAATTGGACTATGATGGTATCTCTACTTTGGTTTATTGGTTATTTATCTAGGTGTCACACAACACACACACACTCACACACACACACTCACACACACACACACACACACACACACACATATATACCTATAGAATATTCTCTACTATCAGGTGTGGAGAATAGACTTGTATATACAGACCATTCCTCAACATTTTCACTCTAGGCCAGAAACATTAGTGGACTGTACATAAAGCCAGGATTGTGGAGTAATTCTGTCTCACAAACTAGGATGTAAAGAAAATTCATTGTGTATGCTGCTATTTACCAGTCCCAAATATGTCCACATTTTAACTTTTAGGATAAATCCAATATTTACCAGCAAGTATCTAGTAATAGTAAGCTTTATACTTTTCTTCTTTCATTTGCGGTAAATCCTTTGCGAGTAAACAGAGCTGGTGTGAGGGAAGGCATACGACCCACCCATTGCTTCTCTGACACATACTAGTCTTCACTAGGCTGCTGCAGAGAATACTGTTTTTCCATTTTTCTACCTGTACATCTGAGGCTGTTTATTAGTTTCATTTTGATGGATAGCAAAAAGATGAACAAATCACAAAATTTACTTTTTAGAGAATGTCTGATAGAATCAGAGACCTTTTACCCTTCTGGCTACCGCCTGGAAAAGTCAAATCAGACCAATGTAATATGATTTGGTTTCCAAGGAGTTTGTTAAAGAAGCTAGGCTTGATAGATAAAACTGTATCCACTCTTTTTCCCCTTGCTATGAAACCCAATGTAAGACACATTCATGGATCAAAGGCTACATGAAAGATGACATATCTGATTTTCCTTCATAGCAGACTTCCTGTTATGGTATAGATAATGTATACAGTCAGCAGGAAACACATAAAATTCTGACAAGTTAACACAACAAAGCAACATCCTCCAAAGATTCATTCTGTGTCCAAAATTTTCTCAGGGGAAATAACTCTTCCACTGTCGGGAACTGAATAATAAAAAGACACATTTGGAAAACACATCTCAAAGCCACCTCTTACTATCCTGGACTCTTCAGGTCAGAAAGTTGGGAATTTTTAATTGCAAAATTCTTCCCGTGGCCTAATGATAGTTTGTCATTTGAAAATCTGATAAAATTGTATTCACAAGTGTGGGAACTAGGTGGTTAGGATGGAAATCTGTGATAATGTCTGCCTATCTTTATAATGTCCACCTCCATCAACATAACAAAATAATATTTTGCAAAAATTAGTGAAATATCTGACATGACTCAACAGGCTATGGAGAACTGAGCACCATCCACACCGTCCTGCAATGTTGTGCTTTCTTCCATGCCTGCACAGAGCTCTTGGCCGAGCCTGGCTCCAGGAGAGCTGCTCCAGGAATGAAGCTCAGGAAGAGCAGGAGGCAGGCATCTGCAGTGTCTGGACTTTGCCTTCACTTCTTTCTCACTTCTCTCTGCTCCACTAATATTCTCTTCTCATTTCCACCTGTCCTAAAACACTAATCATACGTGTATTGGATACTTACTACATGCCAGACCTTATTCTAACTGCTTTGTGCTAAACAATTTGAACCTTAAACAACAATAGGACCACTTTCCACTTTCATGGTACCTTGATATCTATAGGTAATTGGCTCCAAGACTCCTACGGATACTGAAACCTGTAGAGACTGTCTTCTATATAAAATGGTATGAGCACTGGCAAGATAATTCAGTCAGCATTGCAACCACAAGGACATGAGTTAAATCCTCAGTCTCCACATAAAATAAAACCAAGCTGTTGTGATGCTCACTCTTTAAATAACGTATTTAACTTTCAGTGTATTGGCTCATCTATGCAATCACACCTATGTGCAGTACTGGTGGAGGTCAGAGGAGGGTGCTGGATTTCCCTGGAATTGGAGTTCTGGAGAGTTGTTAGCCACCATGTGGGTGCTGGGAATCAAACCCCTGTTCTCTGTAAGAGCAGAAAGTGCTCTTAACTTCTAAGCCATCCTTCCAGCCTCCATGATGCTCACTTTTTTTTTTTTTTTTTTTTGGTGTTTTTGAGACAAGGTCTCCGGCAGCCTAGCTGGCTTGGAAAGCATAGTGCTGGGAGATGAAGACTGAGGTTTGCTTGTCAACCAGCCTGTCTGAATTGGTGAGTTTCAGGTTAGTGAGAAACTCTTCGTCATTAAAAATGGCAGAAAGTCTTAAAGAGTTAGAGTGAGGTTGCCCCCTGGCCTCCACAAGCACACACACACACACACACACACACACACACACACCATGTCCTCAGGCACCCATGTGCAGAAATGCACCTGCATGCACACACATATAAGACTCACGCGCATAAAAAGGCATATTTGCGTACAATCTATACACAAAACCCTTAAACTTCAGATTATCTCTAAATTACATACAACTTGCTTTCTGTTGCTGTGATAGACACCATGGCTGAAAGCAACTTGGGGAGAAAAGGTTCATTGAATTGGGTGAAGTCAGGGCTGGAACTGACAGGGAAGGAAGTTGGAGCAGAAACCATGGCAGAATGCTGCTTGCTGACTTGCTGCAGTCTCACATTCTGCTACATCTCTTAACCAGCCAATGCCCACCTGCCTACATGTGAAACTGACACAGAAGATTGGGCCCTCTTACATTAGTAACCACCAAGAAAATGGCCCAAAGACATGCCCACAGGGCAGTCTTCTGGAGGAAATTCTTTAATTGAGATTCCCTCTTCCTAGGTTTGTCATGTTGACAACAGAGATGTAGCTATCACAATTGTCTTTTAGTAAATAATGACAAGTAAAATGTAAATACATGTACAGTACTTGTTTTATTTGGACACAGAGCCCGTGTATACAGAGGGCTGACTCTCCTGTCAATACGACTCTCACTTAAGATTAAGGTCATCTAATGCATAGTCACACACTGCTTGCCAAGGTCACAAGACTGGAAAAAACAGAATTCAAAAACAATTGCTCTACTCAAGAGTGTTCACATTCACATCACACTGCCTATGGCAAATATATGTTATCAAGAGGTTCTTCCATAAAACAAACAGAGCAGGAGAGATGGCTCAGTGGTTAAGAGCACTTGATGCTCTTACAGAGGACCTGTATTCAGTTTCCAGCACCCATGTGACAGCTCACAGCTGCTTATATCTCAAGCTCTGGGGGATCCAATGCCTTCTTTTTTTCAGAATTTTTTCTTTATTTCTTTTCACAGGAAAACAGAAACAGCACAAAATAATAATAACAAAGCAAAGCAACAAGAACAAAAAAGGGGGGATTTCCATTTCTTATTCTGGTGAAATAAAGAATCAATCTGCAGGGCTTGGTATTTTTTCCCTTCTCTCTTTTTTATCTCCTTTCCTGCTCTTTCAGGGCTTCCAGAAGGATATGTGTTTACTGGCTGGTCCAGGAAGCCTTGAGTTCTCAGCTGAGAAAAGTCTGGTTAATTTGGGTGGTCTCGTTCCTAAACTTCCTAAAGAATTTCTAACTCCTGTTTAGTTATGTTACCTTCTGAAAAGGGTCACCCCAATCACCAGAAGGGAATCTGGTCGCTGACTGCTCTGACTTCTTCCATGCTGACAAGGGACATTGGGTGTGGCAACTGGGGTATCCCCCATTCAGAGGATCAATCTAAAGGACTCCAACCATAACTATAGAGGGAAAAAATCCTTGACTAGTGACAGTGAAAGTGAAATGAAGGCAGGAATGGTCAGGTGCATGATCTAGGCAGGGGACCAGGAGAAGCAAGATCAGGGTGAATTCTAATGGCCAATTTAAATGTCCATCAGAATTTCTTGACCAGGGGTTTCAAAATTTCCATTTATTAGGTATGTCCTATTCATTTGGCCATGATGTCTGGATTCAGGATCTGCTTTTCAGGCTTCTTAATAGTCAGAATATGAGTTTCTATTTAGATAGTTGCTAGAAAGAAAGAAGAAATTTTATTATTGAGCATTAATTAACAATAGTGGACTTGTCCTTTGGCTGCAGGTGACCCTACTCTGTTAACCAAGGTCAAGATCTATGGTTTCTATGCCTGTTTAACATTATCTCATGTAACTTTATGGCCAATATGTGGAAGCACAATTTTTCCCCAGCAGTGGAGCTGCTGGTAAGAGGCTCTGCCTGATATGGAAAGTGATCCCGACTTGATCCCCTGTCTCTCCCCTTTTTATTGGAGCACTCATTTTTCCCGGGTCTGCTTTCCTTGTAGTGGGTGCATCGATCCTTTTGTAGTGCAAGGCATAGGCTCACCACCTATCTTGGTTCCATCTGAGCCTAGAGAAAGCTGGTCAGCTCAGCACCACTACCAGAATAGCTATGTCATCAAGAATGGGTAAGGAAAAAGCCAAAATAAACCAGTAGGCTCGCAGTAATATATTAGAAGGGCTTCCTATAAATAGTTTGGCTTAGCTTTTAAGGTTTTGCTCCATTTCACTTGAGAACTGGTGACTATAAGACAGGAGCATGAACTGTAACACAGCAGCCCTTCTGGTTTACAGGCATTTGAAGAATGTCTGTCAAGTCTAATCCAGAACGACTTCAGAAAACCACTGAATCTACCATCATTTTAGCTGTGTCACAGATTGTACATCTGACATGACACATCCCAAGCAGAATTATGACAGAATTCAGGCTACTGTTAACTATCTTTCCAGGAATAGTAGTACTGAGACCTAAACGCAGGCTCCCCTCATTTCCTATCACTTCCATATTAAAATCTCTATTCCTTCACACATATGTCTCCTTCCTTCTGTGATTCTTTCATCACTTACTAATTTGTTTCTTATTAATTTAACCAACAAATGTGTATGGAACAACCACTTTGTACTCAGCCTGACACAGGAAGTCATCTGTGTAGTCATCTGCCCTGGCTATACAGGAGATGATGCAGCATGCAGACTTCACTGGCTTCTGAGTTTAGTTCCCTTCTCTCCAAGGACACCCCTTGAGCAAATTATTGCAGTTTTCTACTTTACATTTCCATAATAAGGAAAACATTTCAGATCTCTCAACTCATACCTCACTAAAAACTAAATGCCTACCCCTGATTTTTTCATGTATTTTCTCAAAGATTATATTTTATTTATAGGCAGACAACAAAGAGAAAAAGAAAGATTAAAAAGTCAAATGGAATGTCTACTCTCGGGAATTGATAAAAGCTCATTTCTGCTTTCAGATACAATGGATGTGGTTCTCCAGAGCAATCTTGCAGTTTTTGTAGTTTTCTTTTGCCCAGCAACTGGCAGGCAGCAGGTCTAATGATCTAACCAGTCATGAAATTCCATCTCACTTCTTGACTGCTGTTTCCGTATAGAAATTTCCTAGCAAGAGCAACAGAAACTTCCTATTGCAAACTGCCTCTGTGAAAGGAAGCCTATTCCTTCCACAAGGGAATTTTTTTTCTTCATGTTAATTGCTTTAAATATGAGGTAAATGCATGCATGCACATGTTAAAACATACTTAGACTCAGCCAAGGGACATAGGAAAGATAAGAATGATTTAAAATTTTAAAATAATGTTTACAGTTTTGGTGTTTAAAGTGTGAAGTTAAAAACAAAATTAGAGTTCGCTCAGAAAACAGGAAAGGAAGGGAAATTGAAGGTGGGGAGTAGTGCCATGTCCTTGATGTGTTTGACGTACTGAGCTAAAAACATTCGCAGCTGTGGTTTCTCTGACCTGCCCCAAGGCCCCTGAACCTGAACACTCTTGCTTCTTCTGTCTTTTCCAGAGCACAGAGATAGGCTTTCTCTGAAGTTCCTTTAGCCAACTGTGAGAAATCCTCTAACCTAAAGACAAGCAATTGCTGACATTTCACTAACCAAGGAAGTTGGTTAGTGAAGAGTACTAGACAGTATTCTAAAAAAAGTAAGTCAAATGTCATGTCTACATCCCAGAACACCTTTCTCCAAGGCCACTGCTTATTGACTGGGCATATACATTTTCCTTTAAAAAATAATTACTTCCCCTCTAGACTTTCCCCTGGCCCCTTAATTTCCTTAACCATCTAACCTGTCTTTGAGTTTCTTTATTTTTATACCTCTTATAAACAAGTCCACAAAATATTACTCTGTTGTTCTGTCGTTTTTCAGCTTATTTCAGTAGAATCCACTATCATATCCTTCAGGAGGAATATTTGAATAACACAGTTGTTACTAAGACAGTATGCATATGATGATTGAAAGGCTAAACCCATGTCTTTGTAAGTCTCTTAACGTTATCACAGTAGGGACCAAGGTTGGAACCCAAAACAGAACATACAAGTCTATGTCCTAGACCATATCTACAAATGTGTGCAATATACTTAAAAAATGCAAGGAACATGGAGTATCTAAATCAAGTCAGATGACTTAGATCAGTTTCTGAAATCCACATGATAGACCAAAGAATCAAGAGGACATTTCTTTTCAGGAGCTACTATGGATTAAGGGAAGAATAGGAGGTCAAGGTATTACCTCCTACTGTACATTTTTCAAACTTAAGTCTAAAAGCTATTTTACATTTTTTAGTTGGAAGGCACAGCATCTGAACCTAGGATTGAGCACAGGAGACAGTAGGAAGACTCGTCCCCAATAATGTGTGTTTGTACAAGGTTTCCAATCAGGAATTCCCAGCGTGACTGTACTTTTTCTGTTTCAAACTTCTTTTTAAATGTGATTTAGAAATAGTGAGGACTGGGGATGTAGCCATCAGTCAATCTCTAGCCAGGGAGAGAGGGAGAGAGAGAGAGAGAGAGAGAGAGAGAGAGAGAGAGAGAGAGAGAGAGACTCTTGAATTACAGAAAGATTTGAGTTATAGGCATCTTGCCTATTAGAGCTGCTGTAGAACATGGGATGAGGAATTAATCAGA
This sequence comes from Rhizomys pruinosus, assembly GCA_009823505.1. NCBI lineage: Eukaryota > Metazoa > Chordata > Mammalia > Rodentia > Spalacidae > Rhizomys > Rhizomys pruinosus. Next base: position 542,039 of record VZQC01003337.1, read on the forward strand.
AGTAATCGCTGATTTTTTTTTTCTGTTTTTGTCTTTTTAAAACTTATCAACAAACCAAAAGAATAAAATAAAACTGGAACTGGAGGAATTGCCAGATCTAGAAATTGGCAGGGATGTTTAGTTTGTTTTTATTCAGGGTTTTCTAAAATTACTTCCATCTCAACAGCCTCTGGCTATTAGCATAGAAAAAGAAGAGTAATATTTAGTACTTTGCAAATCTATTAGAATTATAAAAATGCACTCACTGCAAAGCCTCTGGGCTTATATACTAAATAAACATGTAAGACTGAATCTGAGAAACTATTTTATAAATCCTCCATCTCATTAAAATTGTTCAAGTGGCTGAGATGAGACCTACTAACAGGAGTCATTAGTGCCTCAGGTCACAAGGGCGATATTTTTACTGAGATAAGATGGTAATTACAAAGCTTTACACAACTCTACAGAAAAGTCTCAACTTCTGTTGCATGAACTAGACCTCTGTGATATAGAAATATGTCTTTGCTTTCCCCTCTTTCCAAGTTCCTACCATGGACTCCTAAAACCCATGTACTCTTAAGCATTAAGCATGATACGGACATCTCCAGTTCTAACATTTGGTCTTTGGCCCTGATTTCTGGCTCAGAAGCTTCTTAAACCTTTGAAATATCCAGAGGAAGGAGGGTCTTTTTGATAATGACATCACTGGTGACATGCCTAGTACCTTCAGGATGAACCCCCAAGGTATTATTAGAGAGCTGGAGCTTCCAGAGAAAGGAAGGGTGTAGACAGTTTGTCACCAATGGCCGATGACTTCAGCAGTTGTCCCACATAATGAGAAACACCTAAACACTTGAGACAGGTGGGACTGAGGGAGCTTCCAGGTTGGTGACTTCATCAAGGTATGGGGAAGGCGGCATACTTGAATGGGCATGGATGCTCTCTACCCTGATTCTTTTTTTTAATTTTTTAAAATTTTATTTATTTTTGTATGTGTATGAATGTACTGTCTGCATGTAGGTTTGTGCACCCGTGTCGTACAATGACTCGGATGTAAGAAGAGGGTCTCGGATTCCCCTGGAACTGGAGTTCTCCTGGAATTGGAGTTACAGACGGTTCTTAGCCGCCATGTGGGTGCTGGGGATTGAACCCGGGTCCTCTGCAAGAGCAGTCGGTGCTCTTAAACACTAGGCTAACTCTTCAGCCCCTCTACCCTGATTCTCAAATCCTGCCCTGTGTACATCTGCAGCTCTCAGTTCGTTTGTGTCCCTTCGTCTTTCCCCTATGACAAACTGCTGAGCATATGCTTCCTGAAGTCCTACAGCCTTTAGAAAGTTGCTAAACACAAAGAAGGGAAACTGTAATATTCAGCCAAATCAAACAGAACTATGAGTTACCTTGGGACAACTGATTTGGGTATGATCTTATGAGAATGAGTATTCACCCCATGTAATTTACACTAATTACATTAGTGTCAGAGTTTAATTAAATTGTAGTACATCTAATTGGTGTCTACCTTACTTACATATTTGGCATTTAGTTTCAGTACAGAAATGGGTTCTCATTATTTTATCATGAAAAGAGACCATGAATTGCAAACAACTACCTTGAAATTAGAGTGTATCATATAAGTTATGGTTGATGTCTACATTTTGTAGCCCTAATTTTACTATGCAGTTAAAATGTCAGGCCACTCAGTGGTGCTATAATTTGAAATTGAATGGGATGGTGTTATATATGTTTTGAGATAATTTCTCTCCAGGCCTCTACTGAAATCAATGTAGTTACCATAATTAATCAGGATCTTGGGATTCAAAATCTTCATTTCAATTCTTACTATAAGTATGCTTGATCCAATGGTGAAAGGTGAAATAAAAGTAAGAAATCAGAAAAGTTCACTGTGGAAAATAATATTTTCTCATAGGAAATAAAGTGTTATTAGAGTCACGGAGTCATTCACTTTTTTAAAATTCATGATCTTTTGTTTGCTAATCAAATATTTAAAAAAAAATTTTTAATGTTAATTAAAATTACTTCAAGATTTCCTTTAGCCTTTTTTAATCCCCTTACAATCTTCTTTTTCAGATGTTATTTTGCAATGTTAAATATAACATTGATGTCTTTTCCAAATACAGTATTTTAAAACAAGACAAAACAAAAGAAAAAAAAAAAGCAGAGGAATCATATTAACTCCTTTTCCTTTTCCTTAATTTGCCCAGAGATTTAAGTATTGATAATTCATTTTCTTGTAATTATTACTTTTGTGGCCTTCAAATCATAATATGGAATGAGTTTTCTTTTCCTCACTTGGATTTATGATATTAAGCAAGAGTCTAAAATATCCCTTCTGATTATTTTGTATGGTATGTAACTGTGAGATATATAGGATTGATGATATTAATTGTATTTGCATGCACCCTTCACATATAAAGGCATACATTATATTATATATTATATATTATAAATACACAGGTTTCTTAATTCTAGATCCAGAAGCTGCATCGTCAGCACAATAAGCTGTTATTTTTCCTTCCAATTTCAGTCACTTTTCCCCTCACGCAAGGAGAATTGCTGTCTTGACTTCACCAGATGAGTGTACATTAGTTTTGGCTGATTTAAAACACTGTTAAAGTAATAGCATACAAGACGTTTTCTTGGTGTCTGACTGTTCTGTTTGTTTCTTGTCTCTGTGAGATTCATGTCTATCATGCCATAGTTTCTCATCTCAGCATTCTCTTGAGAGAATGTTGGTATACAATTTATTCATTCTATACACTGTTAATTGTCATTTGACAAGTTCTTGCTTCTCACTATTATAAACATTACTGCTGTGAACATCTCCGTTCATATCTTTTGATAAGTATGAACTCATTTCAGGAAACATCTCATTAGAAATGACATTAGTTAGTCATAAGATAGATGGACTATCAGCTGTTTGCACTGTCAAACAGCTTCTGAAGTATTAAAAACTTGCATTGTTGGCGATGTAAGAATCTCAAGCTGCAGTGTATCATCCTCAGCACTTGAGTTTACCTGTCTTTCAGGTTATTTCAATTTGGGGCATTTTTGTTTGTTTGGTTGGTTTGTTTTGAGTCAGGGTCTCCCTTTATCTCCAGCTTTCTTGGCACTCACTGCATATGTAGATCAGGTTAATGATCTCCTAATGATCTGCCAGCCTCTGTCTCTTGAGTGCTGGTATGAAAGGCGTGAAACATGCTCAGATGTTATTTAAGTTTTTAACTGCCCGATAATTTTTGTATTTGTTATTTTTGAGACAAGGTCTCCTTATAGCCCCCACTGGCCTGGGACTCACTTTGTAGACCAGGCTGGCCTTATCAGATATAGTACAGTAATCCAATAATGCATATAATGTGTAATTATCAAAGAATTTCCACTTCATAAACAATGGTAATGTCCATGTGATTAAAATGTTTTGCTCTTCTAGTTATTTTGAAATATACACTAGAGTTTTGTAGAGTGCAATGATTTGACTATGGTATGGAATACTATAGCTAATTCTTAGTTTTTATCTTCCCTCATTTTTACCTTTCCAAGCTTCTAGTGACTACTGTTCTATACTCTTCTAGGAGGTCAGGTGTTTTAGCTACAGAGAAACAGAGAATATGTAGTATTTGTCTTTTGGTGTCTGACTTCAGTTAATATGATATCCTCAAGTTTTGTCCTTACTGCCACGAATAGCAGGATTTTCTTTTTATTTTTTTATGAATGAACAATATTTCATTGTGTATATATATATATATGTATATATATATATATATCATGTTCTCATATGTATTCATCTATAGATGTATACATTGATTGGTTCTATGTCTTAGTTATTGTAAATACTGTTTCATTAAGCATGAAAGTGAAGTTATCTTTTAGAGATAATGATCCCAACTGTTTTGGAGATTAATCCCAGTAGTGGGATCGCTAGATCTTATGATAGATATTTATTTTAGTCTTACAAGCAACTTCTATATTACTATTTTCCATAACGCCTGTGTTAAATAACACTCCCAGGAGCAGTGTACACACGCTTCCCTTTCTCTACACCCTACCAGCATTTTGTGGGGTGTTTTTTTTTTTTTTAAGCTGTAAGGCAATTTTATTAGAGTTTAAAAGAAAACAGCAGTCTAGGCAAGCTGGTAATCTTGACAGCTGTCAGAAGGAGTGAGATGGAGTAGAGGAAGAGAGATAGCCATACATTTCGAGTTAGGCATGGAGATCAGCCAGCAGCCACATGACAAAGAGGGAGAAGTTCAGAGAAAGCGAGGAAGCATAAAGTTCAGGAGTAGCTTGTCCAGGCTCCAGCCACTATTCAAAGGAAAGGAAAAGAGATACAAATGGAAGAAAAAGGAAAAGTTACAATTTTCATAAAAGTGGGTCAGTTTACCTGAGCCACATAAAGGTGGCTCTGCAGACCACTGCACCCAGGGCAGGGTTCTGGAAGGGAAAAGTGCATTATCCTATTAAGGGGGCAATTATTCCTCCCATAACCTTAGCATGGCTTTATGTCCTCTTGAGAGATAATCTCTTGGCCAGATGATTGACAGGCCCAGATGAATTCACATTTAAGGGAGGAAATTATCATACTTCCTGTCTGGATCAATGCCAAATAGCCATTCATATCTAAGATGGCATCTTATTGTGGTTTGGATGTGCATTTCTCTAATGGTTCTGTCATACTTGTTGGCCATTTGCAGTTTTATAAAATGTGTATTCAAATCATCTGCCCTTTGTAATTGGATACTTTTAGTTACCTGTGTTTTAGATATCAATCTCTCTTCAGCTTAATAGCTTACAAACATTTTCTCACATAATGTGGGCTGTGACTTCTCTCTATTGATTGTTTCCTTACTGTGGAAGAGGCTGTTTGAAATAGTCCCATTTCTGTATTTTTACTTTTGTTATCTATGCTTGGAGGTCTTCCAAAACTTGCTGCATAGAACAATGTTTCCAAGTTCTTTCCTTTACACTTTTTTCTAGTACTTTCACAGATTCAGGACTCACATTAAAGTCTTTCATCCATTTTGAGTTTTTTTTTTTGCAAACGGTAGCAGTAGAGGTCTAGTTTCATTCTTCTGAACATCACTGTCTACTTTTCTCATTATCATTTAATGAAGGGATTGGCCCAAACTCCATGTATGCTCCAGACACGCTTGTCAGAAATCAGTTGGTGTGAGCATCTCTGCATTATTCCCAGAATTATTGACCCCTGTGCTTGGATTTGTGCTAGTGTCATGTTGCTTGTAACTTTGAGGTATCTTTTCAAGTTAGACACTGGATGCCTTTAGTTTTGCTCTTACACTTTGGGATTGCTTTGGTAGCTCCACATGCAGATTCTTCAAATGTCTTTACAAATGTTCATATTTGATGAGGAGTGCATTCAATCGCTACTAATGGAGTAGTATGAAAAATGTAACATTAATTCATGTGCAATTGATATATATCCATTTTGTGTGAGTTTGTGTACTCTTTCATTTTATTAAAAAATTATATAATTTTCATTATAGAGTCTTTCAATTTCTTGTTCAAATGTGTTCATGATATTTTTGGTAATCATGAGATTCCATTTTGTTCCTTTGCTTAGTGTATGAAGATAATACAGATTATGCATTTTGGTATTATAATATACAACTTCACCAGATTTATGAATCCTAACAAATGTGACAGATATGTGTGTGTGTGTGTGTGTGTGTGTGTGTGTGTGTTAATGTCTTCTGTACGTGGCCATGGCATCTATCCATGGGGATAATTTGAGTTCCTATCTTTGTGTTTGGATATTCTGTTGCTCTTTCCAGTTTCGTTGGATCAGACTTCCCGTACTATGTTGACTAAACATGATAAAGTCAGCATCCTTGCCTTGTTCCTGGTCTTAGAGGAAATGACTGTTTTCCACTCCCCATAGGGCTTGGTTGTAGGTTTGTCATACATAGACTGTACTGTGTTGAGGTATCTTCCCTTCTAATACCTAACATTAATTGTTTTAATCATGAAGGAATGCTGACATTTATTTAATGTTTTTATGCATCTATTGAAAAAAGCTTTCAGTTTGTTTTTGCTGTTTTCATTCTGTTGGTGCAACATATTATACCTATTGATTTGTATGTGGTTTACCATTGAATCCCTGGGATCAATCTTGCTTTATCATATGAAGAATCTTTTTTCATATGCTACTAATTTACCAGTACTTTGTTGAGAATTTTTTTTAATCTAGGTTCATCAAGTGTTTGGTCAGCATTCTGCTTTATGTTGTATCTTTTTCTAGTTTATACACCAGAGTAACTGGCCTTGAGAAATATATAAAGAAAGCTTCTTAAACTTTTGGTGTCTATGAATGGTTTGAGGAAAAGCTGGAATTGTGTTTTTAAGTGCTCTGTAATTTCAGCAGTGAAGACATCAAGTCCTGAATTTCCTCCAATAGAAGTTGCTAATTATTTTTTAAGTATTGTGTTATTGGTATATTTCAATTTTCCTATTTATTAAAGTAATTTCTTTAAATCCATTTTCCTATTTGATCTTGGTTCATTCATGTTGAGTTGCATGTGGCCATAAATACAGTTATTTCTTCTACATTTTCTAATTTTCTAATGTATATAATACATAGTGAAGTTTATGGTCTTTTATGTTTCTGTGATATTACTTTATTATAAGGTCTTCCCTTTTATTTCTAATTTTGATTTTTCTCTCATCTTTGTTAGTGTAAAGATTTGTCAATATTACCTTTCATAACTTTTTATTTCATTGATTTTTATATTATTAATACTCAATTTTATTTATGCTGTTACTTAGCATATCTAGTATAAATAATTTTAGAATTTGATTTATACTATATGTTATGTATAAATATATTTACGATACATTAAATATGTGAAGTACGTATGTGGTGTGTGTTGTATGCATGTGCATGCAGAGTACATGTTGGGTATGTACACCTGTATAGGTGTGGGGGCCAAAAGTATTTTCTCTATAACTCCTTTCCATGTTTTTTGAGGCTGGGTCTTTCTCTAAACCTGGAAGTCACCACTTCAACAAGGCTGATGGGTCAACCAAGACCTTGGGATCTGCCTGTCTGCATCCTCAATGCTGGGGACACAAGCAGATACAGCTTTGACAAGGATGCCAGGGAACTGAATTCCTGCCCTCTTGCTTGCACAGCAAGCACTTTACCCAATGAATCATCTCATTTGTTTTTATTATTCTAGGTCCTTGACATGTGTCATTAGAGTGTTCACTTGAGAGCTCTATACTTTTTGTTGTAGGTGTTTTTGTCATAAACTTCTCTTTTTTTGTCTCTTTGAGACTGGGTCTCCCTATAGCCCCAGCTGGCCTGGAACTCACTCTGTAGACCAGGCTGGCCTTGAACTCACAGAGATCTACCTGCCTCTGGCTCCCGAGTGCTGGGATTAAAGGCATGCGCCACCACTCCAGGCATAAACTTCTCTTTTGCTAGAACTTTTACTGTATTTCACAGGTTTTGTGAAATTTTTAAAATTTCCTTAAGATATTTCAATTTTTCAATTTAACACCTTTAATGACTCATTAATCAGTCAAGAATATATTACTTAATTTTCATGAAACTGCAATTTTTACAGCTCTTCGTGTTATTGATTTCTAGTTTCATTCCACTGTGTTCTGTTTATAATTGTTGTTTAAATACTGAGGCTTTTTGTGCCCCAATATATGGTCAATTTGTGAAATATTCCATGAGTTGATTAGAAGAATGTACATTCTGCAGGTAGCTGTTGGATGAAATGTTCTATAGAAGTCAGCTGTTTCCATTTGTTCAAATGTAGATTAAATCTAATGCTTCTTTACTGCCTTTCTGTCTGGATTAGCTGTCCGTTGACGAAAGCAGGGTGTTGATAGCCACACCTATTACTGTATTTGTATCTGTTCCTTCATTTAAATCCAATAATATTTTCTGTTATATGTTGGGGTCATCCAGTATTCTATTCATCATATATTTATGACTATGTTGTCTTCTTACAGAACTGATAACTGTAATTTTTTAAATATTTTTACTGAAATTTTATACATTTCATATGTCACTTCTCAGTTCAATCCAGAGCCATTTCTCCCTCCATTCCCCCTTCCCCTCCCAAATTCATATAGTCTGTCGTACGTGCCCTGTATCTCCTTCTGAGTCTCTTAAAAGTTTTTCAAAGCAGAAGATTAATTTTTTTGGTGGGGGGGGGCTCTACTGCTTTAGTTAGTTCCCTGTTCCAGTTCTTTGTTTCTGTTGTTCCCTCCAATATGTATTGTTTCAACATATGCATTTATACTACATGTACTAAAATCATGTCATCTGAAAATAAACTCTATGTTGTTTCCAAATCATATTTCGGGATCCACATTTCCCCTTTTAATTTTATATTGCTCTAAAATATGCAAACATACCCTCTACCTTTGAACCAAAATTATAAAATCTGAAAATGAGTAGTAGGTTAATGCTAGAGCCCGTTAAGGGATTCACATTCTAGGAGCACAGTTGCATTTAGATAAAGAGAAATATAACATTAACATTATGCAGTTTGCCTTACAAGTAGGTACTTGGTGCTAGCATCCACAGATGAGGAATGCCATTCACCATTTGCTTTTCTGGAACTGTGATACTTCCCTTAGCATAATATCTTTTAGTTCCATCCACTTACCTGCAAAGTTCATGATGCCATCTTTCTTTACTGCTACATAGAACTCCATTGTGTAGATGTACCACATTTTCTCTATTCACTCTTTGGTTGAGGGGCACTTGGGCTGGTTCCAGCCCTTTGGTATTGTGAAGAGAGCTGCAATAAACATGGCTGTGCATGTATCTCTGCAGTAAGATGAGTCTTGTAGTTATATACCCAGGAGTGGTATGACTGGATCAGGTGGTAGGTTCATTTTGAGTCTTTTAAGGGTTCTCGCCACTCTTTTCCATAGTGGTTGTACAAGTTTACATTCACACCAGCAGTGGATGAGTGTTCCCCTTTCCCCACAACCTCTCCAGCATTTGGTATCATTCATTTTCTTGATCATAACCAGACTTATTGGAGTCAGATGATAACTTAAAGTGGTTTAATTTGCATTACTTTAATTATTAATGATGTTGAACACTTTTTAAGATGTTTCTCAGTCATCTTTACTTCCTCACTTGTGAAGTCTCTGTTCAACTGTCTCCTCCATTTTTTAAGTGAGTCATTTGATTTCTTACTTCTTTGTTTTTTGAGTAGTTTATATATTCTAGAAGTCGATGCTCTGTTGGATGTATCACTGGTAAAGGATTCCTCCCACTCTGGGTTTTCTCTTCACTTCCCTGATTGTTTCTTTTGCTGTACATAAACTTTTGAGTTTAATGAGGTCCCATTCCATTGTGTCTTCTTGGCCCCTTTGTCAAATATGAAGTGGCTGAAATTGTATGTGGTCAATTTTGAATCTTAAATTTTATTCCATTGGTCTACAGGTCTGTTCTGGTGCCAGAACCAGGCTGATTTTATGACTAGAGCTGTGTAATATAAATTGAGGTCTGGTATAGTGATCCCCCCTGTATTGCTCTTTCACTCAGGGTTGGTTTGGCTATTTGGGGTCTTTTGTTTTTCCATGTGAATTTAATTCTTTTTTCCAAGTCTGTGAAGAAACTCTTGGGGATTTTAATTGGGATTGCATTGAATCTGTATATTAATTTGAGTAGAATGCTCATTTTTACTATGTTAATTTTTCCAATCCATGAGCATGGGAAGTCTTTCCACCTTCTGATGTTTTTTTTTTCACTCTCATTCTTCAGGGGGTTAAAATTTTTGTTGTAGGTGACTGGAGAGATGGCCTAGTGGTTAAGAGCGCCAACCGCTCTTACAGAGGACCCGGGTTCGATCCCCAGTGCCCACATGGCAGCCGAGAACCGTCTGAAACTCCAAATCCAGGAGAACTCCAGTTCCAGGAGAACTCCAGTTCCAGGGGAATCCAACACCCTCTTCTGACCTCCGCAGCATTGCACTACACGGGTGCACACACCTGCATGCAGACAGTACATTTATACACATACTGAAATAAATAAAATTTTTAAAAAAAATTTAAAAAAAATTTTTGTTGTAGAAATCTTTGGCATCTTTGGTTAGGTTTTTTTCTAGGTATTTTATTGTTTTTGAGGGTATTGTGAGTGGGAAGGTGTCTTATATTCCTTCTTCATTCGCTTGTTGGTTTTGTAAAGAAAGGCTACTGATTTTTCTTGATTAATTTTGTATCCTGCCACTCTACTGAAACTCTTTATCATTTCTAGGAGTTTTCTGGTGGAGGTTTTAGTATCCCTTAGGTAACCTATCATGTCATCTGCAAAAAGGGATAGTTTGACTTCCTCTTTTCCAGTTAGTACTCCTTTAATTTTCCTTTCTTGCCTTATTGCTCTAGCAAGCATTTCAAGCACTATATGGAAGAGAAGTGGCGACAGGGAGCAGCCTTGCTGGGTTCCTGCCTTTAAGGGGAATGCTTCTAACTCTTTTCCATTTAGGATGATGTTGGCTGTGGGTTTGTTGTATATGGCTTTGATTATGTTGAGAAATGTTCCCTCCAGTCCAATTCCCTCTAGAACTTTAAACATGAAGGAGGCTGGATTTGGTTGAAGGTTTTTGCTGCATCAATTGAGATGATCACATGGTATTTTTCTTTCAGTCCATTTATGTGTTTTATGATATTTATTGATTTACATATGTTGAACCATCCCTGCATCTCTGGAATGAATCCAACTTGGTCATGATGGATGATTTTTTTTTTTTTTGATGTGGGTCTGTATGCAGTTGGCAAGTATTTTGTTGAGTATTTTTGCATCTATGTTCATTAATGAGATGGGCCTATAGTTTTCTTTTTTGGTTTTATCTTTGCCTGGTTTGGGTATTGGGGTAATTCTTGGCTTCATAGAAAGAATTTGTGAGATTTCCCTCTGTTTGTATCCTCTGAACAGTTTGAGTAGTAATGGTTATAAGTCCTCTTTAAATGTTTATAGAATTCTTCCATGAAACCATCTGGGCCTATGCTTTTTTGGTTGGGAGGTTTTTTTTTTTTTTATATTTTCAATTTCTTCAAATATTATGGGTCTGTTTAAGCTGTCAATCTCTTCTTGGCTAAGCTTTGGTAAAATTCCAGGATTTCAGATATTCATCTGTTTTGCTTAGGTTTTCAAATTTAGTAGAGTATAGATTTTTGATATATTCCCATTTCATTGTCTGGTTGTCTGGATCTTTTCATTTACTTTTTTGATGTTTCCCTCTTCATAATGAATTCTATTGAGTTGAATTTGCTCTTTTTATTATTTTGCTTAATTGGGCTAGAGGTCTATCTTGTTTATCTTTTCAAAGAACCAGCTTTTGCATACATTGATTCTGTGTATTGTTTTCTTTGTTTCCATTTCAATGATTTCTGCTCTGATTTTTGTTATTTCTTTCTGTCTGTTGGGTTTGGGGTACATTTGTTATTTTTTTCTCAAGTGTTTTTTACCTGCAGTGTTAAATTGTTTATTTGTGCTCTTTCTGGTTGTTTTCTTTTCTTTTCTTTTTTTAATGCAGGCACCCAAGGCTATAAACTCTTAGGACTGCTTTTAAAGTATCCCATAGGTTTTGTTGTGTTGTGTTGTGTTGTGTTGTGTTGTCATTTTTGATTAGTTCTAGGAATGCTTTTATTTCTTTCTTTTTTTCTTCTTTGGCCCATTCATTATTCATGAATGGGTTGCTTAGTTTCCATGTGTTCTTGTAAATAGTAGGGCATATCCTGGTGTTGATATTGAGCTTTATTGCACTGTGGTCTGACAGAATGCATGAAATTATTTTAATCCTTTTGTATTTGTTGACTTTTTCTCTGTATCCCACTATGTGGGCGATTTTAGAGAATGGTGCATGGGGTGCTAAGTAGAAAGTATATTCTCTAATGGAATATAAGGTAGATGTCTGTTAGGTCCATTTGGAATAATGCATTGTTCAGTTCATATGTCTCTCTGTTTATTCTTTGTCCAGTTGATCTATCCAAAGGGCTCAGTGGGGTATTGAAGTCCCCCACCATTAAGGTGTTGGGAATAATCTGTGCCTTAAGGTCTTGCAAGATTGTGTTTATAAAGTTTGTTACGCCAGAGTTTGGTGCATATATATTTATGATTGTGAAATCTTCATGGTTAATTGCTCCTTTGATAAGGATGTAATGTCTCTCTTTGTCTTTTCTGATTAGTTTTACTTTGAGGTCTATTTTGTTTGATATTAGAATGGCATTTTTTGTACCATTTTCTTGGAATATCTTTTTTCATCCTTTCACTTTAAGTTGGTCCCTGTCCTTGAGGGTGAAATGGGTTTCTTGTAGACAGCATATAGATGGATTCTGTTTCCTAATCCATTCTCCCAGTCTATGTCTTTTGATTGGGGAGTTTAGACCACTAATAGTAAGGTTATTACTGAGAGATGTGAGATTCCTCCTTTCACCTTATTTTCTGTTTTCATTCTTAGTCTAGCTTTGTATTTTCAGTTATACTTTTATTAATTTCTCTGTCTAGCTACATGGGGATAGATACTCCTTTCTTCTGTCCTTTGAATTGGCTTGAGTATTTTCTAAAGGGCTAGTTTTTTCGACATGTATTATTTCATCTTGTTTATGTCATGAAATATTTTTCTTTCTTCTTCAACTATAGTTGACATTTTTGCTGGGTATAGTAATCTGGGTTGGCATCTATAGTCTTTTAGTACTGGGAATGTATTAGTCCACATTCTTCTGGCTTTCATAGTTTGCACTGAGAAGTCAGCTGTAATTCTGATCGGTTTTCTTGTATGTAACTTATTTTTCTCCGTGGCTTTCAGTATCTTGTCTTTATTTTGGGCATCTAGTGTTTTAACTATGATGTGGCATAGGGAATTTCTTTTCTCATATTATCTATTTTGAGTTCTATGTACTTCTTGTGTTTGTCTCTTTTCTTTTTTTTAATTTTATTTAATTTTGTATGTGTATGAGTGTACTGTCTGCATGTAGGTTTGTGCACCCCGTGTCCTTCAATGCTACAGAGGTCAGAAGAGGGTCTCAGAGGATTCCCATGGAACTGGAGTTCTCCTGGAATTGGAGTTACAGACAGTTCTCAGCCATCATGTGGGTGCTGGGGATCTAACCCAGGTCCTCTGCAAGAGCAGTTGGTGCTCTTAACCTCTAGCTATCTCTCCAGCCCCAGTGTTTGTCTCTTTTCAGTTTGGGGAAATTTTCTTCTATTATCCTGTTGAAGATCTGATCAATACTGTTGTATTAGGATTTTTCTCCTTCCTCTATCCCTATAATACGGAGGCTTGGTCTTTTCATAGTGGAAATTCCTGATTGTTCCACTCTTGTGGTTTTTTTAAAAAAAATTTTTTGTAATCTTTACTTGAGGTTTCTAGATTTTCTTTACTATATCCCAGGTATGATATTCTATTTTCTGCTTTTCCAATCTGCTTCTGAGGCTTTCTCTCATCCCTTCCTGTTGATGAGATGACTATTAAATTTCCTTTTTCATTTCATCCTATGATTTCTTTAGTATTTCCACTTCCTTTTGGAGCTTGTCAGTCTTTTCTTGTAGCTCCCTGTTTCACTGGTCTGTTTCCTTTTTCGTTTCAGCATGGGATGTTTTTAGTGTTTCTATTTCCTTCTGGAGTTTGTCATTCTTTCCCTCTAGGTCCTTCCTGAGTTCTTCATTCTCTCCCTTTAGTTCTCTGATTTGTTCTTTATATTCTTTGATTTCTTTGATTATGTCTTTGATTGTTCTTCTAAGATCCATGTCCTGGGTTCCTTCCAATGAGAGCCCATTGTAGGGATCTTCTGTAGAACTGGTAGCATCTGGAGATTTATTATGCGCTTTTCCCATGTTTTTTCTTTGTGTTTTTGCCATGTGGGTTTGTTTTATTGTTTGTTTTCTGGTGTGAATCTGAAATGTTTCTTAGCTGTGTTGAAGGTTTAATTTGCTTGTTTCCTACAGATATGTTTGTTGTCTTCTCCTTGGTTTATGGAGGGCTGGTTGTCCTAGATTTCCAGTTTTCACTTTTGGTTATATATCTGGAGGTTTGGCTGGCTCTTCTCTTTCTGGTCTGGATGTTCTATTCCCCAGGCACCATGCTGTCTCCTCTCTTTGGGCCTGGTGGGTGTCCAGATGGCTGGGTGACTCCACCCCACTGCTGTGCATGCTGGGCCAGCTATGGCTGACTGTGCAGCAGGCTATGCCTAGGGCAGTGATGAGCCAGCCTGGTGTTGTGTTCACCTATTCCCCAGGTGCCCAATACTTTTATAATTTTATAATAAATTCCTGTGTAAATTTTGATAATATTTTTATTTAAAATATACTTTAAGGATAGCTACTCTTGAATACTATTGGTTTTCTTTTGACACAACTATCTTTCACTATCTCTTTACTTTCAGACTATGTGGATCTGATAAAATAAGCTTTTTGTAGCAGTTTAAAATTGTACCTTGATTTTTTTTTTTGTTTTGAGTATATCGATCTGGTCATTTTATTTATCTTTTAATTTGGGTATTTAATCTAGCTGCATTCAGGGTTATACTGATAAGTAAGAATTTATTCTTTCACACTGTTGGTTGGTTTGCATAGTTTTCCGTATTCTTTGTGTCTTTCTCCAGTCTCAAGGATAATCATTTGCAGTTTCATGATTTTCTATAATGATCAGGTTTGGTTCATCTCTGTTTTTTCATTTCTATACCAGTGAGCTTTATTCATTATTCTTTTATATGTTTTCATGATGGTAGTTAGTATACATTTATTCCTAGTTTTAAAAACTTACTTAAGTGTTTTACTTATTTTTTTAGTTTTTTAGTCTTTCTGAGATAGGGTCTCCCTGTAGATATAACTAACTTGGAACTCACTATTTGACCAGGCTGGCCTTGAGCTTATAGAGATCTGCCTGCCTCTGCTTCTGCAGTGCTGGGATTAAAGGTCTGTGCCACCAAGCTCAGCAATTTATTACTTCTAAGCCTGAAGACCTGAGTTTGATCCTCAGAATACACATGGTGGAAGAAGTAAAGAGAGTTTTACAAGTCTCCTCTGACTGCTACACAAAGGCATATTACAAACACAAATACACATAAAAACACAAAAATTGATGTGTTTACTCAGTTTTTGCATGTCTGAGAAAAATTTAACTTCATTTTCATTTCTAAAATATAAATTTGCTGGGTATAGCCATCTTTTTGGCAGAATCTTTTGGCTTTGTTTTGTTTCAGGAAATATATATCCTGAAATATACATATATATATCCTATATGCCCATTTTCTTCTGACCTGAAATATTTCATCTGAGAAGTCTACTGTTCATCTAATATGGAGGTACCCCTTATATGTGATGTTTTTCTCTTGATGTTTGTAAAATTCTTGTTTCTTTTGATAGATTATGTGTCTTAATAAGCCTTATAGATGACCTGATGACCTCTTTTGATTTAGTCTTTGGGCCAATCCCTTATTTATGCTTTTGTGTTTGGATGTTCATGTGTCTTTACAGACTTCAGAAATGTTCAGCTATATTTTTGGTTGTATTATTTTCTGCTTTTTTCTTGATTTGTTTGGTTATCTTTCTTTCTTTCTTTCTTTCTTTCTTTCTTTCTTTCTTTCTTTCTTTCTTTCTTTCTTTCTTTCTTTCTTTCTTTCAACAGGGCCTCATGTAGCCCAAGTTAGGCTCAAATTCAGTGTGGAGCCAAGGATCTTGAACTTGTGAGACAAATTCCTGCATCTACCAAGTGCTGTAGTTACATGGATATACCATCAATGTATGTGATGTTCTGGATCAAGCCTAGGACTTCATGAATAACAGACAAGCACTCCCGTCAAGTGCTCCATTCCCAACACTAATGTTGTTCAATAACACTTCAATGCTTTATCCTTCCTCTTTTCCTTCTGGGAAACCTATTTTTCTTTGGTTAGTAATTTCCCTAAATATTGTTAGCCTTTTCCATTCCTTTTTCTCTTGTGTTTTTCTCTTCCTCCTCATATACCACCTGTTGCTTTGTTTACTTGGCTTTGCTTTGGTGAGAGTTTTCTTGTTTACCCCATGCTGGTCATAAGCTCTTTTTTAATTGAATTTTATGATTTTATACAACCTACTTTTATCATATTTAGACCTCTTCCCTGTCTGCACCCCTCTCATATCCCCACTGCTGATTTCATGTACTTTGTTACAGATGTTAAGGCAAACTGAGCCAAATTTGTGTCCCCAGATGTCCTTTGGTGTGCATCCAATGGAGCCAGATTTACCCATCTAGTGTCCCAAACTTAAAGGAAACCAACTCTCCCTCTTCCAGTAGTTATCAGTTGCCAATAGTTTCTCAGCTAAGGTGGGGGATTCTTACCTACTTCCACACTTCTAGGCTGGGAATTTTTTGTCCGGCTTGAGCTTGTATGGCTTTTATGCATACTGTTGCCATTACTGTAAATGTATATGAGTAACTTCATTCCTGTCCTGGAAAACGTTCTTTCCTTGTGGTCATCAACCACCTCTGACTCTTAGGTCTTTTTTCCCCCTCTTCCTCAATAGTCTTTGAGCCTTGAGTGGAAAGGGTTTTAAATCGCTCTCTTCTGCAGGGGTAAGCACTCTGCAATCTCTTATTCACTACACTTTAGCCAGTTGTGGCTTTCTTGGTCAACCATCTGTTTCATGAGGAAGCATCACTGGTAAAAGTTGAGAGATTCATTCATATTCTTTCTAGCCATGCACTTCAAGGTTCCGCAAGCATTAGGTATAGAGGTTGCATTGTAGATATGTCGTTTAGGACTGAGAACCTTACAGAGATTTATTCTCTTTGTTTGACCAATTGTGGAAACTTTTAATGGTTACCACCTGCTGCAAAAAGAAGCTTCTTTGGTGAGTGGCAAGAGGTACACTTGTCTGTAAAGATAAGGATACATATTTAGAGGACAGTAAGGAATTACTTTTGTGTAGGAATGTGACAAAAGTAGAATTTTCTTTAGGATCTGTGACCTCTTCAGGCATGTGCATTTTGCTATATTTACAGTACCTCACATGAGTTCCCTCCCACTGAATGGGACTTAAGTCTAATTAGATAGCTGTTGGTTACCACCAAGATAAAAATTACACTACTGTACCAATAGAGATAGTTTTCTGTGTGGTCAGTGTTGTGGTTATTAAGCTAACAGCTGGGGTTGAACCATTGGTTGATTAATTTGGAGTCTTTTCAACTCATCATTGTTCTTTTGCTTATCTCAGCTCTCTTTAACTGCTTCAGTAACATTATTTTCACTGTAGAAATTTTGTCTGTTTTTCTTAGCTTTATTGTTAAATAATGGATATTTTATTATAACGTAAATGACAGTTTTGAATTTTACTTTCTATTGGTTACTGGTATATGAAAATTAAATTATTTTTATACCCACTTTTTATTGCAGAATGTCTATGTCCTAGCAATTTACTTGTAAATTCCTTTGGATTTTTCATATGAAGAATGATGTTACCTACATGGAAAATATGACAAATTCATATACTTATTTCTCGACTATTTTGTTAAATAATTCAGAAGAGTATTTATTTGTTTGCTTCCTTATTACAAGAACTAGAAACTCCAATGTATTATAATGGTGTCTGTCTATGTCCATCCTGTGCTCAAGCCAATGGAAATGTATGAGTGTTCCACAACTTCAAATACTATGTTTGTGATAGTTTTTCTTAAACATTGTGCTGGATAGCTTTAGTGTCAACTTGACACACCTGGGTTGAGGGAACCTCAATTGGGGTATTGGCTCCATTGGACTGGCCTGTGGCCATGTCTGTGGAGTATTGTCTTGATTGTTGGGCAATGTGGGAGGGCCCAGCCCACCATGGGTGATACCACCTCTTGGCAGGTTGTTGTGTACCTTATAAGAAGGCAGGCTGGGCATGGGCCAGGGGAGAATGCCAGTAAACAGCACTCCTCCATGGCCTGTGGTTCAGCTCCTGCCTCTAGGTTCCTGCCCTGAGTTCCTTCCTTGGGCTCCCTGAGTAATGAACTGTGACCCAGGAGATGTGAGCTGAATAAACCCTTTTCTCCCCAAGTTGGTGTTGGTCAGAGAGTTTTGTCACAGGAATGGAAGAGAAACTAGAACAGAAATTGGTACCAAGAGTGGGGTATCAGAAATTGGTACCGAGAGTGGGGTATCAGAAATTGGTACCGAGAGTGGGGTATTGCTCTGACAGACCTGACCTTGGTGTTTTGGGGAAAGATTGTGGAAGCATTTGGAACCTTGGGCCAGAAAAATCATTGAATGCTGTATTAGTCACTTTTCTGTTGCTGTGATAAAACCACCATGAGCAAGGGAACTTATTAAAGGAAGAGTTTATTTGAGCTTACATTTGACAGTTCCAGGGAATCAGAGTCAATTGTGGTGGGAAGCATGGTGGCTGGGGCTGGGGCAGCAAGCCGAGGGACACATCTTGCAATGAGCACAGGAAGCAGAGAGAGCGACTGGAGACTGCAAGGCTTGTTAAACTCACTAAGCCTGCCCCAATAACGTACTTCCTCCAGCACAGCCACATCTTCTAAGACCTCCAAGAACAGTGCCACCAACTGGAGACAAAATGTCTGAATACTTAAAGCCTATGGGGGCACTCCTATTCAAACCACCACATTCCACTCCCCGGCCCCCATAGGCTCCTGACCATATAAAATGCAAAATGCATTTAGTCCAACCTTAAAAGTCCCCATAGTCTTTACCAGTCTCAATTCTATTCAAAAATGTATAGTCCAAAATCTCTTCTGAGACACAGGCCAATCTCTTAACTGTAAGCTCCTGTAAAATCAAAAGGCAAATTACATACTCCCAAAACACAGTGGAACTGAATACACATTCCCATTCCAAAAGGGAAGAATAGAGGCATAGTGAGGAAATACTAGACCAAAACAAGACGGAAAACCAGCAGGGCAAACACCAAGTCCAGTGGCTCAATGTGCAACTTCTGGAACTTTATTTCCAAAGGGCTTAGATGGCTCATTTTGTACCATCCAGTGGTACGAATCATCAGAGGTGGACTGGGAAAGAATCACTCACCTAACTTATTCTTTGTGGTTTCTTTTAATGGTACCATTTCCTTTTAACTTTTACAATTCTTAATGCTACTAACAATTGCATGCAATTACTAATGCTACTAACCACAATAGCTTAGAAACCAAGAATATTTATACCAGTATTGAGCCAATTAGCAGCTTCATGTCTATAGATACAATTTCTTATGTAAGAAGCTTTGTGTTCATAGATACAATTTCTTATGTAAAATGCTATGTTCATGAAGTTGACAAGGTAACATAACATATCATCTTAAAAGTTACTGAAGCATGCACACTGTGTTCTTCAGCATAGCACCTTTTGGCCAGAGACCAAACACCATGGCTGCAGACCAAGCACCATTTCTCTTCAGCCTGTCACTTCAAGCACTCTTTGTCTCCCACGCAGCTCTTCCAGCTTTGCTTGCAATATATATCTCTTTCTTAGGCTGGTACCACTCCCTGTATGCAACTCTCCTTGGCAAATATCTCACAGCCTCTGGCATCTCGAATGTCTTCTTGGGGTCTCCGCTGCCAACCAGACTTCACATTCACAGCTTCACACAATGGCCTATCAGGGCCTTCTTTATGCAGTGACGCCACTGCTGCACTCTGCCTGGCCTCAGCTGCTCTCTGAAACCATGGAAGAACTGATGACCCCTTCACTCTTACAAACTTCATGCCTCCAAAGTGAGCACCACATGAATTAAACTGCCAAGTTTGACTGCAAATTTGGGATGGACCCTGGCCTATTTCCACCACATTTGCAACTTTTCTCTGCCTTTTACTTTTTGGAGCAGAAAACCCTTTCAGTATTTTCCTTTCAAAAGTTGGAGGATAAGCTGGGTGTGGTCTTGTCCTGAAGGTACTATTTCTGTTGTTTACTTGTAAATCTCTAGGCCCCTCCTTAATCATTTTACTCTCCTTATCAAAAGGAACCACTCCTTTACATGCCTTGGCCCCACCTTTAATCTTCCTAGTGCGGTTTTCAGATCCAAACTGTACATTCTGCATTTCTTTCTGCCCCATCTGCTCTTCTTCACTGTAGATCTGTAAAATAATCACCATTAAAAGCCATGCCACCATTTCTACATTAGGCTGTCTTGAAATATCCTCCGCCAAAGACATTAGTCCATTGCTTTTCAACTTAGCATCAGACAAGCATTTGGGCTGCAGGCAGACTGCTGCCAGACTCTTTATCAAAACATCCCAGTTGCTGCCTAAGTCTTTACTTTCCGCTGGAACTACATTTTTTGTAGCAATTCTTTCTTCCAAGCCTGTACTAGGATGGTCCATTAAGCTCTGCTTACAGTAGCCAACAGCTTTTCTAGCCCAAAGTTCCAAAGTCTTCCACATTTCTCCAAACATCCACATGGTCAAGTTCTCCACAGCCAACACCCCACTTCTGGTACCAAATAACTGTTTTAGTCACTTTTCTGTTGCTGTGATAAATCCACCACGAGCAAGGGAACTTATAAAAGGAAGAGTGTATTTGAGCTTATGATTGATGGTTCCAGGGAATCAGAGTCCATTGTGGTGGGAAGCATGGTGGCTGGGGCTGGAGCAGCAAGCTGAGGGTCACATCCTGCAATGAGCACAGGAAGCAGAGAGAGCGACTGGAGACTGCAAGGCTTGTTAAACTCACTAGCCTGCCCCCAATAACATACTTCCTCCAGCACAGCCACACCTTCTAAGACCTCCAAGAACAGTGCCACCAACTGGAGACAAAATGTCTGAATACTTAAAGCCTATGGGGGTCACTCTTATTCAAACCACCACAAATGCCTAAAGATTGTGGCTGTGTAACTTGGAACAGTTATGCTGAAAGAGTTGTAGATGATGGAGGCCTGGCTTGCGAAGTTTCAAAGTGAAGCAGAGATCATCAGGACTGTTTAATCTGTGGGTTCTGGTCAGCTGGGGCTGAAGAATCAGCTGTAAGTAACAAGAGACCAGAACCTGAAGTGGAATTTTTGTTGTACTGGGACAATTGATGCTGGTTAGCTGGAGCTGAAAAATCAGCTGTAAGTAACAAGAGACCAGCATCACTGTAGTGAAATCTTCTAGGAAGAATTTCTTCAGGGTCAGCACACAGAAGCTATGCTCCAGAAGGGGCCTGAGCCTCCATATCAAGCCAGAAGCAGGACTTGGTAGTGTGTAAGAGTCTCCTATATGGTTCTGGTGTTGAAATTAGAGGGGGTCACAGAGAGCAGCCGGGGCTTGGCTCTGTGAGAGGTCAGGAAAGACCATTGGTGGAAGTGCACCTCGGTTGTAGTGGATACCCCAGGATTGCAGGGGTCATGGAAAGAAGCTGAGAATTTGAACCAGGAGAGGTCAGAAGAGACCATTGGTGAAGGTGCTGCCTCAGTTTCAGTGGTGACCCCAGCTTTTTGGAGATGCCAGAACCATGGGATGATGACCAAGAACAGCAGCAGGTGTGAAATGGAGCTGGCCTGGGCCTTCGAGATGAGCTGTGTATGCCAAGGATGGCAGAGTCAGAGAAGGGGAGCTGCCGAAACCCTTTGGAGCCCAGAAGATCATGAGTGAATCCCAGGTGTCCAGCCTTGAGCTACTTGCTGGACTTAGGTTTTGTTTGAGTGTGCCTGATTCTTCCCTTTGAGATAAGACAGTACTTGCTTTGGATTTTATAGCAGCCCATAGTTAAGAGACTTTTAACAGACTATGAACTTTTAAGTGTTTGGACATTTTAAGGACTGTGGGGCTTTTAAGGTTGTACTGTCTTAGGTTGTGATTAATGTTAACATCATACTTTGGGGACAAGAACTGGAAAGGTGGTGGTTTAATAGTGATGTGTTTTGTGTGTCAAGTTGATGAGGGGTCAATTGTGCTGGATAGCTTTATTGTCACCTTGACACACCTGGGTTGAGGGAGCCTCAATTGGGGAATTGGCTCCATTGGACTGGCCTGTGGTCACGTCTGTGGAGTATTGTCTTGATTGTTGGGCAATGTGGGAGGGCCCAGCCCACTATGAGTGGTGCCACGTCTGGGCAGGTTGTTGTGTACCTTATAAGAGGGCAGGCTGGGCATGGGCCAGGGGAGCAAGCCAATAAACAGCACTCTTCCATGGCCTGTGCTTCAGCTCCTGCCTCCAGGTTCCTGCCTTGAGTTCCTTCCTTGGGATCCCTGAGTAATGAACTGTGACCCAGGAGATGTGAGCTGAATAAACCCTTTCCTCCCCAAGTTGGTGTCGGCAAAAGTGTTTTGTCACAGCAATGGAAGAGAAACTAGAATAGAAATAATGTAAAATATTTGGTTATTTATAGACATCTAAATTTATTGTCAATACTTTATGAATTTATTATTGAGAGATATATCTCCAATTGTGATGGTGTTATGCCCTCACCTTAATATCAGTTGAAAATATCATAAGTTGAAAATACATTTAATACCCCTAACTTTTTGAATATTATCTCTAAGCATAGCCCATGTTTAACATGTTCAGTACTTGTATATTTAACAATAGCCATGCAAAATTATCTTAGTAAAGTGTTGAATAACTCATAGTTTATTGAATACTGTGCTGAAAATGAAAACCAGAATAAGTTAATAGATAACCTTCTCATCATAAAATTGAGAATGGTAAATCAATCCATCCTGAGTGATGCACACACACAGAGAACATTATTGTTATATGTGAAATAACTTGGTTAGATCTCAAAATAAAGGTAACTTTTTTATTGCTGCTTTTATCCTTCATGTTTCCCATAATTTTTCTAAAATTTTTAGGTTTTTCTATCTTAATAAATATATGTTAATTGACACTAAATTAATTGTCTATAAGTTGCCTATTTCCAAAATCAAGTTTGCAACATTTCTTTAATGTAGTTTCTAATGGTAAACCCACCCTCCACCTTTTTAATTCTGAGATTGCAACATAAGCCTATCTTTTTTATTATATAAACCTATGATCAATCGTCATCTTGCTCTTTGGGTAAGACCTTTGCTCAACACCACGCTTTGTAGGCCTTGTGCACTTTCAGCCACATTTTCAACCGAGGCTGGCTTTTGTGTCTGGGAACTCCTAAGGGATTAACTCACTTAACTGAAACAATTTCTTATTCTTTGAAAACTTTCTGTCTCACTCATATTATTGTGACCTGTGACAGAGACTACTAATTGTCTGCCAGTATCCATTTCCTCCTTGATAATTCAAAGCAGAGTCCCCTCTCTATCAAGCTTTAGAATGACATATCATTGCTCAGATAAAGATTACATTCTTCCACCTATTTTGTACTCAAGTTGTGACTATTTTATTAATTTCTGTTGAGTGATGTTTGTGAGGACATGTGTGATCTTCTTTAGTCCCATTCTCAACAAGGAGCTTGTGTGTCTTTCTGCTCACTGCCCAACTACTTTTCTTTCCTAACAGGCCCAGCTTCCTTCAGTACTTCACCTTTGTCATTCTCAAAAACATTCTTATTTTTTGCCCCCACTCACCAAAGTTCTTATAAACAAATGTAAAGAAGACAACTCTGAGAATTCCATTTAATGTTCTGAAATCTTGGGAAGGCTCTCTTGAGTTTCATTCTTGGGTAGTTGATAGCTTCAAGCTGGCTGGGCAATGGGGATAATGAAATAGCTTAGTCCAAGAAATGCTTCCTATTTGAGTCTCTTGATGTCCATGTGCAGAATTACCTAAGCTAAGGAGGGAAGCTTTCTTGTGGACTACAAGTAGAGGGTTCAATTTCAGTTTAATTGAAGACACACTACTTGGGTTTTCTTTGTTATAAGAACTTAGCTTGTATTCTATATTACATTACATTATTCACTACTTAAACCTGTTCCTTCTCTATTCCACACTGGTAAAGGTGTGAAACAATGTTCCTTCATGTTGATATTGTGAAAATATTTCTCAAACCAACAGGAAGTGGTAGAAGATAGATTTGGGAATAATACTAAAAATTTTATATTACCCAGAAGATCTCATCTCCACACAGTCTAATGCAGGATTTTAGATTCATTCTCTGTGCAAAATTATCCAAGTCATACATACTGATAAAATTTGAATTATAACCCACAAGAGCCACATTGCAGTCTTGTCTTATGGTGACTGCCAATATGATCTTATTTGGAAGTAGGGTTTTGTTAATGTAATCAAGTTAAAAGGAGGTAGTTATTGAAGAACCCTGCCCAGCATGACTGATGTTGTTATAGAAACCTCCAAGAGTCAAGAGAGGAGCAGCCAAGTCAGGTGAAGGAGAGTGAGTTTATTCACACTAGCAGGCTGACACCTGGATCACTCCCATAATGGTGCCAGCCCCCAGCTCAACAGTCTTCTAAAGTTTATAGTCAATTCATATATGAGGAATGCAAGCAAGAAGCAAATAGCATCTATGCAATAATTAATAAGTGGAGCAGTTTGGAGAACAATGTCTTTGATCATGAGTAACCACGGGAGGCAGGGGGTGATTCCCGTTTGCCTTCCTCATTCTTATGGGGCCATTCATGGTCCAAAATTCTTAGCAACCATCCTAAGGGTTTCATTGCTAACGCTTTTAGAATCCATTTTATGTTCTTTACCACCACAATGTCTTTATAAGAATAAGGAATCTTCATAAGAAGACAAAATACACAGTGTGAATTCTGTGAGAACAGAGATCAAATATGAGGAATTCAGATGCAAAAGAAATGCCAAAGACTCTGGCCACCACTGGAAGCTGGGTGGAGGGAGAGAAGATCCACCTTTATAGCTTTCAGAAAGTATGCTTGCCACCATGTTGAATTTAGACCACTGGATTCCACAACCATAACACAGCACATTTGTATTCTTTTTTTCACAATGTTTGCTGATAGATACAAGTACATAAAATCAGGGCATGAACATGATTTGATAGATTAAGTAGACCTAATTTCAATACTATAATAAGGGAACAATTCAAATTCTCACCATTTGTTTCACACCCACAAAATCCACTTCAAGGGCATTAATGATCTCTCAAATCTGGTCAGTTTTGTGCAAGTAAACCATGTTTCTTTTTAAAAACACTGTGAACTTGCCCAGGCTCAAAGATATTGAAATCTAGCAATTAAAGCCCATTACTAGAGGTAGAAATACAGGCAATATACTATTACAGCAACAACCATCAAATACAGTTAAGGATTTTCTTTAACAACCAAATGGATAGTCTAATATTGCAACAACTCAAGTATTACTGAGCAAAGTGCATTTCTACAATGTTCAGTGTTTCTTCTCAGTTTTCTAACTTTAAAAAGCCTATGATAACTGGCAGCAGAGAAGGACCTTGCAATAGACTGCCTCTGCTTGAGAACCTATGATGTAATTATTGCATGCTGCTAATATACTATCTAAACATTAAAGATATTCCTAAAATATTTGATGGTAGATTATAATTAAGACATTACATTACAAAAAGCCTTTTGCAGAAGGAAACCCTTGCTGACATGCTTCTGCTTTAAATATTGTGCCCCCAAATGAAGTCCAGTAAGCACACGTCCTATCATGATCTCCCTGCATTGGCCTCCATGATACTGCCGAGGTAATCCAACAATATCAGTCCATCTTCTGAGGAGGCTGAATTTCCATTAGTTGCTTAGTTCTCAAGCTGAGTATCTCAGCAGTTTTCAGTACACATTGGAAGGCTAAAAAGTAAAAAAGCTGCATCTCATGTCTTTGAGAAGTGCCTAAAACAGTGGCATCTACAGAGTATATGTGCCTGCCTGTGAGAATTGTAGACAGGTCAAACAACGGTGCTCTCTCTTTTTTTTTTCTTTTTGTCTTTTTACTAAGTTTTCAAGTTTTGTGTCTGCATTACAGGTTCTCTGGTCTTATTATTTATTTCTGGTTGTACTTTCCTTCTGGATGCTTAAGGCCATACAGATAGCTCAGATTAACCAAGGTTTTTGTATTGTTGAGGTCAGTTGAGGATCTGATCCTCAGGGGTATCTTGGGTTTTTTTTGGGGGGGGATCATGGGAGCCCCTTGTTTCTTTCATCTCCTCATCCACCAGTTCCATCCACATGAGGATGAAATCAGGTCTTGCTAGACCAAGCTTCCTTTTCTGAAGGATGAGCAGACTTTCCTCTTTATAGACTGGACACTTGCTGAAGTTCCGTTAGTGGCTCTCCAAGACCTACCTGAACAGGAAGAATGGTGACCCACCTCTGCAGGACTTTTTCAAAAGATGCCCCCACATATAATCCCCTAAGTCTTGGTTGACTTCTGAGGGCAAGGAACAAAGTTGTCCCCAGGTCCCTTGGCCAAATTTGTAGAGACTTCAGATATGGTCATTAAGCACACAGAAAGGCTAAGTTGCACCAGCCTGTTACATTGCACCTGTATTAACATTGTATACTATGGAAACAAATTGTATGTTATTTCCATAGCATATTTCTTGATTCACTTCTTTCCATTTTAATCCCATATTACTCTAAAAGAGGCACACATGTCCTCCATAATATACTAAAAGTCCAAGGTCTGAGAATACGTGTTAGGTCAGCTCTAGAACCTGTGTAGGGATTCCCAATACAAGAGCACAGTTGTCTTTAGATTGTGAGAAGTATAATATTAATGTTGCTCATTTTGTCTTACATGTAGGTACTTGGTACTAGCATCCACAGATGAGGGATACCATTTGTCTTTTGCTTTTCTGGGACTGTATTACTTCACTTACCATAAAATCTTCTAGTTCCAACCATTTACCTGCAAATTTCATGATGTCATCTTTCTTTACTGCTGTATCATACTCCATTGTGTAGATGTACCACATTTTCTGTATCAACTCATCAGTTGTGGGGCATCTGGGCTGGTTCCAACTCTTTGCTATTGTAAAGAGAGCAGCAACAAACATAACCGTACATGTATCTCTGCTGTAGGAAGAGTCTGATGGGTATATACCCAGAAGTGGTATGGCTGGGTCAAGTGGTAGGCTCATTTTGAGTCTTTTAAGGGTTCTCCATACTGCTTTCCATAGTGGTTGTACAAGTTTGTATTCCCACCAGCAGTGGATGAGTGTTCCCCTTTCCCCACAACCTCTCCAGCATTTGGTATCATTTGTTTTCTTGATCCTAGCCAGTCTTATCCGGGTGAGATGATATCTTAAAGTGGTTTTAATTTGCATTTCCTTAATTATTAGCGATGCTGAACACTTTTTAAGATGTTTCTCAGCCATCTCCATTTTTTCGCTTGCGAATTCTCTGCTCAGCTCTTTACTCCATCTTTTGAGTGAGTCATTTGTTTTCTTCTTTGTTTTTTGAGTAGTTTGTATATTCTGGAAGTTAATGCTCTGTCAGATGAATTAGCAGTGAAGGTTTCCTCCCACTCTGTGGGTTTTCTCTTCACTTCCCTTATTGTTTCTTTTGCTGTACAAAAACTTTTGAGTTCAATAAGGTCTCACATGTCAATCGTTGACCTTATTTCTTGTGCAGCTGCTGTCTGATTTAGAAAGTGTCTTTCTACACCTATGTCTTGTAAGTTGCTGCCAACTTTTTCATCTAACACCTTCAGGGTTTTGGGTTTTAAACTGAGGTCTTTGATCGATTTGGAGTTGATTTTAGTTCAGGGTGAGAGGTAGGGGTTTAATTTTATTTTTCTACAAGTGGTGATCCAGTTTTTACCAGCACCATTTGCTGAAGATGCTGTATTTCCTCCATTGAGTCTTTTTGGCCCCCTTGTCAAATATGAGATGACTGAAATTGTATGTGCTCAAGTTTGTATCTTCAGCTTTATTCCATTGGTCTACAGGTCTGTTTTGTGCCAGTACTAGGCTGTTTTTATGACTATAGCCCTGTTGTATAGTTTGTTGTCTGGTATAGAAATTCCCCCTGTATTTCTGTTTTCACTCAGGTTGCTACTGCTCTTTGGGGATTTTTGTTGTTCCATATGAATTTAAGAATCTTTTGTTCCAATCCTGTGAAGAATGTCCAGGGGATTTTAATTGGATTTGCATTGAATTGATATATTAATTTGGGTAGAAAGTACATTTTTACTATATTAATTTTCCAATCCATGAGCATGGGAGGTCTTTCCATCTTCTGATGTCTTCTTCAATCTCCTTCAGGAGTTTATAATTTTTGTTGTAGAGATCTTTGGTGTCTTTGGTTAGGTTTATTCCTAGGTATTTTATTGTTTTTGAGGCTATTGTGATTAGGAAGGTCTCCTTGTATTCCTTCTTCAGTTGCTTGTTGTTGGTGTAAAGAAAGGCTACTGATTTTTCTAGGTTAATTTTGTAACCCAGCACTTTACTGAAACTCCTAATCATTTCTAGGAGTTTTCTGGTAGAGTTTTTAGCATCCCTTAGGTAAACTATCATATCGTCTGCAAAGAGGGATAGTTTTACTTCCTCTTTTCTAATCACTATTCCTTTGATTTTATTTTCTTGCCTGATTGCCCTAGCCAGTGTTTCCAGCACTATATTGAAAAGGAGTGGTGACAAGGGGCAGCCTTGACGGGTTCCTACCTTTGTGGGGAATCCTAACTTTTCTCCATTTAGGATGAGGCTGGCTGTGGGTTTCTTGTATATGGCTTTGATTATGTTGAGGAATGATCCATCCAGTCCAATGCCCTCTAGTACTTTAATCATGAAGGGATGCCATATTTTCTCGAAGGCTTTTTCTGCATCAATTGAGATGATTGTGTGGGGGTTTTTTTGTTTTTTTTTTATATTAATTTTATTTATTTCTGTATGTGTATGAATGTACTGCCTGCATGCAAGTCTGTGCACCCGTGTCGTGCAATGCCGCGGAGGTCAGAAGAGGGTGTCGGATTCCCCTGGAACTGGAGTTCTCCTGGAATTGGAGCTTCAGACGGTTCTCAGCCGCCATGTGGGTGCTGGGGATCGAGCCCTGGTCCTCTGTAAGAGCGGTTGGCGCTCTTAACCGCTAGGCCATCTCTCCAGCCCCGATTGTGTGGTTTTTGTCCTTCAGTCCATTTATGTGTTTTATGATATTTACTGATGTTCGTATGTTGAACCATCCTTGCATTTCTGGTTTGAATCCAACTTGATCATGGTGAATGATCTTTTTGATGTGGGTCTGTATACAGTTTGCAAGTATTTTGTTGAGGATTTTTGCATTTGACTTCATTCATGAGATGGGTCTGTAGTTCTCTTTTTTGGTTGCATCCTTGCCTGGTTTTGGTATTTGAGTGATACTGGCTTCATAGAAGGAATTTGGGAGATTTCCCTCTGCTTGTATCTCTCTGAATAGTTTGAGTAATAATGGTTGCAAGTCCTCTTTAAATATTTTCTAGAATTCTGCTGTGAAACCATCTGGGCCTGGGGTTTTTTTAGTTGGGAGGTCTCATTACATTTTCAATTTCTTCATATATTATGGGTCTGTTTAAACTGTCAGTCTCTTCTTTGTTTAGCTTTGGTGATTCCCTAGACTGCAAATATTCATCCATTTCTCTTAGGTTTTCAAATTTGGCAGAGTATAGGTTTTTGAAGTACTCCCGTATGATTGTCTGGATCTTTTCATTGTCTGTTTTGATATTTCCCCTTTCATCGTGAATTCTACTGATTTGGAGTTGCTCTTTCTTTCTTTTGATTAACTGGACTAGAGGTCTGTCTATCTTGTTTATTCTCTCAAAGAACTAACTTTTGGATTTGTTGAATTTTTTTGTATTGTTTTCTTTGTTTCTATTTCATTGATTTCTGCTCTGATTTTTGTTATTTCTTCCTGTCTGTTGCATTTAGGGTTCATTTGTTGTTGCCTTTCAAGTGTTTTTAGCTGCAGTGTTAGCTCATTTATTTATGTTCTATTTTTTTTAATGTGGGCACCCAGGGCTATAAACTTCCCTCTTAGGAATGCTTTTAAAGTGTCCCATAGGTTTTGTTGTGTTGTACTGTCATTGTCGTTTAGTTCCAGGAATGCCTTTATCTCTTTCTTTATTTACTCTTTGACCCATTCTTTATTCAGGAGTGTGTTGTTTAGTCTCCATGTGTTCCTGTAGGTTGCAGGACTTGTCATGGTGTTGATATTGAGCTTTATTGCACTATGGTCTGATAGAATGCATGAAATTATTTCAATTTTTTTGAATTTGTCAAGGTTTTTTCTGTGTCCAAGTATGTGGTCAATTTTGGAGAATGTTCCATGGGGTGCTGAGTATAAAGTATATTATCTGGTGCTTGGGTGGAATATTCGGTAGACGTCTATGAGGTCCATTTGCTGTATTGTATTGTTCAGTTCAGATGTCTTTCTGTTTATTCTTTGCCCAATTGATCTGTCCAAAGGACTGAGTGGGGTATTGAAGTTCCCTACTATGAGTGTACTGGGGTTAATCTGTGCCTTAAGGGCCTGTAGAGTAGTGTTTATAAAGATCGGTGCACTGGAGTTTGATGCATATATATTCATGATTGTTAAGTCTTCATGGTTAATTTTCCCTTTGATAAGGATGTAATGGTCCTCTTTGTCTCTTCTAATTGCTTCTACTTTGAAGTCTATTTTGTCTGATATTAAAATAGCAACTCCTGCTAATATTTTTTTCCATCCTTTCACTTTAAGTTGGTGCCTATCCTTAAGGGTGAGATGGGTTTCTTGTAGACAGTATATAGATGGATTCTGTTTCCTTTTTTTACCATTTTTATTTTATTTTTTTAAATTTATTGTTTTACATAAATATTTTTGTACAAGATTATGCTACAAATCGATTCTAGACCCGTGTCCCCCTCCCAACCTCCCCACCCCACAAGATTCACCTTTTCAGTCAGTTCTTTGATGTAGTCTTTTCTGTTGTTGTTGTTGGTGGTGTTCTTTCCAGTGTGCATCACTCCCAACAAGAAATGTTTACAATTGCACCCAGCATTTTTACATGTGTGCTGGGTAAGAAACTCAAGTCCTCATGCTTGTATGACTGAACCATCTCCCCAGCACAGCTTTTGTTTTTTGAGACAGGGTCTCATGTAGCTTGGGCTGGCCTTAAACTCACAATACAGCCAACGATATCCTTGACCTTCTGATCCTCTTGCCTCTACCTCTTATGTGGTGTGCCATATTTTCTTGTTTCTATTTGAGACAGGACCCCCTTGCTTTGTAGTCCAGGCTGACCTGGAGTGCTCAGTCCCCTGCTTCAGCCTCCTATCCATGCAAAAACACAGTTCATGCCTCTGGACTTGCAACATTCCAACTTTCCATGATCACAGAAGTCCTAACCAGTCAATCTGCCCTGTAGACTCTTGAACCCTTGTTACAGCTTTTTCTGGCAACTTCAGTTCTTTAGGTCTGAGACCTGGGATTACAGGTGTTAGATATCACAGTGGCCTTAATTTTTTGGTGTGTTTTTTGGTTTTTTTTTTGTTGTTGTTTTGTTTTGTTTTGTTGGTCTTTATGAGACAGGGTCGCCCTTTAGTCCCAACTGGCCTGGAGCTCACTCTGTAGTCCAGGCTGGCCTTGAACTCACAGAGATCTGCCTGGATTCTGTTTCCTAATCCATCCTCCTAGTCTATGTCTTTTGATTGGAGAGTGTAGTACATTAACATTTAAGGTGAAAATTGAGAGAAGTGTGTTGCTTCCTTTCACATTAGTATCCATCTGTGGTTTTAGTCTAGGTTTCTACATCTGCAGTTCTGCTTTTATTAATTTCTCTTTCGAGGTGTCTGGGGGTAGTTGCTTTCCTCCTCTGTCCTTTGAATTGCTTCAAGTATTCTCTGAAGGGTTGGTTTTTCGGACATACTTGTATTGTTTTAAGCCATCTGATCTGAGGACTAACAGACTTGTCACTGCAAGTTTCTCACTGGTCACTTTCTTTTTCCTCACACACCCAGTCTCCCTTAAGGTGTTGCCCTTTTTGTTCTCAAAAAATATTTGCTCAGAGGGCTAGAGAGCTGGCTCAGTGGTTAAAATCCCTGGTTGCTCTTGCAGAGGACTCAAGTTCAGTTCCCAATACCCATATAAGTGGCTAACAACCATGGGTAACTCCAGCTCCTGGGGATTCGATGCCCTCTTCTGGCCTCTGAGGAAATTGCATGTACACGTATATACAAAAGTGCCAAAATACAAAACACATACACAAAAATAAAAATAGAAATAAATTTTTAAAAATTTCTCAGCATCTTGCTGATGCTCTTATACAGAAACTGAAGAAAGGGTTGAGAATGAAATTTTCAATTGTATAATGGTGAGAAAACTTTCTTCAGTTTCATTCCTCTGAAATTGGTAACAACAGATACATCACATGTATCATAGCTGTAATTAAGAAAACATTTAATTTCTCCCTATTCCCATGCAGATATTTGGCAAACACTTTTATTTGCTGATATAATTTCTGCAGTGCAATTTCTTGCCAAATTTTCTAAATTCAAATCAAATGAATTTTCAGACTATTATGATCTAGTTATATGCATATTTTATACTTATAAAAAATCAACTTTTGAGCTGGGCATGTGGGCACATGCCTTTAATCTCATCACTCTTGAGACAGAAGCAGGGAGATCTCTGAGACTTCGTGGTGAGCCAGGTCTACATAGTGAGTTCTAGGGCAGTCAGGGCTACATAGTAAGAACCTCACAAAAAAAATTTTTTTTTCAAAACACAGTGTATAGTTTGAATTTTGTCTTCCTAAATAAATGTTTCTTGTGTTGAGTCAAATGAGGTTTAGTTATATTGAATTTAAAGAAGTTTAAATAAATTGAATTTTATTGAACAGCAAATGTTAGCTGTTCAATAAAATTAAAATTTCACTTTATAAACACTGTTTTGAAGATGTGCTTGCTGTTATTAGTAAATAGTTGGTTCACCGCCATTGTCTATATTTGAATTCTGGTGGGTAGAAATGAATCTGTAATTCTGTCCCCTGCTGTTTTCTTAGTTGGGCAATGAAATCATGATCTTGCATATTTTACATGCACAGTCTGTTCCTTAGAATGAAATTCAGTTTCTGATGTGACTGTTTGCTGATCAATATTTCTGTACTGGAAATCTAAAGTTACATAGAACCCCTGGACTCTGGACTTTAAATGCTGACCCTTTCACAGTCCAATAATCTTTAAGGAAGTAAGACCAGTTCAGAGTATCCACTTGTGGCATTAGACATCAAATACTTATTTATAAAAAGAACAATGAATTATTATTTATCTCAATATGAATTACAAAAATAGGAGGCTAATATATCATTTTACTATTTCAGCTTTATTGAGATAGCCTTTCCACAGTCTATCTCTACAATGTTTGTGTAAAGGTATTCGGAATGTAAGCGTTGGTTACAGTTCACATCTTTTCTCATCTTGAGACATAAACAATATAATCTTCTTATTTATGAAACTGTATTTGCAGAAAAATTCATCAGACTCACTTGTAGGCAATAGATAAAGTTTGTGTGTCCCAGTGTTCTCTCTTCCCACCTGCCTCCTCTTTTAACTTGTTCATTCCTTATACTACTCATCCACTGATAATTTTGTCCATTTTGTCTTCCTTGCCCCTTTTTATTATCATACCTCTTTCCTCAACAAAATTTATTTATATTCTGCTCCATGTTGTAGATCTCTAAGTACTTCTCTGTGACCACTCATTTTGTTCACATCTCCTACTATCTCTAATACCTTCTGTCCTAGTTTGTCTTTCCATTGCTGTGACAAAACACTCTGACCAACACCAACTTGGGGAGGAAAGGGTTTATTCAGCTTACATCTTCTGGGTCACATTTCATCACTTAGGGAGCCCAAGGCAGGAACTCAGGGCAGGAACCTGGAGGCAGGAGCTGAAGCACAGGCCATGGAGGAGTGCTGTTCACTGACTTGCTCTCTACTGGCTTGCTCTCACTCATGCCCAGCCTGCTTTCTTATACTGTCACTGCTCAACAATCAAGACAATACACCACAGATGTGGCCACAGGCCAATTCAATGGACCAAATTCCCCAATTGAGGCCCCCTCAACCCAGGTGTGTCAAGTTGACACTAAAGCTATCCAGCACACTTTCCTAGCTGGGATGGTTAATCTCAATTTCTAACATGATGCTCTCCCACATGATCCTCAGGGCATTCCTATCTTCATTGGGTTAATGGCGGTGTGAACAGCCACCTCTGTGGGTGGCATAATTCTCTGACTGGGATCCTAAACCTTATAAAAAGAAAAACGTGAGCTAAGTGTGAGCATTCATCACTCTCTACTTCTTGATTGTGGCTGCGATGTGATGAGATGCCGCCAACTCCTGCTGCCGTGACTTCCCACCATGATGGACTATTACCTAGAACTCTGAGCCAAAAGAAACCAAGTCTCTCTTAAGCTGTTTTTGTAATAATATTTGGTCACAGCAATAATGAAAGTAAGAATAAATCATTGAAAATAAGAGGAAATAAATAATACTGAGTGTGACTGTGATTGCAACCACAGTTAGGAATTAAGACATGCCATTTTGAAATAGAGGTCACCAATGATCTCTGTGATGATTATTTTGATGAAATGTTTAGTGAAGAAGTTAGACTAGTCCTTCTTTCAATTGTTTCTTTTTTTTTCCTCCCTTACAGGAATGTGCCCAAGTTCTCTCCTTATTCTGTACTCTTTCCATTTGTTCTTCCTATATGTGTACGATCTGTTCCATTTGACATTATACATTCATATAATGAGATGCTCCATAATCCAAGGCAACTTTGGAAGAAGTTAAGACTATAAAATCAAAAGTTGGTGTGACATACAGAAGAGCATTTGGAGACACAAATATGATCTGAAAGGCCTTAAAATATATGACAGAGTACATGTGATCAGGTAAGGGGAGCAGTAAAAAGGCATGGATAAGAGAAAGGTCTAAATGTGTCAAAATATGCTGCATGAAAGTCACAAAAATTTGTAAAAATATAAAATAAATATAAAACACTTGATTTTTAAGTTGAGAACAGATCGTTAACATAGAAACTTTAGTTGAGTAATTATTTTGAGTGCACTCTCTGGATTATGGTCTAGCTCTGGACTCTGCTGCAAAGAATTTAAATCAAATTATTCAGGGTACTGTTTATTGACTTAATGAAATAGCAGCTCATGATGCTTGAGTTGGAAAATTAAACATCATGTTAATTGCAAAAAATAAAAAATAAAGTTGGTTTGGTGATTTGAATAATAATGTTCCTCCATGGGCCCCAAATATTTGAACACTTGGTCAGTGGGTGGTGTTGTCTGAGGAGGTCATGGTCCCTTCAAGAGACGTGGCCTACTTGAGGAAGCAAGTCACTAGAGGTGGACTTTGAGAGTCCATTGCCCAGCCTCACCTTGAGCATGTTCTCTCTGCTTCCTGTGCATCCTTGAAGATGTGAACACTCATCTTTCTGCTCCGGCTGCCTCCCCCACCATGATGGACTCCTATCTCTCTGGAACTATAAGCCAGATCAACTCTTCCTTCTGTACATTGCCTGGCTTGTGGTGTTTAATCATAGCAACAGAAAAGTAACTAAGACAGTTGGGAATTAAACTCTGACATGGCAATAAATGAGAATAAAAATCCTAGAAAATTGTGACGAATAAGAAAGGAATGTGAAGTGGATCAAGGTAGGAGCCCAACAGTAGTGAAGGGGGAAAGGTTGGCAGCAGGAACAGGGAGAGTAAGGTAGGGTTTTATATTGGACACCCCTTCAAACACCAAGAGACTCTACAAATGGATGATAATTAGGACAAGGACCATAAAGTAAGTGATGAGTATAGATGACAAGGATCCCAAATCTGCAGTGAAGAAGGAAAGGGAACCAGACATGTTGCAGCAAGATCTCAGATGGAAAGTGTGCCTCTGGCTAGATGAATAGTCATCATCTGTGAGAATTCTATTGTATATGAATTAAGGTAAGGGTAACAGTTGAAGCAAGTGAGTCCAAGCCTATATAATGGCTCAAGTGCAAGAAAAAAATATTTTGGGGAGCTGAAGAGATGGCTCTTGGGGAGGACCTGGATTCCATTCCCAGTACCCAAATGATGGCTAACAACTGTCTGCCTATCCAGTTCCAGGGAAATCCAATGCCCTCTTTTGACCTCCACTGGCATTGCATGACATGAATGCAACTACCTACAAGTATACAGTGCATTCATACACAGAAAAAATAATTAAAATACTAAGAAAAAAAGTTCTTTTTTTCTTAAGTTAACTTTTATTGAGTGCATTTCATACACCATTTCTTAATCAAATTTAGACTCATTCCCCCATCCATGCCCACCCCTTATTTTTCAACAAGACACATGCTCCTGATTATTGAATGGACAGTTGTCTCCAAGTAAAGACATAGAATTTCAGTTTACCTCTTCAGAGTTCTGGTTTCTCCATCTTCATAGCCGTTTGTGGTCACATGGGTAAGCCAGAAGAATAGCTGAATTCATGGAAGACCATTAATGGAGGATTTCATAAGCCATGTGTGCAGTGAAAGGCATATATTCCACTGACATTTCAGAGATCAGGAATCAGCTACAGGTTAGTGATGTAGTTCAGTAATAGAATATCTGTCTGGCTTATGTGAGGTTCTGGATTTAATCCCAGCATTCCCCCTCCAACCAGTTATTTGTCCATATTTATCTACAAGAGAGATAGAAATATAGTCTAATATGTCCAGGTGGAAAAGAAAGCAGGCTTTTGAACAGGAGGGAAAGGTCTCTGTCCTACATCATAAAATGAGAATTCATCTGCTTCTAAAAAGAAGGAACTTTGTGTTTAATGTGTGTGTCTATCTATGGGTAGTGATTTGTCCGTACCACAGCACAGTATGAATTGATGAACAGTGGCATGACAGGATACTGTAATGAAAACGAGCCAGGTGAGTGTATTCATTTCTTCTGGAAACCGTAGCACCCTACACTGCTTTTTGTCTTAAGCTGTGATGCAGAAGAGCACGCCCACTATGACAGCTTCACATACTATCCATCATCACAGTGCCACTCCATATACAACAGTCCCAATAGTATGCACTTTTAATTTTATTCCAATTTAAGGCCACTAAAAAAGCTCTTGAACTTCTAAAGAAAAAGCGCTCGATCCCGAAGATCTTAGGACTTCTTTTCACATCAGAACCACATCCATCAATGGATTAACTGAGAAGCACAGCAGCAGGTATTCATCAGCTCCAGAAGGAAACTACCCTGCCACTCCTGCCATGGATATCATTCTCCTGTGGCTGAAAGAAGATCATTTGAAACTGGTTCTCCATAACTGAGATGACAATGAAAACAAGTTACCCATGCTGGATGATTCTCTTTTTTTAAAAAAATATTTTTTTTTATTTTATTTTTGTATGTGTATGAGTGTACTGTCTGCATGCAGGTCTGTGCACCCTTGTCGTGCAATGCCGCGGAGGTCAGAAGAGGGTCTCAGATTCCCCTGGAACTGGAGTTCTCCTGGAATTGGAGTTACAGACGGCTCTCAGCCGCCATGTGGGTGCTGGGGATAGAACCCGGGTCCTCTGCAAGAGCAGTCGATGCTCTTAACCGCTAGGCCATCTCTCCAGCCCCTGGATGATTATCTTTTAGGAGTACTTTTGGCCAAAAGACACTTTACCTCTCCCAGCAAACATGACTTTTATGCCATTTTGAAAATGCATGTGGTACAAGCATAAGTATACATTTATTGAAAGTGGCAAATGGATGCTTTGGGATCCAGTAGTTAAGCAGCATACCTTGCATAGACAAAATGGGAAAGATAACAACTGAATGAGTTAAAACCTGGAGTTCCATGGTCTGCCTCTCACTGGCTAGTAAATAAATTGTGAGCTTTTGTTTGGGGGCATCTCTAAATATAGTGTGACTCATGTAAACATACCCTTGGTACTTTTCATGAATATAAGCCATTAGTAAAATACAGTCAATCTCTCTTAGTATTACAACATAGGAATAATGAAGCAAAATAAATTTCAGGATTGGAGAGTTCAATGGCTAAAAGAAAAAAAAATTGCCTACACATTCCATAAAAGGAATCCTTGGCTTTTAATTATTTATTCATTCTTTTAGTCAATAAATCTTTTGGGATCCTGTAGGACCTTGTTAATCAAAGTGTAGTCTGCAAAGCAGCAATGTGGGCATCACTGTTCGCTAGTTAAAAATGCATTGCATTAGACTCCAGCTCAGATTTCCCAACTCAGAACAGGTTTTTAACAAGATCCCCAAGTGACTTGCATGCATATTAAAGTCCAAGAAGCCCTATACACCCTGTACTCGGCATACAATATAGAAGTGGGTTTTCTCATCAATAATCATTGGTCAAACAGCACAAAGCAATTAGTGAGAGAAGTTGGAGGGAAGTCTGTGGGGCAGAGGTTTTCAACAAGGTTGATATGGAAACATCTAGAGATATTTGGGATGGTTGTTATTACTAGGGGATATTACTAGTGGGCATGGTGGGTAGAGTCCAAGGGTGCTGTTAAACATGTACACAGTGAATCAGACAAAGAATTATTGGGACCAAAATTCCAATAGTGCATTAGTAAGAACCAAGTATATGGTAAATATTAGTTGGATCACAGGGACTTTGCTCTTGTGAACAAGGCATCACACACCTGTAATCCCAGAACCTGGTGGGATGAAGTAGGAGGATTTCAAGGTCAAAGCCAACTTGTGCTACATAGTAAGACTGTCTCCAAAAAGGACATATTGTTGAGCCCTTCCCTACATCCTCCCATAGGAGTCGCAAGGGGCTTGAGAGTTTGCTCTTCTTTCTGAATCAGTCACTGGATAATTCCAGTGCACCAGCCTAACAGCCACATTTATCATTTGAGAAGCATTAAAACTTTGAGTCCCCTAAGATGACACATATCTCGTATGGTCTTCTGCTTTATCCTTTCCACAGTTCTGCAAGTTCCTGTAACGAAATCACCTTGACCTGAGCTTCTGATGTTGACTACAGCCCCAAATGCCTTGACACTTCAGAGGTGACAGAAAACTAGTGAGATCTTTGCTAGGGTGTCTGGGAGTAGGGGTGGACATACTTACAGAGCTCAGTTAAGAGAAAAGATACAGTGCTGTTGTCATTTACAGATGATACCAGATGGTAGCTAAATTCAGTCCAGACTGCCTGAGGGGCCTGCTAATTACAAGAGGTTTCAGCTGCAGGAAATGCCCTAATCACCCCAGCAGCAGCTGGACAGCCCCAGGGGACACCCGGAGCCAGGAGAAAATGTTTGTTATGAAGTAGGATTTGAAGGGTAAAAATGATGAGAGAGAGAGAGAGAGAGAGAGAGAGAGAGAGAGAGAGAGAGAGAGAGAGAGAGAGAGAGAA
>VZQC01003337.1:581247-726529 GCA_009823505.1 Rhizomys pruinosus
AGGAGAGGAGAGGAGAGGAGAGGAGAGGAGAGGAGAGGAGAGGAGAGGAGAGGAGAGGAGAGGAGAGGAGAGGAGAGAAGAGGAGATTGGGGGAGAGAGAGAAGATGAGAGAGGAGACAGGTGGCAGAAGAGCATCAGGGGAGGGAGGGATGCTGAGACTACAGTAAGAGCCCAGTAAAGAATTGGATGCAGAGTCCAGGTCACTCTTGACCCAGGGATCCTGACAAAACAAACAAACAAACAAACAAACAAACAAAAGCGAAAGAACAGAGACAGAGAAATTGCAGTTTCTGATTAGCACTTGCTGTATGTCCTCTACTGCTACTTATTCTTTTACAATAAAAACTATTTAATAAAAACCCTTTAGAAGAAAAACTATTGATTCATCACCTTTAGGAAGGGAGAGAGACATCCTCTGCTTTGTTTAATCAGCTAATTATTGCCTTTCTTTGATCCGCAACTGGCACTGAGATAATTCTGTTCAATTGGGTGGCATTTAGCACAACCCTAGCACTGTGAATAAGGGAAACAGCAGGGAGGGAACAACTACTCCAGCAGCTGTTTATAGGCTATACCCCAAAACTTGGGGTACAGGCCAAGTTCAGGATGTATACCTCTACTGGAAATTTTAATAAGATTTCCTGTAAACTTGGAAGAAATTGGAAAAATGCATGTGTTTTTTACAGTTTAATATAGTAGCTTATGGTAACTTTAAATGGATTTTCTTTTGAGATTTGATTTTATAATGAAAAATTATAAAGTTAGTAGGAAATGCCCCACATGTATTCACATTTGGAAACCACTTCAGTCTGTTTTGTGCCCTTCTATCAGATCCTGTAATTTCTTGAAGTGTATCCAAGTACAAATCATTTCCAGAAAGAAAACCTTTATTAATAATCTTCCTCAAACACATGTTTCTTTTTTTCTTTTCCCACATATTCAAAACAGTACATCTGGACATGTCTTTGCATTTGAGCCACCTCCCTGAAATTCCATCATGATTCAGGCCAGAGCTTAGGTGATTGGAGATCAACTTTCCTCCCAGGAGGCCCCTGCAGGCCGTAGCCATGCAGGTACAGATCCCTAACATTCTTTAAAAGAATGCTAGCAGTGAACATTACCTTTTTCTTGTTAACCTAGATAGTGAACTCATGCCCTATCAGCCCCCCTTCCTGTCTATATGCTTGAAGTGTCATCCTCAATTTAGAAGGTAATAATCTCAGAAGTAACCTGTCTGTCCTAACTGAAAAGCTGAACAAACTGAAAAGGCAATAACTTTTTAAATCTATAGAAGTGAAGTCACAAAACAAATCTCTCCCCCATAAACTGACTAGACTAGTCATTAATTTACATAATTATACCTGAAAAGAGCAAACATTCATGATCTGAACACTTGCCCCTAAGAACCAGAACAACAAGGGCTAGCAAACTTGAACTATTAGAACACAGAGAAGCCATAGAAGAAGAAACAAAGGCTTCATCCTACCAGGGCTCTATTCATGATGCAGCCCTTCCCTTACCCCCCCCCTCTTCCCCCTAATCCAGATTCACTAAGCATTTTACTATGACTACTAGATTTGCAATATTTCAGTTGATAAAAGGGACATGTGTTAGATACATGATATGTTGTAGGGAAATCCAGCTCAGATTGCAGGCTGGCTTTCCAACTATCATGCCTCAGGACACTGATTGGCCAAGGGTCTGGCCCCGCCCCAATGAGGAGCAAGCAGCATGGCCTAGGGTGCTGGGTGGGACAAAGTGAGCAGTGGTGTGGAATTGGGGGACTTATGATTGGTCCTGGGAACTGACGTCATTTATTTTATAAAAGCAGGCTGTAGCAAGTAATAAATTTGAATTTCATAGTAACATCATCATAGAATTCCTGGCCGTTATTTTTTATTAATTATTGCAGGCATACAGGCTAAGGTAGGCCTGCATTTCATTCGGTTGGCCAGTGGGTTGGAAAGAGATTCCTTTGCAGATCACCTATCTGGGTAGCTGGTGTTGTGAGTGGGTATTGGCTGAAGGGAAGCAGGTGATCAGCCATCAGCCTGAAATTCCTGTCCAGGCTCTGGGCAGGTGAGAAGTCACGGCCAAGAGTGGAACACATGTCTCGTGGGTCCAGGCTAAGGGCCTGAGTTGGAAGTACCATCCAGGCTGGGCTATGGGAAGTAGCCAGCTGGCCTCTGCACCAACGGGTCAGCTCCCCACAGTGTCCGCAAAGTAGGCACTGTGTTCCCATTCCGCTTAGCAGGCCTACGTGGCCCTCATTTGGCATAAAAAGAAAGCTTCCTACAGTATGTGAACTAGCTTTAACTTATGAGTCATTCCTTTGTTGGGAAAATACTTTTTTCCATTTAAAAGTAGAAATCTGGTCATTGACCAGAAAAAGCAGATTTGAGTTCTCTCATCAAGCCCTTACTGTAAAATTTTCTACTCAAGGGCTGAGGAGATAACCCAGTTGGTAAAATGGTTGCCTTGGAAACATGAGGACCAGAGTTCAATCTCCATGTGAAAAAAGGCCTAGTGTAATGGAATGTGCTTTTAGCATTCAGAAAGCAGAAACAGGGGGATCCCTGATGATCATTGGAAGAGAAAGAAGGGAAGAAAGGAAGGGAGGGAGGGACAGATGAAGGGAGGGGGGATAGAAGAATGAAGGGAGAAGAAAGAAAGAAGAAAGAAGAAAGAAGAAAGAAAGAAAGAAAGAAAGAGGGAAGGAAGGAAGGAAGACAAGAAATGAAAGAAAACTGCCAAAGACCTGACGTTAACATGGGAAAGATGTATTGAGACCACACATGCCAGTGTACAGATGGCCTCTGGAATACCAGAGAGTGTTACCAAAGGCCACTCAACCAATAAAGCAAATATGGGTCTCCCTGAGTCAAGCAAGACTCCATCGTCAGCACCAGCTACACCTCACCTGCCTGGAAATACTGTGCAGCAGAGGCAGCCATATGCCTGTATATCCCAAACCTAATTGGCTATTGGCTCTCTCCTTGGAGGAATAACCCATGGCTGATGCCACAAGCTTATAGCCTCTACAGGTTAGGAGATGCTATAAGCCACAGTAAGACCCTGTCATATTAAACAGGAAAAAAGGTAATTCATGGATTAACATATCATCCAAACATATGTGTCTATACCAAAGTAACCAACTATAACTATTAGTGCTCTTTAAATACCTAGATATCTAACTGCTTGTGCTTCATTAGTAGGATCGAAAGGTTATTCCTGGACAAACTCTCAGCCCATGAAAGGAAACAGCCAGAATTGACCAGAGTCCAAGACAGCAGCTCCAGAGAGAGTGGACTGTTTTGCTTCTCATCCACCTGTGCCCCTTTCCTAAGCCTAGGGAACAATCTGCGGAAGAGGGGGCGTGGTAGAATGTAAGGGCTGCGATTGGGGTGAATGGTGAAACTACAGCAATGTAGTCTGGACACTCATTTGATCAACTTGATTGAACATACAACCCCTCACCCCCTGCTGGATGGTGGGGCTGTGGGGGTTTGGGCACAACAGCCTGCAAATTGGTTTCATATGAAGGATGCTTGTACTCATGGATCATCACTTATAGCTAAAAAATGGAAAAAAAAAACTGAGAGAAAGATGCAGGACAGTTATGGCAAAATGCATGATCTGGGATGGGGTGGGGGTAGGGGGGAAGGGAAAGGGAAATATGCCTGATCTGAATTGGAAAATGATGTATGAAATGTACAAAGCACTAATAAAAAAAATTAAAAAAAAAAAGAACTGACACCTGTTGCTCTCTGACCTCCACTCACATGTCACACATATGCATGTGCACCTGTATTCACTTGCACAGATAAGAACAGGCCTTTAATCCCAGCACTTGGGAGGCAGAGGCAAGGGGATCTCTGTGAGTTCAAGGCCAGTCTGTTCTACATAACAGGCTCCAGGCCAGCTGGGGCTACAGGGAGACCCTGTCTCAAAAGACAGAAACAAAATCTCTACTCAAGAATGTGTGTTTGTAGTATGCTGTAGCCCCCTTTCCTTAACCCGTAAACCCCTATGGGGTTCCCCCTATAAATCCTACCACACATATAAATAAAAATCTCCTACTTTCATTGTATGTTTGTGCACACTGTGTGTCTAAACAACTAGTAAGTACAATCATGTAGCTCATAGAGATTGACCATATGCAAGACCTTCTCATGGGGCTATGTCACCTGCTAAATTAGAGCCATCTTACATTGTGCAAATGCCATGCACGTTAGTGAAAAGCCTTTAAGGACAAAGTTCCCAGAACTTGTCCTCATCATTAAATAATACATGACTACTAAATTACTGTTACTACTAAACTAAACTTACCTTGGGAATTTTAATATTTTGTAAATACAACCACAGTTATCCATGGTGCTTAATTAAAACTGCACATCGCACACACACTACAATCTTGATCTATGGACATATTTTTTCATTTAGCCATTGTACCATTTCAGAATTACATAGAATAGCGGGTGACTTCCACCAGTTGCTAAATATCCAGTGGAGTCGAGGAAATGTTTGGTTCTACAATGGAACTAATAAACATTCTAATTTTAGGTATTGTATATTTTCAATTAGGTCATATAGATATAAGCTCTTGTTCCTGTCTCAAATGTATGAATATAATATTTTATTTTCTGTTCCTGTTGCTAAGCATGTCCCCTGATCTGGCAGGTTGAGCATATCCTACCTCTAGAACAGACAGTATAAGTTGTGTAGACTGAATCCATGTCTGTAGACTTCTTTCATCTTGCTACTAATTACTTCAGACAGTCTTTCTCTGTTTAGAGAGAAGTTTGAAATAAGGTTTACTAGTTTGAGAAAGAATTAAAATTCAGGATGGTAACTCTGAAGAGATGTACTCATTAAGGGTGTTAGGCAGCCAAGTTGAGAGTTTTGAGAATTTATATTAGAGAAAAAGAGCATATAAGGATGTGGGAATATTTTATAGAATAAAACATAAATCATCTTGTAGTAACTCAAACAAGTTTTGTTTCTGTCATTCCTTCACAATTGAAAAATGTTAGCAGACTAACAGACATAACATATTTCTGGGAAAAAGAAACTTGTCTTAGAGAAAATGTAAAGCAATAATGTTCAATTTTAACGACTAAC
The DNA here is from genome assembly GCA_009823505.1 of Rhizomys pruinosus. NCBI lineage: Eukaryota > Metazoa > Chordata > Mammalia > Rodentia > Spalacidae > Rhizomys > Rhizomys pruinosus. The sequence continues at coordinate 586,369 of VZQC01003337.1, forward strand.
CAGTCAAAAGTATTTAAGAATTCATACCTGTATGTAACAGGAATGAGAAATGTTCTTACAAAGCAAAGTAGGTTGAGCTGAATTTTCCCTACAGGCCTCATTTTCTTACTCTTGTCGATTTGATTCTTTGTTGCTATCCATATCTCTGAGTGTGTTTAGTGTTTTGATTCTTCATGCCTAAGGATAACTGACCTTAAAATGGAATAATTTTGACCTTACACAGTTATATCCACACACAATTGTGTAGCAAAATATGAGAGGTTTTATAAAAAGGTCTTTTTGTTGCCCATTAAAATGTGAAGGAAAAAAAAAGATAAAGGAAGAAAGCCCTATTTTAAATTCAAATCACCCAGTCCTGAGTTTAATGCCTCTCTGTCCTCCCAGGAGGAAGTCAGCCCCACTGTGGCCTCTCTTCACCTGGCTTCCCTGTCACTCTTTTCTCCTCTCCCCTTTGCCTAAAGCTGAAGGCCATCTGTAACTTGCACTGACACACAGGCCAAGCTTCTGAAGGAGACCAGAGAGGAAGGAAAACAGGGCTAGAGGAGTACCTGGAGCCAGCTGCCTATACACAGGGCACCAGCCTCAAGTTCAGGAGCATTCACGATGTGTCAAGCACTCTTGTAACTGCTTTATTTTAACTCCTTGATGTTTGAGAACCTCAGAGAAATGGGTACTCCTGCTATCTCGTCTACTTGACAAATAAGGGAACTGAGGCACAGAGAAACGAAATAACACCTAATCAATAAGAGATGTGGAGTGATATAGCTAGAAGCCAGGGATTCCTGAAGCTGAGACTCGGGCAGTGGGGCCTTATTCACTTATTTGTATTCCTTTAACTAGATAAGGGAGAAAATGGAAAGATTATGTTGGGAGGACTGTAAATGACTAGAAGCAGACACAGCAAACCAAAGTGATCCCCTCCTTTTAACACATTGCTAGAAGCTTTCCCAAGTCAGTGTAAGAACTTCTGCCAAATAAAAGCAAAACAGGTGATTTTTATCAGCTCTCATTTTTCTTTAGGATGTAGTTCAAATAAACCAATTACTTAGTTCCTGAAGAGCTATGGGGTCAGTTAACCTAGGTCGGTTTCCACATCTATAAAATGAGTACAGTAATAAATAATTCCTGTCTAGCCTCCTTCCTAAGAGTTGCTGGGAGAATCTAATGAGATAAAGTGTGGAAAGCTTTGTAATCACAGACAGTGTGGAATATGCCCACCATCTGTGTTGTTTAACATGTCTCCACAGAAAGTTCTAGATTTAGCATTTGGGCCACATAAAGTGCTTGGATGAAAAGCATGTTAAGTGTTGTTTTAGTCACAGCAAACAAGTATTGCATACCCTTTGTTTGTTAGACACAGCCTCAGATATTAATTCAGTTAAGGCCCCCAGCAATCCTGCAAAGTGGCTAATATCTCCACTTCACACATGGTGGAGAGGAGGCATGGAGTTCTCTCTGCTCACGGTTACACTTCCCCGCCCTGCCGCTGCTGGTATTTGAACACAGGAAATTTTTGTAAAAATACAGTCTCTAGGGTTATGATCACACAAGAATGATCATCAGGATGTGAATTTGTTCTCTCATTGAAAAGGAGTTCTTTTATAAGTGAACCTCTCACATAAGATCTCACTGCTGTACTAATCTCCAAGAGTCACTTGCTTTAATGGAACGGGTACTATGTATCCTGGGGAGGGAAAGAGAAGGCCAGAGTTTTTCCACAAGTGCTTACAGCCTACTAGGGACTTTATGAAGCCATAAGCATTGGTAAATTTTTAATTGGTGTGTGTGTGTGCCTGTGTGCTGTGTGTCTGCATTTCCAATGCATGCACATGCAATACTGGATAAGGATTTTCAGTGTCTTCTATTGCTTTGGGTCTCATTAAATGCAGTTTTGATTAGGCTTTCTGACCAGTGAGCTCCCAGAAGCCACTTGTTGTACCCCATCCATGATGCTGAGGTCAAAGGCATGTACAGTCATGCTCAGGTTTTTCTGTCGATGCTGAAACACAAGTCCTCATGTATACAGAGCAAGTACTCATAACCACTGAGCCATTTCCCAGCCATTAAGTGTTGACTTTTCATAACCTAAATCATATATAAATGGGAATTTGGTAAGTGAAAAGCTGTTTCTAAGATTTTTGTTCCTTTTTATAGACAGTTACTGAATACCTACTGTGACAAATGTAATCATGCATTCTACTCCTGAGCAGTTTAAAGTCTAGTAAGAATGAAAAAATAATAAATCATTTAAATGATACATTACAAAATTGTACGTAAATACTAAGATCATATGCAAGGTGCTTACAGAACACATGGAAATGGAGTCAGAAACGCATGCTTAGGCACCACTTTTAAAAAAATGTTCTACAATGATGTGGAGGTCAGAAGAGGGTGTTGGATTCCCCTGGAACTGGAGTTAAAGACGGTTCTCAGCCGCCATGTGGGTGCTGGGGATTGAACCTGGGTCCTCTGCAAGAGCAGTCGGCGCTCTTAACCACTAGGCCATCTCTCCAGTCCTAGGCACCACTTTTCACAGCTGCAATAAATGCTTAGTTGAAACCTTGCTCAAATTCACTTGCTGTACAGTTTTGAGTTTGAAATTGTGGAGAGCAGGGAAAAAAGAACATGAAGAACAAATAGATAGTACAAATAAAGTCTGAATAAGGGGCTTTTTATTCATCCACTTCTTTCCAAGTCACAGTTCCATTTATTACATCACTGCATTTTCTTAAATACTTTTTTTTTTTGCTTTTGCTTTCTTTCTCTCCACTTTTGGGACTGGAACTATATGTAATTTGTTTTGATAGTTTCTGTCAAGTCCCAATTTTTATCATTCTTTCACTTGATAGATTATATTAAAGCGGCTGTCGATTCACTGAAAAAAATGAGTAGAAAGTCTAAATATTTCCCATTCCTCTTTCACTCCCATCCTCCACAAAAGTTTCCCCTGTTCACTTGAAGTGCTAGTATGGTGGTTCCATTATAATTCATAAGCTAATACTGACCCATGCTTTTTTAAACTAATGACAAATTTGGTATCAAAGTTTGCTTTTTGTTTTCATAATCCTGATTTTTGGAACAAACAAATATTTGTTTGTGTGCATGGATTCACCCTGACAATCTTCAGAATAGTTTCACCGCTTTCATAATCCCCCAGCCATGTTCACGTATCTGGCCTTCACTCTTACAGACTTCCGGTTGCCACCAACTCTGTGCTTTGGCTTTTCCACAGTGCTGTATAATTGGAGTCATGCTCCATCCTTTCTACCTGGGCTTCTTTCACTTGGCTTTATATGTCTAAGGTTCCTCCCTGTCATTTTTTAGCTTTGTAGTTAATTTCTTTTAATTGCTAAATAATATTTCACCACATAAATATGCCACAATCTATCCATTTGCTTATTGACAGATACCATAATTGATCTCAAATTTCAACAATCGTTAATGAAGATGCTATGAGCATTTGTGGGTAGTTTTTTGCATGCATATCTGTTTTTGGTTCATTTAGTTAAAATCAAGAGTATGATAGCTGGATCAGCGGCAACAGTATGTTTAGTTTTGTAAGAAGCTACTAAATTATCATCCAAAGAGCTACCATTTTGCACCTCTAGTCACCAAGCTTTTGTTTCCTAGATCACTTGGTGTTTCTAAGACATCAATGCCAAATTCAACTCTGCCTAGGCTTTCAATTACATTATAGCTTTTAGTTCTACATTTCAGGCTGAAATATTTTATTTGTCATAAGTTCACCGTGTAGAAGGTATCAAGAGCTGTATCTAGATTCTAGGTTCTTTCCTGTCTGTGTGTGGATGTTCTAGAGCAACACACACACACACACACACACACACACACTCACTCCAGTGAATTACTTCTCACTCATTGTCAAAAGTCAATTGGTTGTACATGTTCAGGCTATTTTTGATCATTCTCTTTGTCTATCTGTTCCTTGGTGTGACTGTATTTCACAGTCTTTACTAGCTGGACTTTGGATAGCATCAGTTCTGCCACTTTGTTTTTCTTCAATCTCATATTTGTATTCTGGAACTTTTGCCTTTCCTAGAAACTTTAGAATCTGTTTAATATTCACAAAATAACTTCCTGGGCTTTGGTTTAGGTTTACATTGACTCTCTAGATAACTTAGGAAGAAGTAATATTATGAGAATATTGAGTCTTTTCATGTATATGGAATTGCTTTTATTTAATCTTCTTTGATTTCTTTTATCAGAGTTTTGAGGTTTTTCTCATATAGGTCCTTTTATTTATGAGATTCTGTTCATTTTTTCCATTCATTTTATTTTTGTTTCTTCAATTGGATAATCTGAATTCTCAAACTTCAAGTTCACTGATTCCTTTTTCTTCCAGCTCAATTCCACTGTTGAAATAAAATCAATTTCTTCAGACTACTTGGTGGAGTCTTCAGAAGCAGGCTGAGGGCTGGAGCTGACTGAGGATAGAGACCCCACAGAGGAAGAACCACAACAGAAGGTGAGAGAGGCAGGGACCATCCAGGGGTATGCCAATTTTTAGATAGTGACTGGTTAAGTTTTTAAAAATGGATGTTTTTAATTCATTCTTTGAACATTTCATACATGGATCCAATGTATCCTGATCGTATTTTTGCAGAAAAATAAAAACTGTCAGGGAAAGACTAGGAATCAAGCTTGTGGCCTTTAAAAATACACCTCAATCCTACTATGACCTAGTCCTCTCCTGAAGTTTGTAAACACATGCACTGAAAGAGGATGACTTGAATTTACAAACCAAAAGAGATGGAAAAAAATGAAGGAAGGTCAGTGAATTTCAACACAATAATTCTATGAGGTTTGGGGTTTCAGTTTCTCTCTGTGTTTTTCTCTATTTGATGAGAATTCATTATGATTTCCTCCAGTATTTTTTAGAAATTATTTTCTTTTAGCTTCATCATAATAGGTAATTTAAAATATCTGTTTAGCATATCAAACATCTGCTCCACTGCTAAGACTAGCTATTTTTGAAGCCAAATTCCCCCACTATTTTACATGTCTCACAATTTTCTGTTGGAAGCTGGGCATTTTTGACAGTAAAATGTGACAACTTTCAAAGCCAGTGCTCTCCTCCTCACGGTCTGCTATTATTTCTTTGTTTATTGTTATTATTGCTGTTGATTTTTGTTTAGTGACTTTCCCAAATAACCTCTGTAAAATTTCTATTCATGTGTGATCACTGAGGACTGGATCAGTTATCTCAGTTGCTAGCTAATAATTTAGACAGAGATTGCCTTAAATGTCTTTATCCAAACAGTTTCTTTAGCTTTGCTGTGGGTCTTTGTGTGAGTGTTGGGGCACACTTTCAAAGCTTAGGCAGTTTACAAATAACATTTTAACCTTAATTCCTGTGCTTGCCAAAAGCCTCAAGGTTGGCCAAAGGTAAAAGATACTGACTTCTTAGAATGGGCCAGTGCCTGATTTTCTTGTTTCTTAAGATTTTTATCAGAGCATTTCAATCTTCTATGGACAATTTATACCCATCTTTTGCTTTTCAGGTTTTTTGTTCTGCCCCTTGCTCACCTCAAATATTATACTGCTTCAAGTATTGACAATAATAAACACCTTTGACTGCTTTAAACAATCATCCCTGAAACAAAACTGATCATAGTAAGTGAATTTGGACTTAGGTCAAATAAAGATTATGTGGAAACGAAACCTGGGAAGAACTCCAGAACCATTCTGCCTTGCCAGTACTTTCTTTTTTTCCCCAAAGCCAATTTTTATTGAAGCTTTGCACATTTCATACAAAATTTCCAATCAAATCTAGATCCATTCCCCCTTCTTTGCCCCCCACCCCACCAGATCTCATGCATTCTGCCAAACATGTTATCTTTTTCTCAGTCTCTTTTAAAATTTTCAATGTAGTTCACTGTTTCAGTCAGTTCTTTGACCCAGTCTTCTTGTTGTTGTTCTTGTTCCAATTTGCATCACTCCAAAATATGCATATATGCATGCTACATATAGCATAGATTTATAGGTTTTAGCATCTTCAGCATATGAGTTTTTTTTTTTTTCTTTTTTGCCAGTACTTTCTAATCTGCTGTTTTTCACAGATCCTTCCTCCACTGCAAGGGTGTTGGTTTTCTAGATTCCTCCAGACCTAGGGAGAGGAGAATTGAGAGAAGCACATTAAGATACCAAATTCACACTGTGCTTGCAGATGGAGTTTTCTTGAATAAGTGATCCTCTCATTGCTACAGCCTCTGGTTAATATTTTAGAATTTTGAAGGTAGATTTTTTTGGCCAATGATTTTGATCATTGCTAGTGCCCTCATGGTTTGTAGGAAGTAGTTTCTCAGAGAGACTTCTTACACCATTCTGAATGTTATTTGGATATTACTTAATCTTTTTTGAAAGATTTTATTTATTGTTTTTATTTTATGTGCATGTGTGTAAGTCCACCCATGTTGTTCAGTGCCCACAGAGACAGATAAAAAGCATTAGCTTCCCCTGGAACTGGAGTTACAGATGGTCGTTAGCCACCATGTGGATGCTGAGAATTGAACTTGGATCGTCTGCAAGAGCTGACACAGCTCTTAACTGCTGAATGATCTCCTAAGCCTTTGGATATTACTTACTCTTATAGTCAAATAACAGTCCATGGTTGCCCCCAGATTGTATGGGATAATAGAATACATCCTTGTGGAACATGGGAGTTGACCCTAGACGTGTGGGAAAGGGATGCAATGAGATCTAGGCTGTAAGTGACTCAATATTGTTGACTTCAACCACTTAAGGGCCATTCGATGGTAGTTATCCATTGGCTCATTTCTATGGTGTGCATTTATTCCTAGTTACTAATAAAAGTTTATTATTAAAACTGTGCTGTTATCTTTACTGAATTAACCAGAGAAATATTGTGGAGTTCCCACTTGAATTATTTCAAACATACTCTTGACTAAATATTGTAGTGAGAACCTGGGGTAAATTCCAAGAGCATGGAGGGGCAGATATACCATGCAATTCCTAGGAGGGCAGAGGGGCAAGTGGGATATTCATATAGTTAGATATTGGTCTTCTTAAGCAGAGGAAGTCAGGTCTTTCTGTGTTGGTTTGGTTTTCATCATCATATAAGGGAAAAAAAACTGTAAAGTTCCTAAACATATGAATTAGAACTTACTTTTTAAATTTATTTTTAATTTTATTTATTTTTTTATGTGTATGAATGTACTGTCTGCATGTAGGTTTGTGTGCCCGTGTCATGCAATGCCGCGGAGGTCAGAAGAGGGTGTCGGATTCCCCTGGAACTGGAGTTAAAGACGGTTCTCAGCCGCTATGTGGGTGCTAGGGATCAAACCCGGGTCCTCTGCAAGAGCAGTCGGTGCTCTTAACTGCTAGGCCATCTCTCCAGCCCCATTACTTTTCTTTTTTTATTTACATTTCAATTGAATTGTCATTTGATAGTCCTTAGATCTCATCTTTTCTCCACACCTTCCCCTGTGTGTGTAACATAGCCACAAAGTCAGATTTGTGTCTTCAATTGCCCATCAGAATAGGTCCATGAAACTGACCTACCAAGGGTCCCATTGTAGTAAGTAGTGTCTTTCCCTCTCTTATCAGCCATCAATTGCCAAAAATCCCATAGGTTGGGTTGAGGTTACCCAGTTCACCATGTCTATGATGGGACTTTGGCTGCTGTGAATTTGCACAACACTTGTGCATGCTGTTGCCATTGCTATGAGTTCATTTGAGTAAATAACCAGTTGTCTAGAATACTTTGTTTCCTTATTGTCATCCATACCTTCTGGCTTTTAAAATCCTTCCATATCTTCTTCCCCAAGGATCCCTGAGCTGTGGTAGGAAGAGGTTGGAAATATGTGTCCTAATAAGGGATAAGAATTGTGTGGTCTCTTGTTCTCTTTACAGTGATGATTATTTTTTGTTTGTTTCTTTGTGAATCACCATCTGCTGCATAAGGAAACTTCCCTAGTGATAGTTAAGAGACACATTCACAATCATCATAACTGTAGAGGTTGCACTGACAAATGTGCCACTTGGGGTTAAGCATCTCACGGATAATTATTCTCTGCATTTGAACAGTTCTGGAACTGTGTAATAGTCTCTATCTGCCGGGAGAAGAAGCTTCTTTGGTGGCAGGGAAAGATATGCTTGTTTGTTATATGAGGATGCATATTTAGAATAGAGTAAGAAATTATATTGGCCTACTGATATAGCAAAAATGGGCTTTTCTCTAGTATCTATGACCTCATATGCTTACAGTACCACACGTGGATTCCTTCCTACTGAGTCTTAAGTTCAATTAAACAATTGTTGATTACCCCCCCAAGAGAAAAAGTGCCACTGCTGTACCAATAAAGATAGTTTTCTGGACCAATCATTGTTTATTTGGGCTTTACTGCTAGGTAGTATCATTGATTGTTTTCCTCCCTTGGCAACTGGTGTAGTATACTCTCACACCATGAAGGCTAGAATTGAGGGAGCAGGCTTCCAGGTAAGTTCCAGTTCAACTGCCCTAAGACCAGTGTCTGAAGTGTGGCCTGTCATTAGTAATTGGTCTTACCTTCAAGTTCTGGGAGGCAATCAAAGGCTGTGACACTAGCCTGTGTTTTGGGGGGAGACTCTTGTACTACCTTGAACAACAACTCAAAGGGAAGTTTCTTCTGCCTGGCACTGTGGGTTTTTGTTGTTGTTTTTGTTGTTGTTATGTAACCTTTCACTATACACATATACTCTTCAGAGTATTTTTAAGTATGACTTTGAACTAATATATTTCCCTCTGGTTTTCCATAACATCTAAGCGTCACTTATCTCACATATTATTCCCACATGTAACACTTCCTACATGCTCCCCAGTTAAAGTAACCTCCATTTTCCCTATTTTCCACTTAAAACACTTGTCAACTACTTTCTCCCTCTTGAGTTCCTTCTTCCTTCTTATCCCCTAGATCATTTCCATTTTCTTGGGTCTTATGGGTACTTCACAACTAGAAATTTGGAGCTAAGATTCTGTCCATGGACTACATACTCTGGAGATTCCTAATCTCCATGGTTTGGCTAGTCATGATCTGCTGAGTTCCCGGCCCCCTACTGCATGCAGGAGCTCCCTTAATGACAGCTCAGAGGTTAGTTTCTTCTTGGCCCTTTGTTCTATGTTGCATGAGCCTTAGGTGTAGATGTTGGATTATAGATGTGTCACTTAGGCTGCAGCAATTGACAGACAATGTGTGTGTCCAGTTGTGGGACTCTGTAATATTCCTCATCTCGTGCAAAGGAAGCTTCTTTATTGAGGGGTGTCTGGTGTTTTTGTCTGTAAATATAAGGATACTCATTTTGCAGTTAGTAAGAAGTTACCTTAATCTAGGGATATGATAACCTTGGGAATTTCTCTAAGATCTATTTTCTCTCCAGCCATGTGTATCTGGCTATGTTTACAGTATCACACATGAGTTTCCTCCCAATGAGTGTGCTTTAAGTTCCAATTAGTTAGCCATTGATCACCCCCAGATCAAGTGTCACTACTGTACCCATGACAAATGCTATGCTGGACACTGATGTGGATATTTGGTCTTAAAGCTGGTGTTGGACCATTGATTGCTAATCTCCCTTGGTAACTTGCATAGTGCTCTCCACGGCTATGAGACCTAACCTTCAGTGTGTAGGAATGAAACTTTGCTTGGCTAGAGGTGGACCTGTAAGAACTGTCCTGGAACTTCTGAGAGTTCTCTGATATCTCTATGAGTATTCAAGTTGTGGGTTATGTGTAGCTCCGTGAGGTTGGGATATTGCAATGTTTCCTGCCTCACCTATCTCTGCAAAGTTCCAGATCCAGATGGCCCCTTCCCTTAAGGTATTGAGCAAAATGTCACACCTCTAGTTGACAGGAGCTCTGCAGCCCCCCGTAGGAGCCAAGGTGGCTCACCCTTTCCTTCCTCCTGCCTCCCCCCCCCACTTCTTTCCTTAGAGCACAGTAGCTTTTAGTATATAAACACACTGTTGGCATGAATAAAACTGAGTCTATCTCCTGGACCTTCTCTCACTCAGTCCCTGTCTTTCTTTCTTTCCTCGGGTGACTTCTCATGGTCCCCTCCCCCTCTCCTTGCCAGAGCTAAGCCTAGGGACTATCAGCCTGCTGGGAGGAGACAACCCTGAAGCTTGTAGCCTTGTGAAGCTGCCAGCCTGGTTCTAGGAGGGAAGACCATCATGTGGATTGCAGCCACGTGTGATTAAAGGACCAACAGACGATATATTTAACCAACACAGGGAAGTGACTTCTCAGTCAGTTCCACCTCCATTGCTCCAACTTGGGTCTTTGAAATATGTCCTGTCTGAGACAGAAGACTTTTTTATGTTTAGTTTCTTAGAGTTCTCCATACTCATTTCCATAGTTGTTTCACCAGTTTGCAGTCCCACCAATAGTGGATGAGGCTTCCCCTTTCTCTTTATCCATGGCAGCATTTGGTGTCATTTGTTCTCTTTTTTTATAATACTTTTATTGATGTTTTGTGTATTTTTTACATCATTTTTCAGTTCAATTTAGGCACATTCCCTTTTCCTTTTCCCCTATCCCACCCCAGATCATGCATTCTGCTATACATGTCCTTCATCTTTTTCTCAGTCTTTTTAGTTTTCCTCTGTAAAGGTTCATTGTTTGGGGCAGACTTTAACTATATCAGTCCGTTCTTTGACCCAGTCTCTATGTTTTTGTGGTTCCCTCCCCATTGTATTGCTCCAAAATATGCCTATATAAATGTCATAATGTGCCAGAGTTATGTCCTCTAGGAATAAACTGCATGTTAACCCTGATATATGTATAGGAGATCACATTTTTCCTTTTAATTTTACATTACTCTAAAATATGGATATATAATTTTCACCCATTTACATTAATTACCATGTCTGAAAGTATGCGGTAAGTTGAGTCATCTGTTCTCTTATAATGTTAGCCATTCTGAATGCAGTTAAATGAAATCTTAAGTGGTTTTGATTTGCATTTCTCTAATTACTAAGGATTTTGAACATTTTTATGGCATTTCTTAGCCATTGTTATTTTTTTCTGTTGAGACCTCTCTGTTGCAATCCATAGTCCATTTGTTAAGTAGGTGTGGTGTTTACTTGCTTCTCTGTGGGTTTTTTATTGTTTTTTGTTTGTTTGTTTGTTTGTTGGAGTTCTTTGTATATTCTGGATTAATAGCTGGTGAAGATTTTCTCCCACTCTTCACTTGATTGGTTGTTTCATTTTCTGTACAGAAGCTTTTTAGCTTAAGTCCTACTTGTCAGTTGTTGACCTAATTCCTTAGTGACTAATGTCTGATATAGAAAGTTGTTTCCTACACCTATATCTTCTAGGACAGTCCATTTGTATTCTTCTAATATTTCAATGTTTCAGGCTTCATATTGAGGTCTTTGATTCATTTGGAGTTAGCTTTTCTACAGTGTAATAGGTATGGGTCTAATTTCATTCTTCTACAGATGGAGATCCAATTTTTCCAGCACTGTATGTTGAAGATGCTGTCTTTTCTCCAGGTATGCTCTTATCACTGTTGTCAAATGTCAGGTGGCTGCAATTGCATGTCCTCATGTCTGTACCTTCTATTTTGTTCCATTGATCTACAAACCTGTTTTTGTGCCAATACCATGCTGTTCTTATGACTATGGCTCTGTAACATTTTGAGATCTGGTCTGGTGATCCTCCTGGAATTATTTTTTGTGCTCAGGATTGCATTGGATGTCTGGGGTCTTTTTTGTTTCCATATAAGTTTTAAAATGGACTTTTCCATTTCTGTGAGGAATGTTGTGAGGATTTTAAATGAAATTTTATTGAATCTGAAAATTGCTTTTGGTAGGATGGTCATTTTTACTGTATTAATTTTACCAGTCCATGAACATAGGAGGACTTTCCATCTCCTTGTATTTTCCTCAATGTCTTTCTTCGAAGACTTAAAGTTTTCATTGAATACATCTTTCTTTAATGTCTTTTGTAACAGTTATTCCTAGATTTTTTTGGGGGGGAGGTAAAGGTTATTGTGAATGGAAGTGTTTTCCTGAATGCTTTCTCTATTGCTTGTTATTTGTATATAGACAGGCTACTACTAGTTTCTATAGATTTATGGAAACCTGCCGCTTTGCTAAAAGTGTTGATCATTTCAAAAGTTTTCTGGTGGAATTTTTGGTATTTCTTATGCATAATATCATATCATCTGCAAATAAAGATAATTCGACTTCTTTTTCAACTACTACCACAATAATTTCCTTCCCTTTTCTTATTGCTCTAGCAAGAGTTTCAAGCACCATATTGAAAAGGAGTGAAGACAGCTGACAGCTGTACTTCATTCCTGATCTTAATAGTGATCTTTCAACCTTTTCTCCATTTACAATGATCTTGGCTGTGAGTCTGTTTGTATGGCCTTAATTCTGTTGACAAATGCTCTGTCAAATCCAATTACTTCTAAGTCTTTTATCCTGAATTCTTGGTGGATTTTATCAAAGTCCTTTTTTGCATCTATGGGGATAACCATGTAATTTTTGTCTTTAAGTCCATTCATATGATTTTATTACATTTTTGACTTATGAATATTGAACCATCCCTGATCTTTTTTATTTCTTTTTAAATACTTTTATTGGTTTGTTTGTTTCATGCATCATCTTTTTTTTAATTTTTTAATTTTTTTATGTGTATGAATGTATTGTCTTCATGTAGGTCTGTGCACCTGTGTCGTGGTGTCGTGCAATGCCACAGAGGTCAGAAGAGGGCATCGGATTCCCCTGGAGCTGGAGTAAAAGACGCTTCTCAGCTGCCATGTGGGTGCTGGGGATTGAACCCGGGTCCTCTGCAAGAGCAGTCAGTGCTCTTAATCTCTAGGCCATCTCTCCAGCCCCATCATACATCATCTTTCAGTCCAATTTAGACACATTCCCCTCACTCTGCCCCACCCACCACCCCAGTTCATCTATTCTGCCATACATGTCTTACATCTTTCTCTGTCTTTCCAAAATTTTTCCCTACAGAGGCTTGTTGTTCTAGACAGAATTTAACTATATCAGTCAGTTCTTTGACCTAGTACTTATGTTGTTGTCATTCCCTCCCCTTTGTGTTTCTCCAGAATATGCCTATATAACCATCACATATATATCAAAATTATGACCTCTGAGAATAAACTCTATGTTAATTCCAAAATGTGTTTCAGCATTCACATTTTCCCTTTAATTTTATATTATTCTAAAATATGAATATGTACCTTCCACCCATATACTGTAATTACAATGTCTGAAAATAAGTGGTAGGTCAATTCTAGAATCCAAAAAGATTGTTTCTTCAGTCCTTTATACTGTTTCAAGTACTCTTTGTAGAACTGGTCTTGGGGCTGGAGAGATAGCCTAGCGGTTAAGAGCACCGACCGCTCTTACAGAGGACCCGGGTTCGATCCCCAGCACCCACATGGCGGCTGAGAACCGTCTGAAACTCCAATTCCAGGAGAACTCCAGTTCCAGGGGAATCCGAGGCCCGCTTCTGACCTCCGCGGCATTGCACGACACGGGTGCACAAACCTGCATGCAGACAGTACATTCATACACATACATAAATAAATAAATAAAAAAAAAAAAAAAAAAAAGAACTGGTCTTGTGGAAATGAATTCTTTCAGCCTATTTGTGTAATGTAAGTTTTTTTTTTCTTTTCCCTTCAATTATGACAGATAGTTTTGCTGGGTAAAATATTGTAGGTTGGTATGATCATCTATGATCATCTATAACTTGAAATACTTTGATCCAGGCTCTTCTGGATTTCTTAGTTTGCATTGGTGAAGATTTTCTCCCACTCAATGGGTTTCTTCTTCACTTTCCGTGGCTGTTTCTTCTGCTGTACCTCATTAAGCTACAAAGCTTTCAGAGGGTTGCCTTTAATGCCTGAGTAGTTGATGTCCCATTAAGAAAGTCTTTTCCTGTGCCTACATCTTTGAGGGTACTGCCTATGTGTTCTTCTAGAAGATTCAGAGTTTCAGATTTTATATTAAGGTCTTTGATTTACTTGGAGTTGACTTTTATCCAGGGAGAAAGATAAGGGTCTAGTTTTATTCTTCTACAGCTGGAGAGGTTGTGGGGAAAGAGTAACTCATCCACTGCTGATGTGAATGTAAACTTGTACAGCCATTATGGAAAGCAGTGCAGAGAACCCTTAAAAGTCTCAAAATGAGCCTACCACCTGACCCAATCATACCACTCATGGGTATATACCCTCAAGACTCATCCTACTGCAAGATACATGCACATCTATGTTTATTGCAGCTCTCTTCACAACAGTGAAGGGCTGGAACCAACCCAAATGCCCATCAACATAGGAGTGGATGACAAAAATATGGTACATCTACACAATGGAGTTCTATTCAGTGGTAAAGAAAGACAGCATCATGAAATTTGAGGTAAAAGTATGGAATTAGAAGCCATTACACTAAGTGAAGTAACACAGCCCCAGAAGAACAAAGGGCAAATGGTTTCCCTCATTTGTGGGAATCCCAAGTTGAAAGACAAACTGGACAACATTATTGTTATATTTCTTTTTATCTGAAAGCAACTGCATTGTTATAATGGAAATCTCTTAACGGGTTCTAGAATCAACCTATCTCTTATTTTCAGACTCTGTAATAACTGTATATGGGTAGAATGTCTCTATTCATATTTTAGAGTAATATAAAATTAAAGGGAGGAAATGTGAATTCCTAAACATATTTTGGAATTAACATACAGTTTATTCTCAGAGGTCAAAATGTGGATGCATATGTGACAATTATATAGGCATATGTTGAAGCAATACAAAGGGGAAGGAAAAACGACATAAAGATTGGGTTAAAGAACTGAATGATACAGTTAAATTCTGCCCAAAACAATAAGCCTCTGCAGGGAAACACTTTGGAAAGGCTGAGAGAAAGATGCAAGGCATGTATGGCAGAAAGCATGAACAGGAGTGGGATGGGGCAGGGAGAGGAGAATGTGCCTAAATTGGACTGGAAGATAATGAATGAAACACACAATTCATTAACAGAAGTATTAAATTTCCACAAAAGAAAAGAAAAATAGCAATGTGAGATACTAGAAACAAAATAATGATACATAGCAGGGAAATTAGCCTTCAGGCAGCACCCTGGAAAATGGAGCAAGTAGACTTAAAGTGGACAAACACTGCAAAAGATGAATTTCTCTGCTCTCTTTGAAGAGTATTTTTCTCTATATGCATCACCCCCAAGGGCACAGGGAAAGATTTCAGACATATGATAATGGCTCTTTGGACTACATCATTAGAAGAAGCCTACCCAAAACTCTAAAGCAGCAAGCACTTCCATTAATGGAGGATATTTTACTGCAAAGCTTTAAATCAAAGTGAAATATTCATAAAATATAATATTCACCATATTATCTGCCCTACTTCCAAGTAGTGCTGACCACATCTGCTCCAGGAATAAATGAAGGCTGCACATGACCTTTACATAGGGAGAGGATGCATCCTACTCTGGAGGAGAGATGGACAAAACAGAATGCCCACTGTACTCCCATGCCCCAAAGTTTTCCAAAATAAAACATTGCAACATTTGAAACATAAATATTATGGTAGTTACCTCTTTGTTTGATTCCATGCTGGCATGACTTCTTTTATTTTATTTTATTTTATTTTATTTTAGCCATGACTTCTTTGGCAATTGAGGTGAACATACTATGATGTTTTTCAGTATTGAGCTATAAAAGTATCCCATTCATGTTGATATAGTTGCTTGTAGAGCTCTACTTTACATAAACTGCAAAAATTTGTATAAAGCCTGCCAGATAAGCCTGTGTAAAATTTGCTTTTTACTTTTGCATCTCTATCTGATTTTAAAATATTTATACACTGTCTTTTTCTGGTGATAACGATACCTCCCATATCAGGGGGTGAAGGATTTCCACAGCCCACTCTTCTTATTTGGGATATATTCCAAAATCTCCAGCAGATGACTGGAACTATGGGTGGTACAAAGTCCTATAATTTAATGCATTTCCACCTTTATTGAGCCTTTATCATACATTTTGCCTGAATTTTCGAGTCATGATTGCCACATTGTAATGAAGTTTTTCCTGTCTTCATAATTTTATTGGATAGAAGAGTCAGCCAACCTTAGAATAGTATCATTTTTCTTTCCTTATTAAGTCAAAGTCTTTCACCTTTTTCATTTAGGGGAACACTATTCAGTTTCTCTTTGTCATTTTGGAATTGCCAAACTACTCATATTTGAGGCCATTAGTAGTTGGATAAATGTTACCAGAACATGAGCATGGTCAGAATAGTTCTGATGGCTGAGTGATTAGGAGTCAGGTAGCATATATAACATGGTTGCACTGGACAAAGAAATGATTCATGTCCCAGGAGGGTTGTTACATGATGGTAAGATTTCATCAGCTATCCAGAATAGTATGCAAGGAGAAGGCGGGATGGCTCTGTCGCCAATGGTGCTTGGTTCCAAGCAGGATGAATGGAGTTTGATTCACAGAACTAAAAATAGCTTGCATTTTAAAACTGATAGATCATTTACTTCCATAATTTTCCATTTAATATTTTTTGGATCATAACTTAACTTAGTAACTACAACAGCAGAAATTAAAGCTGCAGATAAAGAGAGACATATAATTTGATATGAAAGAGAGGAAGTAAATTCTAGCCTTGAGACTGAAGGACATGGTCCACAAAGAGAGAATAATGTGATGCCTTGTTTGTAGCCTTGAGATGCACTTTCAGGGAATGAAAGAAATTTTTGTACATTGATAACAATTTTCTCTAGTTTTCACAGAATCTATTTAGACTATTTTGTTTCCTATAATCTTACTACTCTGAAGGCTGAGACAGTGATGAGTTTGAGACCAGCCTGAGCTACACAATGAATTCCAGGCAAGCCTGGTCTATATACCAGACCACAATCTCAAAAAAAAAAAAATCCAAAAATAATAATAATTACTTTCTTCCTTGTCTTCTACCTCTAACAAAGGCAAGGGAAAGTGTGAGTCTAGAAGCTTGTATTTTCTGTTCTATACACAGTTTAGAGGTTAGGGGATAATTAGAGAAATTGGGGAGCCATGAACTAGTGTGGAGGTCCAGGTAAGTGACTTGGCAGAGGACAGTAGCTAAGGCCACCCAAGGTGGTGAGATGCACAAAGAAACAGGGAAAACCAGAGATGGAACCAGGACAAGGGATATCAGAAGCAAATCCAGGAGAAAAAGAAAGACATAGATTTTGGGATGCCAGGCATGCTAACATTCATTGAATGTTTTTGAAGTCTGCATATATTTCAAATGCTCTTACCCCTGAACAATCAGCTAATATCTTTTAAGAAAAGTCAGCGGCTCTGCCTAGCTATGAATTCAGTTCTCATCCACAGAAGTCCTGGCATTTCTTTCTTGATATTTTTAGTATTAAGAAATAAGTATTATTTCCTAGTCTCTTCTTATAATAGTACACTGGTGTATTGGGTTTTGTTTACCCAAAGCTACAGAAAAATGTCTCTGGCTAAGGTACACCTACTGTATTAATTCACAGGGTATCAGAAAAGACATAAATTCAAAAGAGATTTTGAAGAATTAGGCAGTGAACATAACAGAAATGAGGAGTGCCTCAGATATTGCATTACCACAAATTAATTAACTGTATGCTTAGGACTCCATCATGGACACCATCATGGTCCAGATAATTTTGTTCTCCCTGGTCTCTCTTTCTTTCCCTCATTCCACCCAGGGTTCAGAGAGTCCCAGGACAGAGAATAGTTGAATGATGATGTTCATCCAAGTTTGGGGAAGGTTGGTGACCTTTCCAGTTAACCCCACTAAGCCCACATAATGAAAGAAAAAACACTGTAATGAAAACCATTCTTGAATGAAGAAAGAATAGAAGATTCCAGTGAAAATTCCCACCATTGAGCAATACTCTTTGAATTTGTTGGATCAAATAGAATTAGTTTTCTAAAACTAAGAACTTCTGGTAGACACAGGTTTATGTGAGGCCCATGGGCAGTCAAGAAAGCAACAATGCAAACCAGAACCAGCGAGCAATAGACACCAGTGAAATATCAAGTGAATTAACCTAAAAGTCCACAGCAGTGGGACAAGTCAATCAGTAAAGGCACAACCCAAAGCAAAAGCTTAGAAAGTGGTGAATGTTCATCACCAAACTTGGGGATTTTAATGACCAAAGGGTGATATTGTCTATGGAGGCATCATAATTTGAATAGAAGGGGCATAGGACTTGCAGACAAAAGGAAGTTTCTGAGAGTCAATGAGCGACAGGGAAAGCATAACTATTCTTTGCACTCATATTTCCAATAATGAAATAGAACAAGGAAATAGAAAAAATTATCCATCACATGCTAGTTTGTGATCATTGTTGCTTCTCAAATTAGAAGGCAGACTATGATGATGAATAGGATGTCTGCAAATCCACACATTATCTTCCCATAGGCCTTACAAATTAATAACTTTACAATGGAGAAACTTGCCATCACCATCTGAACCAAATGATTAAAGTTGTTAGCATCACTAGTAAAGCAATATACCAAACTGGAGCTGAGGAGACACCCCAGTGGAAAAAGGGCATGCTATGCAGCATGAAGACTGGAGTAAGCCAGAACCCATATAAAAGCCAGGTAGGCATGGTGGTCTACCTGGAATCCCAGCACTTCAGAGGTAAAGACTGGGGACCCCTCAGGCAAGCTAGCCACCTAGATCAGCCAGAATTGGCAATTTCTAGACTTATCCAGGAGCTCTGCCTCAGTAAAGAAACTGGAGAATGTTGAGGAAGACCCTAGCTTCAACATCTGGCCTCAAAATGAGTATACACACACACACACACACACACACACACACTATTTCGTGTGCAGCTGTAACTACATATACATGGGCTCACATACATACAGACATGCATATACATTATGTATCCACATCACACACACACACATGCAAAGAACCCCATGTGTGTATCAATATGGCACCCCGGGGAATACTATAACCTCATTCCTACAATCTTCTTACAAAGAAGCCAAAGCTTCAGAGCCAATCACATTCTCTGAAATTACTAGGTAGTAATTTTCAAATGTCATTAGATTGGTGTCTAAGGAGCCATGCCATTTAAAATCCACACAAGTGCTCTTGCATTAGACCCAGAACTATGAAAAAGATGCTCTGAGACAACTTCAAAATCCACCTAGGTGTGTAAGTTGGTGGTGTTACATTAACATCAACTTCCTCATTTAAATAACGAGATTTGACTACTACGAGAGATGCTTGAAAGGAGACAGACATGGAGGACTCCAAGTGCTTTTACAACTTTATTTAAATTTCCAAAATTGATTCAAATAAATTTTTTAAAACATTCAAATCATAAAGAAAAGCAAGAAAAGAAGGAAAGAGTGAGGAAGGCAGGAAGGGAAGAAGTAAAGAAACTCTAGCCATATTTTCTTCTCACATTCCTTTGTTTCTAGGACCCTTCTACTCCCCTCCTGATAAACGAGGTGTGGGACCTTAAGCCCAGGTATTCTCATCGTGCTTCCTCGTTTCCATCCTCCCTCTCCATTCTCTGACACATTCCACAGTAAGCCTTACGAGTCTGTTGCTATTGGAATGCGCACCATTCTCCACATGTGAGGAAATTTTGCATTTTAAGTGTAGATGTATGATCAGGTAGGGACCCTGGCTGTCTTTGCGGTGGTTTCCAATTCTTCCCTACGATGACCAACTTTATTCTCAGAGTTTTGCTGCTGCTGTCTCTTGCTCCTGAATCATTTTCAATGCAAAACGAAGAGGTCGCCATGCACGTTTGTCTGTTCTCCTCAGTTGCTATTCTGCCTGGTATTGCCACATCATTCTAGCTGTCACCTTGGTCACATAGACACTCTGCACACATAGACACTCCTTGGACAACCAGCCATGCATTCTCTGCCTCATTTTAATTGAAATAGCAATTTACCAAAGAAATATTATTTTCAACTTTAAACAATCTTGGGATTAATTTTCAATTTATTGTATAGAAATAAATTAATATTCTGCTAGAAAGTTATCTTTTTATCCCATGATTATGAATAATAATAATAAAAGCTTTTCCCTATATCTTTGTGTCATGTGTCCCTACTCTTGTTTGCTGAATTAGTGCCAAATACAATCATCCTACATAGACACAGTCAAGCTATGTAAACAAATGATATGCAAAATAGATTTCTGAACATGAAGCCATGCTTCTTTTAATTAAGTTCCATTATATGTAATGAGTATGTGGCTATAAAAAAATGAGATTTACCCATCCAATACTATCTACAGTGGGAGAAGGTTTTGATGAATTTCATAACCCTGAGTTGATGCAATACCTTGCTTTTAATTTCAGTATCTTTCCACTGGAGAAAGGTAATCAGGCCTGGACAGCAACGTGGGTCCCAAGGCATTCTTCTCATAG
The DNA here is from genome assembly GCA_009823505.1 of Rhizomys pruinosus. Lineage (NCBI taxonomy): Eukaryota > Metazoa > Chordata > Mammalia > Rodentia > Spalacidae > Rhizomys > Rhizomys pruinosus. The sequence continues at coordinate 606,805 of VZQC01003337.1, forward strand.
GCTCCCTCAGTATAACTGGAATATGCTCATATTTTTTCATGATTTTCCCCCAAATAACGCCTTTAAAGGAACTTTCAAACTATTGCTGACTATAGAGTATGTTAAAGCCAGGAGAAATGAGTTCTTAATGAAAGAAATTACACTTATTTTTTAAAAAATGTTATTTCTTACTTAACATATATTACAAATTAAAATAGAATTACAATCATGGTTTGAGTTTATTTTAGGACTCTGATGAGTTCACTGTTCTTTAGTGATTGACTAGTACCAAAGATGGCGACAGAGGTTAGTGACAATTATGGACCAGTAGAAATGAAATGAGAATTTTAGACTTAAAAACTTATTTCTGAGGCAATAAAATACCTTTCCTAATGCAAATGTTTGGGTTTAGGGCCACAAAGCTATCTTTGGCTTACCCTTAGTGACAGAGTTTTATTGTAAGGATATACAAATAAAATAAGAGAAATTAGAAACAGCTGCCTAGCCAAGCTTCCAAGAAACAAGAGGAATTTTCATAATATTCCCACACTACCAACACTGATCATAGAGGAGAGAGAATTGCCGTTCGTTTCCCACCCTTGCTGTGGAGAACGTCCTATCATTTGTCTTCCTTTCTGCATTGCTCACTTTGGTTTTTCACTTCCTCTGAATTACTACTTCCTGTGTTCTGTTCTGCTGGATTTCTTTTCCTGCAGTTATTGTCTCTGCACGACAATGGGCCACAGGATGCACACTTATTCGTATCTGCTTCTTCACAGTTTTCCCTGAACCATCACGTCTTACTGTCTGTCTCTGGATAGAGATGTTTTCTTCATCACTCTCCTGTGTTTCTTTCCCTGTGTTTTAAATCCGCTTAATGTAAGAACAGCAACAGATTTGCCCTTCGGTTCAAGCATTCACTTCTCATGATGGCCGCCCTCATTAATACCAATTAGTCTGTAGACTGTGGTTATTTAGTTGACATTCCTTCTAGGTTTACTTCCTGAATGTCGGCATTTATGGGTCACATTGGACAAAGTATAGAAACTCCCAAAAGGAGAGAACAGACATAGCAATGTTTCCAAAAGCTCTAAAAGAAGTTCACAAATAAGCACATTGAAGGTCTTATACATTCCATTTTCGTTAGCTTGTGTATGGGTACAAATCTAAGAATATGAATTTTTCCCATGTCTAAAGTTGGTTCTATGATTGGGATCATTAATGGGATATGAGTTACCTGCAGAGGCTCTGAATGGCCATAGAGTGTAATTAAATAACACAGAAATAACTGACTTAAGGATCCAGGAAGATTGTGCTGCAGTTCCCATCAACCTCAGCTAACTAGTCCACTGGTTACACTTAAACACGGTCTCCCACCCAAACATAGCTATCACCCACAAAGCCATCTGTGATGAATGAGATTCAATCAGCCTCTGGCCTCCCAGGCTCAAGATAACATTTCTGGTATTGATAGTATCAATTTATAATTTAATTTCAGGTCCTAGCTCTTAAGAGATAAGACTGTTTACAGAGCAAAAATCTAATCCAGTTGAGGGTATTGGGCAGAGTTCCATAAATTCCAATGACCACGAGATACCCTGGTTTCCTTAAAAATCAGCTAGAATACTTTTTATGAACTTGAATCATATCAAATGAGTAATAATAAAATTGGCGCCACAGAATTTAATATTTGCTTTTCCATTTATCTAGAAGCATGAACTCTCCAATCAGCCTGAATGTACCCTTAACAAAAGACAGAGAATCACACTTGTAATCATTCAAGAGAGCAAGAAAAACAGGGTTTCCTCTTTAGGTATTTAGTGAAAAATAACCCCATATCTGTATTGTAGTTTGTTTTTTGTTATTTGCTCTGAAAAACCCACATACTTTTTAAAGTTTTAAGACAAACAGAAGGATGAAGAGAGGTCATTATTCACAGCCCAGTACAGTTTCTTTGCTGAGGGTCTGCCTTCTGCACCTTTATTTAAGACCTACAGCTGTAAGCCCTGGCACCTTCAGCTCTCCTTGACAGCTCAGCCCCTGCTGCTCTGTGATTGATGTAGGCGTAGCCTGAGTTATCAGGCAGCTCCTGACCCGTCCAACGAGGATAATTTTATTGCATGTCTGTTTAGCCTCAGTCCTGTGCTCCCTTGAAGGCATCAATTCTCTGAGGTGAAGAACACAAATAAAATTTAAGAAATCCCTCCTCAGGCTAAAAGGTTAGGAAGCATGCCAAGATTTCTCTAAATGAAGTCACCCTCTGCATATTCTCCCAGGCTCCGGCCATCGCTCACTACCATGTGCTGCTCTTAGATTAGACGTGAATTAAAGGCACTGTAGAGTCACTCAGGGGTTTGATTGCCAGTCATTTTCTGCTCTGATCCAGTGTCTGTTTTATAGTTTAATCCCAAGATAATCTTTGCCCTTCTCTGTCCTTTGCCTTTCGTCACCCGTACATGTATGTGTGTGAAAGTGTGAGGGAACCCTATCAAATGACAAACAACCACAAACAATAGACGTTTCTTCTATCTGCCTCCTCCCCTCTCAACAAAGAACTTTTGAAAAATTGCCTATCTCCCTCCGTGTGGTGCAAAATCATTAAATAAAAATTATAGGGTGGTTTAGCCAATTCCTCCACTCTACTCTGAATTCTTCAAAGCTGCTATCTTCCTTGCTGCCTGCATGTTTTCTTCCTATGCGTAGCTTCTACCTCCAAGGGAGAAACAATAGTGAATCCATCCTGGAATTTAGCACTTGACATTCGCCCTCCTTTTCTTTGCTCATGCCAAGCTTCAACTCTAGTAATCCAAAAGCATTGTATTCTGAAAATAATACAAATACAAGTCCTTTGTATCTTTCCCTTCTCTGAAAATCTGGACAACAGCATTACTCACAATTTAAATGCAAATACTTGAAAGTAAATTATGAATATGAAAAAGTCATTATTATTAAAATTAAAGTTATAGCAACAAGGAGCAAAAAGAACAACTTTTTGCTGTCAGATGCTGATTATATTCTTTAAGTGCAGATTAATATTATGTAGACTGTCACAGTATTGAATAAAATATTGAAGTACATGAAAATTAGCATCTAGTCCTGCTTTTAACCCACATCCAAGAATTGTTTCCCTTGAAGGGGTAACTTGAGCTGTGTAATTCCAGAAAATGAGAAGATACAATCAAAGTAATCTCTAAAACTCTTTAATAGCTCCTGAGTATCAGGACAGAACAGTCAACTCCCTCATCTTCTGTCTCCCTATGAATGATTTCTAAAAGGGATCAACTAAGCAACTTCCTCATATATCTTTATTTTTTCATGTAAATTAAATTTATTTATAGCTTATGCATCAAACACAAAAGAGTATATATTTATTAATGTGATGTTTTCATAAATATGCGCAATTGTGATGTTTAAATCAAATTAAACATACTTACCTCCTCAAATGATTATTTCTTATTGCAAAACAAAACCCTCCTGTTTTTTCTTATTCACCCCACTATTTATATTCATCCTACTCTTCAAGACCACACCAGAACTTCCTTCTTCTATTTAGCAGAGGTCCCATTGCTCAAATTCTCCCCTATCTTCCCTATTCCCACATCTCTACTGATTCATCACTATATAAGTGTCTCTCTCTGTTCCTCCCCATTTCGAAGACAGCCACATTTCCTGCAGAGCCAGCCTAGTCCCTGGGACATTTCAGCAGAGGTCAAAGTAAAGGGATTTGGCTTACTGGACTCCTGCTTCACCAGGGCTACTCAACTCTGGAGAAGAGGATATTGTTGCTATCAATGATGATAAAGATTGACCTCAGATATATGATCCATGTGTTCCAGTATGATTCCACACACAGCAAATTCCAAGGTACAGTTGGGGTGAGAACAAGAAACTTGCCATTAATGAGAAAGCCACTTCCATCTTCCATGAGCCAGATTCTGCCAACATCAAATGGGGTGATGCTGGTGCTGAGTATGTTGTGGAGTCTACTGGAACCTTCACTACCATGGAGAAGACCAGAGCCCTCCTGAAGGAAGGAGCTATAAAAATCATATCTCTCCCTTCTGCTCATGATGGGGATGGGCCGTAAGAAATGTAATTGACTTAAGACCGTCAGCAATAACTCCTGTACCACCAGGTCAACTTCAGCATTGTCGAGGGACTCGTGACTACAGTTCATGCTATCACCACCACCCAGAAAACTGTGGATGACCTCTCTGGAAAGCTGTGGCATGATGGTCATGGGGTTTCCCAGAATATCATCCTTGGATCCACTATCACTGCCAAGACTGTGGGCATCCTAGAATGGAATGGAAGACTCGGTGGCATGGACTTCCACGTTCTTATTCCCAACACGAACATAGTGGAGCTGATCTGCCTCCTAGAGAAAGCTGTCACATACAATAACATCAAGAAGGTAGTGAAGCAGATATTGGAGGCCACCCTAAAGGACATCCTTGGCTATACTGAAGACCAGGTGGTCTCCTGGGACACACATTCTTCTAAATTTGATTCTGGGCTTTCCATTGCCTTCAAAGACCTCTTTGTCAAGTTTCATTTCCTGGTATGACAATGAATTTGTCTATAGCAACAGTTTGATAGACTTCATGGTCCACATGATCTCCAAGGAGTAAGAAGCCCTAGACCACCCTCTTCAGCAAGAACACCTCTGCAAGAGGAAGACAGCAGCCTTTACCTGATCTGTGAAGTCCCTGCCCCAACTCAACCCTGAGCACATGGCTTATTTCCCTTCACAGTTTCCATCCCATGCCCCCAGGAAAAGGGGAGGGACTTAGCAAGCCCTACTCTTTGGAATACTACCAATAAATTTCACTGTACCAACACCCCCCCCAAAAAAATACCAAATAAAATAAAATGAATGTAAAAGCATATTTGGGCATCAGCTTAATTTCTATTCCTTAAAGGCTTCAATTTTCTAGAGCAGAATGATGCTAAGAAAGCCTACATTTTCTAGTTTAGACTATAACTAAATTTAATCCTGGGGTGAAGGCTGAACATATCTCAAGCCTTCAGAGATATTTATGTATGAAGCGGGGAATTTGATAGTCATTTGCTTGTCCCATACAATTATTTCTCTACTGATTCTAATCTTGAGAGGATAGGAAAGTACCATTATAAGTTTAACTCCCTGAAAGATCTCAGTTATAGGAGCAAGTTTCTGAATTTGAAGGGGAAGGAAGAAAAGATCACAGAAGAAAGGAAAGAAATTACAAATGTTAAGTGGTTAATAAACTGATGAATATGTAAGTGAATGAGTTAAATGATAGCAGAAGAATTCTATATAGATATGAATTTGAGTGAAACAATCTAATATTTATGGGATTGTTGTGTATGTGCATCCATGTGCAAATGCAACATACGTGTTTCAGATCACAGCACTTAATGGTACATCCAGATTTCTCTGGGACTTTGTAGGGTGTGCATGCATGCAGGCGTACTTACTTGTGGATCCATGTGTGAAGGCTAGGAGTCAATGTCAGCTGTCTTCCTCTACTGCTATCCATCTTATCTTCTGAGTCAAGATCTCTCACTAAACTAAAATAAAGATAGTGCCAATTTTGGGACCATAAGTTGGTCTACTGGCCCATTTAATAAAGATAACACCTCCCGGAAGACAAAGTTCAGGCAAGCTGGCCAATAAGAACCTTGGAACCAATTGTTTAAGCTGCAATGGTTGGAATAGCTGATCAGCGAGCTCCCTCCCAGCATCCTCCTCTTCTGCAGCCTCCTCCTAGCACTGGGGTGACAAATGGGCATCACCATAGCCAGCTTTTACGTGGCTGTGGGAATCCCAATTCAGGTTCTCATCACGTTTGTGCAGCAAGCACCTTGCCCACTGAAATATCTCCTCAGTCTTGGAACATTTTGTTTTCAACAGTATATGACCTATATTGCAAACCTCTGTAAGTAAGAAATTTCTTTAGGTTTTCCAGGGCCTAAGATCTAGTTTAGCACTCAGTTGGCCTTGGGTAGCTGTAGGAACCTTCTCCGGGCTAGTCGGCAGGGTGCCAAGATCCTGACCGTGGAAGAGGTGAGTAGGTGCAGAGTCAAACATCACGGACTCTGAGAGTTGGGTGAAAGGCAGGGAAAATGCGAGCACCTACCAACTCATTTAATACGGGAAAGATAAGGATTTATATCTGATCATCCTTTGCTTCTAGAAACGCCTCAGGTGCTGATCAAACCACCAACTCAGCCATTGCTTCCATGCACAGGTTAAGTCTGTTCAGTAGGCGAGGACATTCATCACGCTGCTGCAGGTGTGTAACACTCTACAGATAGCCAGGTCCAGGTGACATGGAGCAGCTTCCAGAGGCCTGTCCTCATTGAGGACCTGCTGCAGGCAGAAGCAAGAATAGGCACTGTGAGCTCTATTACTGACAATGAACCATGGCATGACACTTAGGAGTGACCGTGTTCACAAGTGATACTCTAGTAAATTAATATTAGATTTATTTTCAAATTAAAATATCTTCATGGAAATGGAAATTATTTATACAAAATTAGTGAGAATATAAACAGAAGCAATCATTGTTAGAATAATTTGGCAAGATCTACCAAAAACTTCAAAACTAAACTTTAACTTTGGCCTAGAAGCAACAATCTCAGAATTTATCCTCAGTAAATCATTTCTATATTTCAAAAATGTGCACAAACACTTTAAGAGGGTTTTTCAGATAATAGCAGCAATTATAAAATCTGTTCAGTGCATAACAATAAGAAATGTGTTGTTTCAATTAGTTAATATTCAGTTTAACATCTCATCTCCAAAGAATTATGGAGTAAAAATCACAGCAAACATATGTTTAAGGTTAGAAACAATATTACTGAAGACTTTTAACTGTTTTAACATGTATTTATATATAAATATAACACATATTTGTATATAATATATTTTCCAAACAAGTACTCCAAGGTGCCAGTGTTTCTCCTACACTCTAGGGGGCTGGAATGTGTGTGTTAAGAGATTATTTCTATGGGTCTTTTTAGGGTATCAGAGATAATGTCGATGTTGGAGAATTGTTTGTTTGTTTACTGGCTAGTTTAATAAAGAGAACAACTTCATGTGAGAAAAAGTTCAGGCAAGCTAACATATAAGTAAAACCCATGTTCTTCAAGCTAGGAGTGTCTTGTAGGACACCTACCTGTGTCCTACAAAGTGTACAGGTGTCATTGGCTGTATATGTCTTCCTGTTGGAGTTGGATCTCAGAAACTGTGTTAAAGCATGTTGCCATACCTTCTGCAATAAACAATTCTCTATCAATACATCACACCAGGAGACTCCTCTCTTTTTAAAGTACCTATAAAATTTAGGCAGGTGAGCTTTTCAGCTTGTAATTCTTTGATAAATAGATGATGATGATAGATAGATAGATGATAGATAGATACCTACCTACATACATAGAATAGATAAATGGATGGATGATAGCTAGATAGATACATAGAAATAAAAATATAGAGAGAAGAATGACACAGAGACAAATAGAAATCTTTATGTCAATTTTATACGTTTACAATTCAGTAAGCACAGATAAATGGAATCAGATGTTTCTTATTCTGTGTTTTGGTTTGTTTGCTTGTTTCTTTGAAGACTGGGTCTTATGTATCCCAAGTTGGCCTCAAATTCACTATTTAGCTGACAATGACATTGACCTTCTGATCCTCCTACCTCCTTCTCTGCAGCACTGGCAGTATAGGTCTGCATCACCATGCCCAGTTTTATGTGATGTTAAGGAATGAACCTAGGGCTCCCTGCATGCAAACAAGTGTTTACAACTGAGCTACGTCAACAGCCCTCTTGTTGGAATCTGAAATCTAGATGCAATATTATAACAATATGAAGGCAATAATACTACAGAGACCAGGTTTCTTATGAAAGAATAATTGGAGATTAATCAGCTAAGTCATTTTGTCTGTTGGCAATCTTGAGCCTTTCTAGGACCCGGTTCTTATGTAAGGAGTTATATATACCTCTGTTTTCAACTTGGAGCCTGCTAAAGTCTCACACAATATATATAATCCACTGTCGCTCTTTATGAGTTTTATGAGTGAAGAACTATCTCAACAAAATAACCAGATCTCTTAGAAAAGTGTCATCTGCATTGTCTGACAGGGAACAAGTGTTTAGTGTATAGAATTTAGAAACAAGACCCTGCTGCTTTTAAGTATAATTGTCAAGTGATCAGTATCTGCTGGCAAATGATGCTGGGAATAGAGCCTTTTTTGGATGACAGATGAAACCGTATAGTTGCTGGAGGTTTTAAAGGTTTGTTGATCACTGTGCATGCATATGTTCTCATCAGTTTCCATTGGAACAAAGATGTAAGGTGTTTATGAAAATGGATTTGATTGGTAGTAGTTTCATTTGTATAGTCTGAAGTGAGAGTAAAAGATCAGAGTGACATCATATGAAGATTTCTGTGGTTTGCTTCTCCATTATACCCTGGTGCTCAGATAGAGGGTTATGACAAAGAAGAAGAAGATGTGGGGCTGTAGAGAGATCAGAAATCACTGCTCTTGTAGAGAACCCAGGTTTGGCTTTCAGCACCCACATCAGGTAGTTTGCAAATAACTGTAGCTGCAGTTCCAATGTCTTTGACTCATACATGTGGTGCATACAAACTCGCACAGGCACAAACATGCGCATAAGTTAAAAATAAGAAAATATTTATGAAGAACAGGAAGGGAAGGTTTTTCCTGACTTCTAATTGTTGTACAAAGGGAGGATGTTGTTGAGCCCTTATCTGATAGATTCAAGGAATATAGATTTAAATTACTTTTAATTTCTTTTTTTCTTTTTTGATCTTTTTAAAACAGGGTCTCCCTGTAGCCCAGCTGGCCTGGAACTCACTCTGTAGACCAGGCTGGCCTTGAACTCATAGAGATCCACCTGCCTCTGCTTCCTGCGTGCTGGGATTAATTGGGTGCACCACCATGCCCATCTTAATTTCTCAAGTATTTTAGGAAATAATTCCTGTATGAAGACAAGCTACAAGAAGGACCTTTAAGTGGGATTTGACCCACAAAATGAAAAAAGTCAATTTATCATAACTGACCACAAACCCATCCACCTGCTAGTACACAGGTACCATCTGGTTATTCTTTTAAGATTCATTGCATTTGTCCACTGTTACTGCTAGTCCTCTTGATTGCAGAAGGTGGATGCCCCTGGGGCCCGTGATGTCACTAGTCTAAAAGGTACTGTTTTTTTCCATCAGTCTCAGTTCTCACTGTCAATCCAAAACTCAGAACTCCAAATTTATTCTGTGCCATTAAAATACTAGACTTATGGCCAGGCATGGTAGCACACACCTTTAATCCTAGACTTGAGAAGCAGAGGCAGGTGGATCTCTGTAGTTCAAGGCCAGAATCGTCTATAGAGTGAGTTCCAGGACAGCTGGAGCTACAGGGAGATCCTGTCTTGAAAAGTAAAAAAAAAAAAAAAATACTAGACTTCTCAGCTTTCTTTACAATTCGATGTGGACATACAACTAACTTCTTGTCGATGAGACAAAGAGATTTTCGGTGGGCTTTTCTTCTCTCTTTTCCCACCCCTTCTCTTTTTTCCACAGTAAGACAGAAAGAACCTGGGCAGTAATCTTACACAATGTGATCATCTAGAAATGGAACACAACCATCAAGAAAGAAAGAAAAATGATCCTGGATCTCATACCTTTGCAGATTTCTCCTCTGAACTTTGTTGCTCAAATGAAAGAATAAACATATTAGCTCCAATAGAACCACTGGCTTCTCACTGACACAGGCTGTTCTCCCATTAGAGATTTTTCGCACATTCTCTTTAATGACTTTCCTTTACATGGTTTGGAAATTTTCAGGTTTCAGAAAAAATAAAGAAATACCATAAGAGATTTTAAAAATCTACAATAATCACAAATTATAAAGTCATTTTCAAACAATGAAATTAATAGTTAATACATTGCTCTGAATTTAAAAGTAATGGACAATACTAATTTTCTCTCTTTTATTGAAGTTTTGTGCATTTCCCCCTCCCAAGTTCATGCGGTCTGTCATACATGTCCTGATTTCCCTTCTGAGTCTTTTCAAAGTTTTTCAAAGCAGAAGATTATTTTTCTGGGGAAAGAAGTCTACTGCTTCAGTCAGTTCCCTGCCCCAGCTCTGTTGATGTTGTTGTTCCTTCCAATCACTAGTGTTTCACCATATGCATTTATGCATGTAGCACATGTACTAAAATCATGTCTTCTAAAAATAAACTATATGTTATTTCCAAATCATATTTCTGGATCCACATTTTTCCCTTTTAATTTTCCCCTTTTTTTCTTTGTTTATTTTTTAAGGGTTTCTACAATATAAGAGCACAGTTGTTTTCAGATCACATTGATGTTGCTCAGTTTGCCATACAATTAGGTAATTAGTGCTAGCATCCACAGATGAGGGATACCATTCCTCCTTTGTTTTTCTGGGACTGTGTTACTTCACTCAGCATGATATCTTCTAGCTCCAGCCATTTACATGCAAAGTTCATGATGTCATCTTTCTTTAATGCTGCATAGAACTCCGTTGTGTAGATGTACCACATTTTCTCTATCTACTCATCAGTTGAGGGGCATTTGGGTTGGTTCCAGCTCCTTGCTATTGTGAAGAGAGCTGAAATAAACATGGGTGTGCATGTATCTAGGCGGTGGGGTGAGTCTTGAGGGTACATGCCCAGGAGTGGTATGGCTGGGTCAGGTGGCAAGTTCATTCCAAGTCTTCCAAGGGTTCTCCACACTGCTTTCCATAGTGGCTGTACAAGTTTACATTTCCACCAGCAGTGGATGAGTGTTCCTCTTTCCGCACAACCTCTCCAGCTCTTGGTATCATTTGTTTTCTTGATCCTAGCCAGTCTTATTGGAGTAAAATGATATCTTAAAGTGGTTTTGATTTGCATTTCCTTAATGATTATGATGGTGAACACTTCTAAGATGTTTCAGCCATCTAAGATGTTCCTCACTTGTGAAGTCTAAGTCTCTGTTCAGCTCTTTGCTCCATCTATTGAGTGGGTCCATTTTTTTCTTTCTTCTTGTGTTTTATTCTGAAGCAATGCTTTGTCATATGTTTCTGTCAGTGGAAGGTTTCCTCCCACTCTTGGGGATTCTCTTCACTTCCTTGATTGTTTCAGTTTGATGTACAGAGCTTTTGAGTTTAATGAGGTCCATTTGTCAATTGTAAGAATCTTATATTCTGTGCAGCTGCGCGCTGATTTAGGAAGTCTTTTCCTAGGCCTATGTCTTGTAGGCTGCTGCAAATTTTTTCTTCTATTGTTGCTTTCAGAGTTGAGGTTTCACATTGAGGTCTTTAATCCAGCTGGAATGACTTTTGTACAGGGCAAAGAGATAGGGGTTTAATTCATTCATTCTTCTACAAGTAGTGGTTCCAGTTTTTGCCAACACCACTTGCTGAAGATGCTACTTTACTCCATTGTGTCTTCTTTGGGCCCCTTGTCAAATATAAGATGGCTGAAAATGTATGTGCTCAAAGCCTTGCTGAGTTCCTACCCTTTAAAGGGAATGCTTCTGTTGTTTCTTCTCTCTCTATTTAGGATGATATTGGCTGTGGGTTTCCTGTACATGGCTTTGATTACATTGAGGAATGATCCCTCCAATACCAATTCCCTCTAGACTTTAACTTGCAAGGGATGCGTATTTTGTCAAAGGGCTTTTTTTTCTGGTTTATGTTCAAGTGAGATGATGGGTGTGGTTGTTTTCTTGCAGATCCATTTATATGCTGATATGTTTATTGATTTTTTGTAGTTTGTTTGAAACCATCCCTGCAGCGGTTGGTATGAATCCAACGTAGTCATGATGGATGACTTCTTGATGTGGGTCTGTATGCAATTTTGCCAGTATCCTGTTTAGAATTTGGGCATCTGGGTTCATTAGTGAGATGGTCTGTATGTTCTCCTCCTTTTTAGTTTGATCTTTGCCTGGTTTGTATAATTAAATTGATATTACTCTAAAATACACAAACATATCCGCCTCACATGGACCAGAATTACAAAGTCTGAATATGTGATAGGTTAATTCTAGAGGTCCTTAAGGGAATTTGCATTCTAAGAGCAGAGTTGGTTTTAGATAAAGAGGAAATATAACATTAATGTTATTCAGTTTGCCTTTCATCTGTGGATTTTTGTGTTAGCATCCACAATGAGGGATACCATCAGTTGCTTGTTTGCGGGGACTGTGTTACTTACCACCCGAACCAAGCTTCACTTAGCAAAATTCTTCTAGTTCCATCCAGTGACTTGCAAATTTCATGATGTCCTCGTTTTTTCTTTACTGCTGCAACAGAACTCCATTGTGTAATGTACGTGCATATATATATATATATATATATATATGCACATGGCTGCCACTGTTGCACAGTATCTCCAGGCATTTGAGGTGCAGCTGATACTGACGGAAGAGTCTTGCTTTTCTCAAGGAGACCAATATTTTCTTGTATTGCTTTAGTGGCCTTTGGTAACACTCTCTGACATTTCAGAGGCCAATTGTATATTAGCAAGTAACATCTCAAGACATTTTCTCATGCTTATACCAGGTCTTTGACAACAGGGACTTACCGCCTTTCTCCTTGCATATATCCCACTTATAAGCAAAAGGCCTTTATACTTTTGGGGGCTTGGATCCCCTAGCCAACATCTCCTAAGCAGAATAATTCATTGCTGATATCAAAGCTTTCCTGTATTACTATATTTTGATTAATTACACAGCTTATAAAGACTTTATTTTTGTGTTTGGCTCTAAATAGAGAATTATCCTTTCACAGTTCCTATGTCTATCAGTCAATTAAAAAAGGTAGTTATAGTCCATATGAATTTAAGGATCTTTTTCCAAGTCTGTGAAGAAACTCTTGGGGATTTTAAATGGGATTGCATTGAATCTGTATATTAATTTGGGCAGAATGGACATTTTTACTATATTAATTTTTCTAATTCATGAGCATGGGCAGTCTATCCATCTTCTGATGTCTTCTTCAATCTCAGGGCTTTAAAATTTTTGTTGTGGAGATCTTTGGTGTCTTTGGTTACGTTTGCTCCTAAGTATTTTATTGTTCTTGAGGCTACTATGAATGAGAAGGTCTCCTTATATTCCTTCTTCTGTTGCTTGTTGTTGGTATAAAGAAAGGCTACTCATTTTTCTAGGTTAATTTTGTATCCTGCCAATTTACTGAAAATCTTTATCTTTTCTAGGAGTTTTCTGATGGAGCTTTTAGATCCCTTAGGTAAACTATCATATCATCTGCAAAAAGAGGTAGTTTGACCTCCTCTTTTCCAATTAGTATTCCTTTAATTTCCTTTTCTTGCCTTATTGCCCTAGCAAGTGTTTCAAACATTATATTGAAAAGGAGTGGTAATAAGGGGCAGCCTTGCTGGGTTCCTGCCTTTAAGGGGAATACTTCTAACTTCTTTCCATTTAGGATGATGTTGGCTGTGGATTTGTTGTATATGGCTTTGATTATGATAAGGAATGATCCCTCCAGTGCAATTCCTTCTAGAACTTTAAACATGAATGGATGCTAGATTAGTTTAAAAGCAATCATAAGAGAGAAGTTTATTGCCCTGTGTGCCTACATTAAAAAAAATGGAAAGAGGTAAAACTAACACTGCAGCTAAAAACACTTGAGAAACAACAAACGAACCCCAAACCTAATAGACATGAAGAAATAATAAAAATCTGAGGAGAAATTAATGAAACAGAAACAAAGAAAACAATATAAAGATTCAATGAATCCAAAAGTTGGTTCTTTGAAAGGATAAACAAGATAGACAGACCTTTAGCACAGTTAACCAAAAGAAAAAAAAAGCAACTCCAAATCAACAGAATTTATGATGAAAAGGGAAACATCACAACAGACAAGAAAAAGCTCCATGTAATCATATGGGAATACTTCAAAAACCTATACTCTACTAAATTTGAAAATCTAAGAGAAATGGATGAATATCTGAAATCCTGGAATTCACCAAAGCTTAAGGAAGACGAGATTAACAGCTTAAATAGACCCATAATATTTGAGGAAATTGAAATAAAAAAAATCTCTCAACTAAAAAATGCCCAGGCCCAGATGGTTTCACAGCAGAGTTCTATAAAACATTTAATTTAAAGAGGACTTACATCCAGTACTACTCAAACTGTTCAGAGGGATACAAGCAGAGGGAAATCTCCCAAATTCCTTCTATGAAGCTTGCATTACCCTAATACCCAAACCAGGCAAAGAAAAAAACCAAAAAAGAAAACTATAGGCCCATCTCATTAATGAATATAGATGCAAAAATACTTGCAAAACACATACAGACCCACATCAAAAAAATCAACGCTCATGACCAAGTGGGATTCATACAAGTGATGCAGGGATGTTTCAACATATGTAAACCAATAAATATCATAAAACACATAAAAGGACTGAAAGACAAAAAACACATTATCATCACAATTGATGCAGACAATACTAAATTTTGTTCAATGTTTGTTTTATTTTTTTCCCACATCCACTAGCTAGTGAGGTGATCTGAAGTCAGAAGGATGAGAAAAGGAGATAAAGCAGATATTAGAATGTCTGTGACTGAGGGCAGGAATGCAGGAAGAGAGTTCTGGTACCTTGATATCCCTACTCCTAAATAAGCAGCCCAGTCTGGAATCTACATGTGAGTTCATAATCGAAACTGACAGGGTGCACCTGGAAGCCTTGTGGTACCTGGCACCCTAACTCCTTAGTTAAAGCCTAGTTGTGGCAAGAGGAAAAGCCTCCTTCAAACTCAGAGTCCTCAATGCCCATATCAAAATCTCTAGGTTGGATCCCCATTCCCACCTCTCAGCTGCATGGTCCTGAACAAGCTCTGCACCAGTTTACGCTTGTTTCTTCAGCTGAAAAAGGCATTTTCTTTTTGAGTGACTGTGAAGGTCATATAACCTAATACAGGCACATGGCCAAAGAGAGACTGCCATGTGCTGACACCTACATTTTTTTCACATAAGCAAATATGTACACTCCGAGTTTTTATTAATTTTTGGCATGTTATTTTATTTTATTTTAATTTTTTAAATTATTTATTTCTTTATTGTTATTAAACATTTTCCATAAATCATATATCATTTCTCAATAGAATCTAGAGTCACTTTCCTTTCCATGCTCCCCACCCCACCTGAGTCCCTGTGCTCTGCCATACATGTCCTGCATCTTTTTCTGAGTCTTTCCAGAGATTTTTCCTTTTCTGTTGTTGTTGTTGTTCTCTCTAACTTGTCTTGCTTCAATATATGTATATATATATATATATATATATATATATATATACACACACACACATACATACATACATACATACACATATCATCTGAATTGGAGGGGTTATTTTGCTGAAAGGATGTCATGTTTGCCTTAAGGAAGTGCTCAGAGCTTCCTCCTTGGCAAGCCCAAACAACCATCAATCCTGCCCTTGTGCTCCACATTGGGGTCTTTCCCTCCCACGGCCCCCCCAAGTGAAGTCCATTAAGCATGTATCCTGTCTTGATCCCCTTGTACTTGACTCCCTGATACAGCCCAGGTAGTCCAACAGTGGCAGTTTATACTCTGATGAGGCTGAAATCCCCTTAGCTGCTTAGGCCATGTGGTGGTTTGAATGTGTGTCCCCCATAGGCTCTAGGTATTCAGACGTTTGTCTCCAGTTGGTGGCGCTGTTTTTGGAGGTCTTGGGGTGTGTGGCCATGCTGCAGGAAGTGTGTCACTGGGGGCAGGCTTAGTGAGCTTAACAAGCTTTGTGCTCTACAGTTGCTTCCTCTTTGCTTCCTGTGCTCTTTGCGAGATGTGACCCTCGTTTTGCTGCTCCAGATCCAGCCACCATGCCTCCTACCACCATGGACTCCAGTTCCCTGGAACCGTCAATCGTAAGCTCAAATAAACTCTTCCTTTTATGAGTTCCTTGGTCAATGGTACCTTATCACAGCAACAGAAAAGTGACTAATACAGGCCACAATCTGGGTATCTCAGTAGTCCCCATCTGGCATTGAAGGTTTGGAGGATTCTTGAACAGACCTGAGTCTTTAGTCCATATTGGAAGGTTAAAAAGCTGTGTCTCATGTCTTTGAAGAGTGGCAAAAGCAGTGGCAGCCACAGAGTAGATGCAGTTGCCAGTAAGAATTGAAGACAGGCCAAACAACAGTGCTCTCTCTTATTTCTTTGTGTTTTTTATTTCTAAGATCTCAAGTTTTGTATCTGAAGTACAATTTCTCTGGTCTTACTGATTATTTCTGGCTGTACTTTCCTTTTGGATGCTTAAGGCCACACAGTTAGCCCAGATTAACAAAGGATTTTGTTTTCTTGAGGTCAGTTGAGGATCTGGAACTCAGGGGTCTCTCAGGTTTTTTGTTTGTTTGTTTGTTTGTTTTTGCGGGGGGGGGAGGAGGGTGGGAGCCCCTGGCTCCTTTCAGCTTTTTGTTTACCAGTTCCATCCACTCTAGGACAAAAATCAGGTCTTGCTATACTATGCTTCCCTTTTTGAAGCATGAGCAGACTTTTCCTCTTTATAGGCTGGACACTGGCTAAAGTCCATTAGTGGCTCTCCAAGACCTCCCTGAACAGGAAGACTGGTGACCCACATTTGCAGGACATTCCAAGAGATGCCCCCATGCATAATCCCTTAAGACTTGGTTGATCTCTGAGAGAAAGAAACAAAGTTATCCCTTAGGTCCCTAGGCCAAATTGGTATAGGCATTAAGAATGGTTGTTAAGCACCCAGAAAGGCTAAGTTACACCACCCTGATACATCACACCTATATTAAAATTGTATCTTTTGAAAATAAACTGTATGTCATTTCCATATCATATTTCTTGATTCACATTTTTCCATTTTAATTTTATATTACTCTAAAAGATGCATACATGCCCTCCATCATATACCAAAAATCCAAGGTCTGAAAATAAATGGTATGTTAGTTCTAGAACCTGTCTAGGGAGTCACAATATAAGAGAACATTTGTTTTCAGATCACGAGGAATATAACATTAATGTTGCTCAGTTTGCCTTATAGCTATGTACTTAGCCCTAGCATCCACAGATGAGGGATACAATTTATCTTTTGTTTTTCTGGGACTGTGTTACTTCACTTAGCATAAAATCTTCTAGTTCCATCCATTTACCTGCAAAGTTCATGATGTTATCTTTCTCTTTTTTGTCTTATTTTTTATACAAGATTACATTACAAATCAAATCTAGATGGGAGGCAGAGGCAGGCGGATCTTTGTGAGTTCAATGCCAGCCTGGTCTACAGAGCGAGTTCCATGACAGCTGGGGCTACATGGAGACCCTGTCTCGAAAAGACCAAAACCAAAACCAAAACAAAACAAAACAAAATCAAATTTAGACCCATACCCCCCCCACATCCCCACCCCAACAGAGCTCATGCATTCTGCCAAACATATTTTTCATCTTTTTCTCAGTTTCTCTCAAAATTCTCGATGGAGAATTTGACTGTTTCGAGCAGAAGTTTACCGTTTCAGTCAGTTCTTTGATACAGTCTTTCTGTTGTTGTCTTTGTCGTCATCGTTGTTGTTGTTGTTGTTGTTGTTGTTCTTATTTTTCTTCTTCTTCTTCTTCTTCTTCTTCTTCTTCTTCTTCTTCTTCTTCTTTTTCTTTTTCTTCTTCTTCTTTCCAATATGCATCACTCCCGAATACTTGGACAAAAGCTCAAGGAATCCCTACACAAGAAATTGGTGCTAGAATCCACAGATGAGGGATACCATTCATCTTTGTTTTTCTGGGACTGTGTGACTTCACTTAACATAATATCTTCTAGTTCCATCCATTTACCTGCAAAGTTCATGATGTCATCTTTCTTTTTTATATTTGATTTTTTAACAAGTAATAAGTGATGAATACAAGCATCCTTCATGCAAAACCAATTTGCAGGCAGCTATGCCCAAACCCACACAGCCCAAGGCTCCCACCATCCAGCTGGAGGGACTTGTATGTACAATCATGTTGATCACATAAGTGTCCAGTCTATTGCTGTATTTTCACAATTCACCCCAATCACAGCCCTTACATTCTACCACACCCCCTCTTCCATAGATTGTTACCTAGGCTTTAGAAAAGGGGCACAAGTGGGTGCGAAGCAAAACAGTCTACTTTCTCTGGAGATGTCCTTTTGGACTCTGATCAGTTCAGGCTGTTTCCTTTCATGGGTTGGCAGTTTATCCAGGAATAACCTTTCAATCCTACTAATGAAGCACAAGCAATTAGATATACAAGCATTTAAACAGTACTAATTATTATGGTAGGTTAAGTTGGGATAGACACAGATGTTTGGATGGTATGCTAATCCATGAACTTAGTTTATCTGTAAAAGATGACAAGGTCTTACTGTGGCTTATAACATCTCCTAACCACTAGAGGACAGAAGCTTCTGGCATCAACCATGAATTATTCCTCCAGTGAGAGAGCTAATAGCCAATTAGATTTGGGATATACAGACATATGGCTACCACTGCTGCACAGTATTTCCAGGCAGGTGAGGTGTAGCTGATGCTGACGGATGAGTCTTGCTTGACTCAAGGAGACCAGTATTTGCTTTATCAGTTCAGTGGCCTTTGGTAACTGTATTAGTCACTTTTCGATTGCTGTGATAAAACACCATGACTAAAGGAAATTATAAAAGGAAGAGTTTATTTGAGCTTACGATTGATGGTTCCAGGGAATTAGAGTCCATTGTGGTGGGAGGCATGGAGGCTGGAACTGGAGGAGCAAGCCAAGGGTCACATTTTGCAATGAGCACAGGAAGTCAAGAGAGAGCAACTGGAGACCGCAAGGCTTGTCAAACTCACTAAGCCTGCCCCCAATAACGTACTTCCTCTAGTATGGCCACACCTTCTAAGACCTCCAAGAACAGTGCCACCAACTGGAGACAAATGTCTGAATACTTAAAGCCTATGGGGGACACTCATTCAAACCACCACATTCCACTCCCTGGCCCCCATAGGCTTCTGACCATATAAAATGCAAAATGCATTTAGTCCAACCNAGTAGTCAACAGCTTTTCTAGCACAAAGTTCCAAAGTCTTCCACATTTCTCCAAACATCCACATGGTCAGGTTCTTCACAGCCAACAGCCCACTCTCTGGTACCAAATAACTGTTATTAGTCACTTTTCTGTTGCTGTGATAAAGCACCATGACCAAAGGAACTTATAAAATGAAGAGTTTATTTGAGCTTATGATTGACCGTTCCAGGGAATTAGAGTCCATTGTGGTGGGAGGCATGGTGGCTGGAGCTGGAGCAGCAAGCCGAGGGTCACATCTTGCAATGAGCACAGGAAGTCAAAAGAGAGTGACTGGAGACCGCAAGGCTTGTTGAACTCACTAAGCCTCCCCCTAATAACGTACTTCCTCTAGCATGGACACACCTTCTAAAACCTCCAAGAACAGTGCCACCAACTGGAGACAAACGTCTGAATACTTAAAACCTATGGGGGACACTCATTCAAACCACCACAGTAACACTCTCTGGTATTCCAGAGACCAACTGTACAATTGCAAGTGTATTCTCAATACATCTTTCCCATGCTTACACCAGGTCTTTGACAGCAGGGTCTTACCACCTCTCTTCTTGCTGGTATCCCAGGTTACAGGCAAGAAGCCTCCCATCCCCCCAAAAGGTAAAGGCTTCTTGCCTGTAAACTGGGATGTCATCTTTCTTTACCACTGCATGGAACTATATTGTGTAGATGTACCACATTTTCTCGTCAGTTGAGGGGCATTTGGGTTGGTTCCAGCTCTTTCAGCTCTTCACTATTGTGAAGAGAGATGCAAAAAACATGGCTGTACATATATCTCTGTGGTAGGAAGAGTCTGACGGATATGTACCCAGCAGTGGTATGGCTGGGTCATTTGGTAGGCTCATTTCGAGTCTTTTAAGGGTTCTCTTCACTGCTTTCCATAGTGATTGTACAAATATGCATTCCCACTAGCAGTAGATGAGTGTTTTCCCTTCCCCACACCCTCTCCAACATTTGGTATCATTTGTTTTCTTGAACCTAGCCAGCCTTATCAGAGTAAGATGATATCTTAATGTGGTTTTAATTTGCATTTCCTTAATTATTAGTGATGTTGAACCCTTTTAAGATGTTTCTCAGCCATTTCTATTTCCTCTCTTGTGAAGTCTCTATTCAGCTCTTTACTCCATCATTTGAATGATTCATTTGTTTTCTTATTTGTTTGTTTTTTGAGTAGTTTTGGTATTCTGGAAGTTAATGCTCTGTCAGTTGTATCAGCAATGAAGGTTTCCTCCCACTCTGTAGGTTTTCTCTTCACTTCCCTGATTGTTTCTTTTGCTGTACAGAAACTTTTGAGTTTAGTAAGGTCCCACTTGTCAATTGTCAACCGTATTTCCTGTGCAGCTGCTGTCTGATTTACAAAGTATTTTCCTACACCTATCTCTTGTAAGTTGCTGCCAAATTTTCTTCTATGACCTTCAAAGTTTTGTGCTTGACATTGAGGTCTTTGAACCATTTGGAGTTGATTTTTGTACAGGGTGATAGGCAGGGTTTTATTTTTATTCTTTTACAAGCGTTGATCCAGTTTTGCAACAACACTTGCTGAAGGTGCTGTCTTTTCTCCATTGTGTCTTCTTGGGCCCCTTGTCAAATATGAGATGGCTGAAATTGTATGTGCTCAAGTTTGGACCTTCAGTTTTGTTCCATGGTCTACAGGTCTGTTTTTGTGCCAGTCCCAGGCTGTTTTTATGACTATAGCCCTGTAGTATAGCTTGAAGTCTGGTATAGAAATCCCCCCTGTATGTTCTTTTCACTCAGGGTTGCTTTGGCTATTTGGGGACTTTTGTTGTTCTATATAAATTTAAGAATTTTTTTCTCAAGCCTGTGAAGAATGTCTTGGGAATTTTAATTGGAATTGCATTGAATCTTTATATTAATTTGGGTAGAATGGACATTTTCACTACATTAATTTTTCCAATCCATGAGCATGGGAGGTCTTTCCATCTTCTGATGTCTTCTTCAATATCCTTCTTCAGGAGTTTGTAATTTTTGTTGGAGAGATCTTTGGTGTCTTTGGTTAGGTTTGTTCCTAGGTGTCTTATTGTTTTTGAGGCTACTGTGATTTGGAAGGTCTCCTTGTATTTCTTCTTCAGTTGCTTGTTGTTGGTGTAAAGAAAGGCTACTTTCTAGGTTAATTTTGGATCCTACCACTTTACTGAAAATTTTTATCTTTTCTAGGAGTTTTCTGGTGGAGTTTTTGGCATCCCTTAGGTAAACTATCATATCATCTGCAAAAAAGGGATAGTTTTCCTTTCTCGTTTCCAATTGGTATTCCTTTAATTTCCTTGTCTTACTTTACTGCCCTAGCCAGTGTTTCAAGCAATATATTGAAGAGGAGTGGTGACAAGGGGCAGCCTTGCCACAGTACTACCTTTATGGAGAATCCTTCTAACTTTTCTCCATTTGGGATGATATTGGCTGTGGGTTTCCTGTATTATGTTGAGGAATGATCCTTCCAGTCCAATTCCCTCTAGTACTTTAATCATGATGGGATGCTGGATTTTGTCAAAGGCTTTTTATTCATCAATTAAGATGATCCTGTGGTTTTTGTCTTTCAGTCCATTTATGTGTTTTATGATATTTACTAATTTTCATATGTTGAACCATCCCTGCATTTCTGGCATGAATCCAACTTGATCATGGGGATGATCTTTGTGATGTGGGTCTGTATATGGTTTGCAAGCATTTTGTTGAGGATTTTTGCATCTGAGTTCATTAATGAGATGGGTCTGTAGTTCTCATTTTTGGTTGCATCCTTGCCTGGTTTCTTTTTAGCTTTAGAGTGATGCTGGCTTCATAGAAGGATTTTGGGAGATTTTCCTCTGCCTGTACCCTTCTGAATAGTTTAAGTAATGATGGTTGTAAGTTCTCTTTAAATGTTTTATAGAAGTCTCCTGTGAAACCATCTGGGCCTGTGATATTTTGGTTGGGATGTCTCATTACATTTTCAATTTCTTCATATATTATGGGTCTGTTTAAGCTGTCAATCTCTTTTTGATTTAGTTTTGGTGATTTCCTGGATTGCAGATATTCATCCATTACTCTGAGGTTTTCAAATTTAGTAGAGTATGTAGAGTATAAGTTTTTGAAATAGTCCTGTATGACTGTCTGGATCTTTTCATTGTCTGTTGTGATATTTCCCCTTTCATCACAAATTCTATTGATTTGGAGTTGTTCTTTCTTTCTTTTGGTTAACTGGCCAGGAGGTCTGTCTATCTTGTTTATTCTTTAAAAGAACCAACTTTTGGATTCGTTGATTTTTTGTACTGTTTTCTTTGTTTCAATTTTATTGATTTCTACTCTGATTTTTGTTATTTCTTCCTCTCTCTTGTGTTTAAGGTTCATTTTTCTTTGTTATCTTTCAAGTGTTTTTAGCTGTAGTATTAGCTTGCTTATTTGTGTTCTTTCTGGGGTTTTTTTGTTTTGTTTTATTTTATTTTTTTTTTTAATATAGGCAGCCCAGGCTATAAACTTCCCTCTTAAGACTGATTTTAAAGTGTCCCATAGGTTTTGTTGTGTTGTACTGTCATTGTCATTTAGTTCCCAGAAGGCTTTTATTTCTTTCTTTATTTCCTTTTTGACCCTTCATTATTCAGGAGTGTTGTTTAGTCTCCATGTGTTCCTGTAGGTAGCAGGGCTTATCCTGGTGTTGATATTGAGCTTTACTTCACAATGGTCTGATAGAATGCATGAAATTATTTCATTTTTTGTGTTTGTTGAGGTTTTCTCTGTGTCAAAGTATGTGGTCAATTTTGGAGAATGTTCCCTGGGGTGCTGAGTAAAAAGTATATTCTCTAGTGCTTGGGTGGAATATTCGGCAGAAGTCTGTGGGGTCCATTTGCTGTATTGTATTGTTTAGTGCAGACGTCTTTCTGTTTATTCTTTGTCTGGTTGATCTGTCCAAAGGACTCAGTGGGGTATTGAAGTCCCCTACTATGAGTGTATTGGGTTTAATCTGTGCCTTGAGGGATGGTAGACTTGTATTTATAAAGATCAGTGCACTGGAGTTTGGTGCATATATATTCATGATTGTGAAGTCTTCATGGTTAATTTTCCCTTTGAGAAGGATAGTATGGCCCTCTTTGTCTCTTCAAATTTCTTCTCCTTTGAAGTCTATTTTGTATGATATTAAAATAGCGACTCTTGCTTTCTTTTTGGTACCATGTGCTTGGAGTATTTTTTTCCATCCTTTCACTTTAAGTTGGTGCCTATCTCTGAGTGAGAGATGGGTTTCTTGTATACAGCATATAAATGGATTCTGTGTCCTAAGCCGTTCTACCAGTCTATGCCTTTTCATTGGGGAGTTTAGTCCATTAATATTTAAGGTTATAATTGAGAGATGTATGTTGCTTTCTTTCACCCTGTTATCCATTTGCATATTTGGTCTCGTTTTCTACTTCCACAGTTCTGCTTTTTATTAATTTCTCTTTCAAGGTGTCTGGAGGTAGTTGTTCCTCTCCTTTATCCTTTAAATTTCTTCAAGTATTCTCAGAAGGCTTGGTTTTCCAGACATGTATTCTTTCATCTTGTTTATGTCATGGAAGATTTTTCTCTTTCCTTCAACTAGAATTGACATTTTTGCTGGGTATAGCAACCTGGGTTGTCATTTATAGTCCTTTAGCACTGGGAATGCTTTGGTCTATGTTCTTCTTGCTTTCATAGCTCACACTGAAAAGTCGGCTGTAATTCTGATAGTTTTCTCCCTATATGTAACTTGTTTTTCTCTTGTGGCTTTCAGAATTTTATCTTTGTTTTGGGTGTTTAGTGTTTTACCTATGATATGTTGAGGGGAGTTTCTTTTCTGGCCTAGTGTATTTGGTGTTCTATGTGCTTCTTTTATTTGTATGGGTTTGTCTTTTTTTAGTTTGGAGAAATTTTCATCTATTATTCTGTTGACGATCTGATCAATACCATTCTCTTGGGATTCTTCTTCTTCCTCTATCCCTATGTTGTGGAGGTTTGATCATTTAACAGTGTCTCACACTTCCTGGTTGTTCCACTCTCATGTATTTTTAAATTTTTCATAGTCTTTATTTGAGCTTTATTGTTGCTCTATGTTATCTTCTAGGTCTGATATTTTTTCTGCTTCCTCCATTTTGCTTCTGAGGCTTTTCCCCATTCTTTCCTTTTGATTGGATGGGTGTTCAATTTCCTTTTTCATTTCATCCTGTGTTTTCTGTAGTATTTCCACTTCCTTTTGGAGCTTCTCAATCTTTTCTTGTAACTCCTTGTTTTGCTCCTTGGTTTCCTTTTTCATTTCAGCATGGGATCCTTTCAGTGTTTCCACTTCCTTCCGGAGTTTTTCATTTTCTCCCTCTAGTTCTTTCCAGAGTCTGTCATTTTCTCCTTTGAGTTCTTTCCAAAGTTTGTCATTGTCTCCCTCTAGGTCCTTTCTGAGTTTTTCATTCTCTCCCCTTAGTTCTATGATTTCTTTGAATATATCTGTGATTGTTATTTTATGATTTGTGTCCTGGGTTATGCCTAGGGAGATCCCATTTTTGGAGTCCTCCACAGGCTGTGTAGAGTTTGGTGTGGAGTTGTTCTGTGCTTTTCCCATATTGTTCTTTCGTTGTGCTCTCTGCATGCGGTTTGCCTTTCACCTGTAATCTGATGTGACTCTCTACTGCCTCTTCACCCTGTTGATGGATTGCTTTCCTTGATTCCTTCAGGTGCATTTGTTGTATTTTCTTTATTTATAGAGTGTTGACTTGTCTAGGTTTTGGGCTTTCAGTTTTGGCTATGTACTGGAAGGTAGAGTTCATGCTTCCCTTTCTGTTGTCCAGGACAGCTAAGGCTACAGGGAGACCCTGTCTCAAAAAGACACACACACACACACACACACACACACACACACACACACACACAAACCCCAGATGGGCACTGTTCTCCCTCTGCTGCTAGCCAGTTCCTTTAGGTTGGTTGTAATGCTTCCTGGAAACTACCTCTGGAGTTCCAGTTGGGGGGTGGGGTTGGTTGCTTAGCCTGCACACCAGTACCCTGCACCTCAGCTACTCTGGTGTGTGCCAGCAGACTCTATGCAAGGTAGGCTAGGGATTTGAATCTCAACTCCCATGATCCACACTCTAAGTTTTATAAAACTTGTTAGACAGAAGCTAGATAGCCAGCTCAGTGGTTAAGAGCACTGGCTACTCTAGCAGAAGACCCAGGTTTGGTACTCAGTACCCATGTGGTGGTTCACAATCATCCTAATTTCAGTTCCAGAGGAAACTGATGCACTCTTCTGACAGATAAGGTCATTGCCTGATATGGGTGCACTTACACACATGGAGACAATACACTCATAAACATAAAAATGTATTTTTTAATTGTAGGGTGACAGTCTTTATTTTATATCTATCAAAGTTAGAAGATTTTCTGGTTCTTCAGGAAAAGAAAGTGATACCTGGGAAGGGGAAATTAGAGATAATCAGACTCTCAAGAATGTAGGATACACTCTTAGAAAACCTCTCTCTCTTTCTCTCTCTCTCTCTTCTCTTTCCTTTTCACTCTCTATCATCAAGCTTCAAAAAATGATAAAATGGTTTAAATACTATGAGAAGTAGTGAACTTAGAAGGCTCTAATTTTTTTCTACATACAGACTTTAAGGACAGAATTTGAGGACTGCCAGGAAATTTTATCCCTTTTTTACTTTTCTCTGATTTAGGGACAACTGAGGGCTTAAATCTGTAATCTAAATTCATGAGGATATATTGGCATTATTCACTTCATTTCGATACATTCATTTCCTCAAAAAGAAAATCTTATTTCCAGAAATCTATACTTAGGTCATACTTGCCTATGTACTCATTATATTTTGAATAATTGATTGTTCACAGGGAACATGTTCTCAGGTGTATATGAGTTCCTGCCATCTTTGTTGCTTACCTGGTTCCTATGTGCTGGCGTGTACCTTTCTCTCAGTCCTCTCCCTCCTACCTTTGTTGTCTTGATTCTATTTTTATTTTCATTCACATTTTAGTTTTTCATATTCAATCACATCAAAGCTGTATGTCCTTACATTTATTATTGGAATTCATTTACATAAAGTAATTACCCCTTTATTATAAAAAGGTATTCTTTTGTACTCTTTCATTTTTATTGAATATTGGACAATAATCTCCCTGTGATCCTCATTTTTAAGAATAAGGGCAACAACTGTAATTATTTACTTTTCTTTCTCTCTCTCCCTCTCTCTCATGCATGTTTGTGTGGTGTATGCATGTACGTGAGTGTGTGCAGGTGTGCTTGCCTGTGTGTCCACTTGGAGTGGCCACAGGTTAGCATTAGATGTTTTCCTCTATTGTTCACCGGCTTTGTTTTTGAGACAAGGTCTCTCACTGAACCTGGAGTGCACACTTTCAGTTAGACTACCTGCTCAAAAAGCTCCCCTAATCTGTCTATTTTCTCCCATGGTGCTGGATTTAGCGATATGTGAGGCTGCTCCTGGATTTTACATGAGTGCTAAAGATAGAAACTTGGTTCTCAAGTTTCCTCACCAAGTATTTTACTTGTTGGGATATCGCTCCAGCCCTTTCTTTTTCTCATTTCTTATCAAGCTGAAAATATATTCCATGTGCTACTTTAAGGAGCTTTAATACACCAGTCAAAATTCCTTAAAATGACTCTTTAAAATTTTACTTCCTCCATGTGATGTTTTTATTTTATCACATTCATTCTTCCCATACATCCAGTTTGCTGTCCATTGAGTTCTTGTATCATCTGTTGATTTTTAATCATGACTATTAATTACACTGCTTATACACCCAAAAGTCTGTCTTAATCTATCTCAATCAATATATCTTCATAATGTTTTATCAGCCCTAACAATACAAGACATTTGGAATCCAGCTCCTTTTTTATTATTACCCAAATAAAGAGTCCAAATCTCATTTACAATGTAAAGAATTATTCAGAGAAGAAATCCAAATGTATTCAAACAGAATCCATCTTCCCCCATCCTGTTTAGATAGACAAATCTCTGTTCTACTAAATTCTAGAAAGTTTTTTCTCTCCTTCTTTCCTTCCTTCCTTCTTCCCTTCCTTCCTTCCTCTCTTCTTTCTTTCTTTTTTTCTTTCTTTCTCTTCATTCAACATCAGAGATGATACATACCAAAGGTATGGAAGTGAGGATTTTTAATTCACATCTTTTGACAAAAAAAATCTTAGCAGAATTTCTTATTAATGGAAGATTTTGCCTAACACAGCATATCATGTTTATTATTTATTCTAATATATTCTCTCTCCCTCCTCCTGCACTTGTACCATATCCATTGCTATAATCATGAGATAGGAATAACTTAGCATCCCCCAACTATTGAAAATATTCTGCTACTACCTCCTGTGGGCTGAGATTACAAGCGTGCCATTACACACAATGAAAACCATAGTATTCCAGGAACTACTTGCTCAGTGAAGGAAGGAAGGACAGAAGGAAGGAAGGAAGGAAGGAAGGAAGGAAGGAAGGAAGGAAGGAAGGGAGGGAGGGAGGGAGGGAGGGAAGAAAGGAAGTAATATATTAATGTTAGAGATTCATTAGCAAATTCAATTTTGAACCACATGTATGAAGGAAGGGGAGAGGTTATGATCATTGACACTTGCCTGTGTATTAGGGTTATTATATATATGCTGAATGTTTTCTTTATGATAAAAATGAGCCATTAACATTTGACTCTTTGCAATTTGTAAGATATTCTGCCGTTCCCAGAGCTGAATACTTTTTTGTCTCTTTTTGCATTAACATGTTCATTTTTATTCCTGCCAAAGAAGTTATCTGTGATAAAACCCTCATTTCACTGGGGCAAAAGTATGTCAATATCACTCTAAAAGAAAGGCTCTGTTCATAAAAAAAGATACTTCAAAACCTCTGTCTTCTCAAGTATTTATTAGAATAACAGTAAGACTGCCAAGATACATTCATAATATGTATTATCATTCTTTAATACACAGCACAGCAACCAGAAGACAGCAACTGGGAGCAAAGTTTATGAGTGATTTAAGAGGCAGCGTACCAGTGTCTCTACTGGAAATATTCAGAACTAGGAGTGGGCACATCTGTTCTGTGGCTCTAAATCTTTAACTTCCTGGCTCCTTGCAGATTTAATTTTTGGTGAATCTATAAAATGAGTGGCTTAGACTATGAGCACTAAGTCTTGAAATTCTACGTAAAATTCCTCAAAGAAAAGAGACTTTTAAACCACTCACTTCAAAACCAGAATTCTTGCTGAACATAGTAGTGCACATCATTAATCCCAACACTTGAGAAGCAGAAGCAAGAGAATCTCTGTGAGATTGAGGCCGACCTCATCTACATAGTGACTTTTAGGTGAGCAGGGGCAATAAAGAGACCCTGTCTTTAAAATATCAATCAATAAAATAAATAAAAAGTAAAAAAATGAAAGAAAGAAAGAAAGAAAGAAAGAAAGAAAGAAAGAAAGAAAGAAAACGAGAGAGAGAAAAACAGAATTCTTACTAGCAGAGATAGAATAATTATCAAACCTGTAATTGCAGCCTTCAGGAAGCTGAGGCAGGTAGATTGTAAATTCAGAGCCAGCCACACAGAGTGAGATCCTATCCCCAAAGGAAAAATAATAGAATTTTAAGTTCAAAAAAATCTTTTAAATTAAAGCAACAATTATAGAAATAAGAACAACCATAAATTACATTTTTTCTGTTAAGTATGACAGGGGCTTACTGTGGCTTATGAGATCTCCTAACCTGTAAAGGATGTAAGCTTGTGGCATCAGCCATGGGTTATTCCTCCAAGGAGAGAGCCAACAGCCAATTAGACTTGGGATATACAGGCATACGGTTGCCTCTGCTGCACAGTATTTCCAGGCAGGTGAGGTCATGGATCAACATATCATCTAAACATATGTGTCTATACCAAAGTAACCTACCATAACTATTAACGCTGTTTAAATACCTATACATCTAATTGCTTGTGCTTCATTAGTAGGATCGAAAGGTTATTCCTGGACAAACTGTCAGCCCATGAAAGGAAACAGCCAGAATTGACCAGAGTCCAAGACAACAGCTCCAGAGAGAGTGGACTGATCTGCTTCTCATCCACCTGTGCCCCTTTTCTAAGCCCAGGGAATAATCTGCGGAAGAGGGGGCTTTGTAGAATGTAAGGGCTACCAATTGGGGTAATGGTGAAACTACAGCGGTGTAGTCTGGACCCTCATTTGATCGGCCTGATTGAGCATTACAACCCCTCACCACACGCTGGAGGGTGGGGCTGTGGGGATTTTGGCACGGGCCAGCCTGCAGATTGGTTTTTGCATGAAGGATCTGTACTCATGTATTATCACTTATAGCTAAAAAAGAAAAAAAAAAGCAGAGAAAGATGCAGAAAAGTTATGGCAGAATGCATGATCTGGGATGGGTAGGAGTGGGGTTGGGGGAAGGGAAGGGGATATATGCCTGAACTGAATTGGAAAATGATGTATGAATTACACAAAGCATCAATAAAAATAAAAAAAGAGAAAAAAATAAAATATAAAACAAATGATTTGATAAGAGGTGTTGCAAACCATTTCATGGAAGAAAATATAAAGGCCACAACCCAACTCTGTTACCTTGAGATTATGTGTATGATGGAGCTAGGAAGATGGCTCACTGTTTAAAAGACACATCCTGCTCTTCTAGAAGACCCAAGCTTTGTTTTCAGCACCTCTGCTGGGAGGCTCACAAGATCTAATTCCAGCTCCTGTGGATCCCACACCCCATTCTAGTATCCCCAGGCACCTGCCCTCACATGCATGAGTGCACACACTAACACTCAAATGCATATCATTTTTTTAAATTATGAAAGTAAATTTTGTAAAAAACAAGTAATTTTTTAACATTGTAATTGATTACAGAATTTTATACAATATAATTTGGTCATTTTGAGACCCCCCCATTCTCTCCAAACCCATCTCACTACCCCACCCCAACACCATCTTACTACCCCTCCCCTGGCTTCATGTCCTCTGTTATTGTTTATCATTTATTAGGCATAGTGTGTCTAATCTGTGATTACTAAATGCTCTTGTGAGGGTCTAGTCCTTGGAATCTGGGAAAACAGTAAGAAAAAATCTCATTTTTCCTCTTCCAGCATCCATCAATTGCCAGTAGATATTATGCGTATGATGGAGCTGGGAAGATGGCTCACTGGATCCTAACCATATCCTCACCCATGGTGTACCCTTGTCTGGCATGGGTTTGCATAGGTCCTATGTATGCTATCATAAATACTGTAGTTTATACATGCAACTACACTGTGATGTCCAGACAGCACAGCTTCCTTCTGCTCCTCTCATCAGTAGGATGCAGATTTCTTTGGATATATGCCCAAGAGTGGTATGGCTGGATCATGTGGGAGATCTTTTAGCTTTAAAAATATTTTTTTTTTTTTGGTCTTTTCGAGACAGGTGTCCCCTTGTTCGCCCAACCTGTCCTGGAACTCACTCTGTAGACCAGGTGGGTTGAACTCACAAAGATCCACCTGCCTCTGGCCTCCCACGTGCTAGGATTAAAGGCGTGTGCCACCACACCCGGCAAAAATATTATTTTTTTAATCAAGGTGGTCTCTTATTTTTATTGATGACAAATATGCATATTTATTAACGTAAAATTTGAATGTCACAAGTCTGAGAGGGAGTTCCCTGAGCTGAAACCAGGTTGTAAGTGAACTGCCTTCCTTTTGGGATTCTGGGGTTGCACCCTTCCCTAGGCATTCCAAGGCTTTCTCCATTTCTTGGTTCCTGGTCTCTTCTCCCATCTCAAATGCCAGTCCTATGATGGTATCAAATCTCTCTGTGTCTCTGAACTTCCAGTTCCCTCTCCATCTCTCAAGGACCCTTGTGATTGTATTTGACACACTGAATAATCCAGGATCATTACCATATTTTGATATTAGTTGATAAGCAACCTTACTTCCATCTGTATCTTTCACCATAGCCTTTTACTATGTAGGGCAACATATTCACAGGCTCTGCAAATATGGGGACAGGGCCTTATTCCACCTTTTTTCTTTTCCTTTAGGTGACAGTTTTCATGCTATTCCAGGGACTGTCTTTGAATTTACTTTTGTTTTTTTTTTTTTTTTTTTTTTTTTTTTTTTTTTTTTTTTTTTTTTTTTTTTTTTTTTTTTTTTTTTTTTTTTTTTTTTTTAGCCAATGATAACCTTGAACTTTTAATTCTCCTGCTTCTGTCTCTCCAGAGCTGTGATTACAGGTGTGGTGGACCATCACAATCAGTTTATGCTAGGGACCAAACATAGGGCTTTGTGCATGGTAGGCTATCACTCTACCAGGTGAGCTACATCCCTAGTCCCTATTGTACCTTTTTATTGTTATTAAACTTTTCCATAAACTGTACATCATTTTTCAATCGAATCTAGAGCCACTTCCCTTTCCATTCCCCCCCACACACACCCAAGTCCCTTGCAATCTGCCAGACAGTTTCTCTGCATCCTTTTGCTGAGTTTTTCTCTGTTTTTTTCTAGGTTCTTTTGTTGTTGTTCTCTCCAAACTTATATTGCTACGGTGACATTTACATATATTATACATAATTATATACATGTACATATACATACCTACAAAAAATATCACTTGAATTGGCAGATTTTTTTTTCCTAAACATATGTCCTGTTTTCCTTAAGGAAGTGCTCAGAGGTTCTTCCTGGGCAATCTCAACCATCAATCCTGCACTTTTGGTCCACATTAGGGTCTTTCCCTCCCGATGGTCCCCCAAATGAAGACCAATAAGCACATGTCCTGTCTTGATCCCCCTGTTCTGGCCTCCATAGTACAGCCCAGGTAGTCGTTTGACAATGGCAGTCTATTTTCTGATGAGGCTGACATCCCCTTGCTGTTTAGTTCAGATTCAGAAGCTGGGATCTCCAGTAGTCCTCATTCTGCATTGAAGGTTTTGAGGAGTCTTGGAGAGACACAAGTCCTCAGTCCATACTGGGAAGGTTAATAAAAAGCTGTGTCTCATGTCTTTGCGGAGTGCCAAAAGCAGTGGAAGGCATTTTTCAGAGTTGATGCACTTGCCAGTACGAATTGAAGACAGCGACAACCAACAGTACTCTCTCTTTTTTTTTTTATCTTTTTACTAAGATCTCAAGGTTTCTATGTCTACAGTTACACAGTTCTCTGGTCTTAGATTATTTATTTCTGGTTGTACTTTTCCTTTTGGATTGCTTAAGGCCACCACAGTTAGCCCAGATTAACAAAGGTTTTTTTTTTTTTCTCAGTCGGTTGAGGATCTGGCTCAGGGTGTCTCTTGGGTTTTTTTTTTTTGGGTGGGGGGGACGGTGGGGCTAGCACCTTATCCTTTCAACCTTTCATTTACCGTTCCATCAACTGGGGACAAAATCCAGGTTTTTTAGGGACCAGGCTTCTTTTTACTGAAGCCTGAGCAGATTTCCCTTTTACAGGACTGGAACCTGGCTGAAGTCCCCAATTAGTGGCTCTCCAAGACCTCCCTAACAGGAGAGACTTGTGACCCACATTTGCAAGACATTTCAGAGTGCCTCCATGCATAATCCCCTAAGACTTGGTTGACTCTGAGGGCAAAGAACAAAGTTATCCCTTAGGTCCCTCAGCCAAATGGTAGGGTCGTTAAGTATTGTCATTAAGCACCCAGAAAAGCATAAGAATATTCTTATATATCAAGCATATCCTTCGAAGTATTGAGAGAAGAATCATGTCACATGCATATCAAGTATGTTTGTGGTCCTGATCTTCATGTGGAAGAAAGATATTCCCTTCCTTATTTCACAAAAACAAACCCTAAGCAGCCTAGAAAATAAAATGTGTCATGTAAAAAGAAAAAAATAACACAAAAGATAATCAAATACGCAGTAATTTTTAGCAGTTTCTGGGTTGAGGCAACAATTTGAAGGCATAAAATCATAGATAAAACCATTTAAAATGGTCTGCCACAGTCAATAGTTTAAAATACCAAAAGGCCACTAAACCATATACAAGCAAATACGGGTCTCGTGAGTCAAGCAAACCCTCTTCAATCAGCCAACACTACCCTCTCTGCCTGGAAATACTGTGCAGCGAGAGGCAGGCCATGAGCCTAGATATCCCAATCTAATTGGCTATTGGCTCTCTCCTTGGAGGAATAAACCCATGGCTGATGCCACAAGCTTACACCTCTACGGTTAGGAGATGTTATAAGCCACAGTAAGACCCTGTCATATTTAACAGGGGGGAAAATTGTAATTCATGGATTAACATATCCAAACATGTGTCTATGCTAAAGTAACCTACCATAACTATTAGTGCTGCTTAAATACCTATATATCTAATTGCTTGTTCTTCATTAGTAGGATCGAAAGGTTATTCCTGGACAAACTGTCAGCCCATGAAAGGAAACAGCCAGAATTGACCAGAGTCCAAGTCAACAGCTCCAGAGAGAGTGGACTGTTTTACCTCTCATCCACCTGTGCCCCTTTTCTAAGCCTAGGGAACAACCTGCGGAAGAGGGGGCATGGTAGAATGTAAGGGCTGCAATTGGGGTGAATGGTGAAACTACAGCAATGTAGTCTGGACACTCATTTGATCAACTTTATTGAACAAACAACCTGTCACCTCCCACTGGATGGTGGGGCTGTGGGGGTTTGGGCACAGCAGCCTGCAGATTGGTTTTGCACAAAGGATGCTTGTACTCATGGATTATCATTTATAGCTAAAAAATGAATAAAACTGAGAGAAAGATGCAGGACAGTTATGGAAGAATACATGATTTGGGATGGGGTGGGGGTGGGGGGGAAGGGAAAGGGAAATGTGCCTGAACTGAATTGGAAAATAATGTATGAAATGCACAAAGCATCAATAAAAATTTTAAAAAAATTAAGTTTCTAGATTTAAAAGCAAACTACAAACAAAATTGAAAGTCAAATGACATTGCCTTTATACAAACATACATTGTGACATATGTAAATGACAAAGATATTTTACAAATTAATAAAAACAACAAAAACCCATAAAATAGACAAGGAATGGGAGGTTTGTTCTATGAAAACAACAAAGAAAATGTTCCTCTAAAAAATTCCGAAAAGAAACACAAGCAAACAAAACAGCAGTGAAATATTTTGCTCCACAATTTGGAATTTATGTTCTGTCTATTCCATGCGAACAAGAGATCAGCAAAAAAAATGTTATTTGACATTGTGCAGTGTATAAATCACCTTTTCAGGGAGTTATATTTTCAATAACTATCAATAGCTTTGAAAACATGATGTAGTTGCACTTCTAAGAACATACACAGAAATACTTAGAGATGCTTACAAGATTTATATACTATACAAATCCTTGTTGCCTTCTTAGTGTATTATGAATGCAGAAATAATCTGAATAACAACCAGAGAAATGAATAAATAAATTATAACATATCTGGTAATAAGATAGTATGCAATTAACTGATAAAATATAGTGAAGTATGTGATTATATCTTTAAATGTTCATAATACTATTTCAGTGGAAGAGGCAGAATTAAATTGCTTGCATAAGATTATTTTAAGTTGGTAAAATTATGTGTATGTGTCTATGTGTGGATGTACACACATGTGAGTGCTGGTGCTCGTGCAGGCAAGCAGAGGGCACTGGATTCCTTGGAGCTTGAGCATTATAAAATGTATTTACATTTTATATTCATATTACCCTTGGATAGTTCAAATTGTAATAATAGGATATTAGAATGAAAATAATGAGCTGGATGTGAATAAACTGCTCTGGCCACTATCCTTTCCATCAGTAAATGTGTCTCTACAGACTTTTTTCATTGTAAGGGAGGGAAATAGCCTCCCCTAGATTACTTCTCCCCATCCCAGGCCAGATGGACTAGTTTGGTTCTAGAGAACATGTCAACATGGTATTTAAGATAGGAAGATTCACATCCTTAAAGGGGCATAAGAATGCTATGGATTGTCTCATTTTCCTGTAAATGCTTCTGTGTTGAAAACTTCAGCCACAGGAACCAAGAGTGTGACCATATTTGGAAATAGAACGGTTCCATCTGTGATTAATTATTGTGAGGTCATATTGGAGTAAAGTAGGCCCATAATCCACTATCACTGGTATTTTTATAAAAGGGGGCATATGGACACAGAGATAGGAAAAGAAAGAAGTCCTCAGTTGTGGTGGGGCAAGCCTTTAGTCCCAGCACTCACTCAAGAGGCAGAAGCAAGTGGATCTCTGTGAGTTCAAAGCATCCTGGTCTACATAGTGAGCTCCAGGCCAGCTGGGACTAAAGGAAGACCCTGTCGCAAAAAGAAAACAAATGGAAGTCAATTTGAGGCCACACAAGGAAAATGACCTGACAAGAGAGAGGAAAATATCAGATAGATGCTTCTAGAAACTAAGAAGTACCAAAGGTTGCCACAGATCATGCTAAAGAACATAGAATATATTTTTCCTCATCAGCCAAAAAAGAAACTAACACTACTAACATTCTATCTGCTAGAATTGTCCCTAAAACTGTTAGACAATATAATTCTTTTATTTAAGCCATTTAGTTTGTGATGCTTTGTTATAGCAGTTCTAGAAAACAATATGGACTCAGGAATATTTGGCATTTCCATGAGGTATCTACTTATTTGAAGGTTAAAACTACCTCATAGAGGGGCTGGAGAGATGACCTAGCGGTTAAGAGCATAGACTGCTCTTGCAGAGGACCTGGGTTCGATCCCCAGCACCCACATGGCAGATGAAAACCGTCTGTAACTCCAATTCCAGGAGAACTCCAGTTCTAGGGGAATCCGAGACCCTCTTCTGAACTCCACGGCATTGCACGACACAGGTGCACAAACCTACATGCAGACAGTACACTCATACACATACAAAAATAAATTTAAAAAAATTTTAAAAACACTACCTCATAGAGCAGTTATATTAGGAGAAGTCCCTGTATAATTATTTTTTCTGGGCAAATTTAAAACACAAATCCCATCAGCAATGGAGAGAACCAATCAAGTTAATACCCCCTACTATACAACATTAAGATGGTCTGCACTAGAGGTCAAGCTGCACTTTGATCTGTTTGTTTCACTGAGATGCATTTCTTTGGTAGACAGGGTGGGCACCAAGGAAGCAAATAAAATTTGCCAAGGGCTGGGGACATAGCTCAATGGCACAGTGTTTACTTACCTGAGGACTCAATCCCCAGTGTACAAAAAATAGAGCAAAAAGTCTCCTTCTGTACCTGTAGGTACCCAGACTACAGAAAACAGGCTGTAAATAAATAGTGCCCTAATATTGGAGCTTAGAATATAGACTGAAATGGAGATTTAGTGCTTTTAGTTCTATTGTCTTTGCTTTGCAAATTCCTTCTGTAATCTTCAGGCCTTCAGGCCAAACATCATAATGACTATAGATTCACTTATCACTATGGAGAATCTGAGGCCTGTGTAAGAAAAATGAGAACAGTTTTGGAGCCTATTGAGAGAATCCAGTCTCATGATCAGATTGGATGACATACACAAAAGGCATTCTGTGGCCTAGAGACCTTTGATCCCCCAAAGTGGCAGGTGTCCATCAAAACAAGCTGGAGTGATACCACATCAACTTTCTATGGAGATAATGAGAAAATACATGGATAATATAAGTGAAAAATGTCAACAAAAGACTAAATTCTAAACTCTATCAGGATAGAATTTACAATGGTGGGTTTTGTGGGGGAGGTAGTTTGTTTTTACTATGCTTCTATAATTATGTATGGGGCAGCATACACATCTATGGCACGTGTGGAGTTTAGTATTATATTTACTTTTCTGTGCCTGTGAAATGACCACAGGAACTTATAGATAAATGATATTTTGCTTACAGTTTCATAGAAATCAGAGTCTATCATGGCTAGGAGACATGGAGGCAGGAGGTGGCCAGAGGTGAAAGCTGGGTGCTCACATCTTCAAGTAGGGCCCAGACGCAGGCAGACAGTGACTGCAAATCTAGCAAAGCTTAAGAACTTTCTAAGCCCACTCCCATCCCCCTGAAGTGCTTCTTCTGGCATGGTCACACCTCTTGAAGGCTCCTAAAACAATGCCATCATCTAGAAACAAAATCTCCAGATACTTGGAGCCTATGGGGAATATCCCCATTCAATCCACTGCAAGGTCAGAGGACAGTTTGCAAGAGTTGAGTCTTTCCTTCCACCGTGTTGGTCCTGGTAATTGAACACAGGCTATGGGGCTTGAAAGCAACGCCTTTGCCATCATAAGCCGTCTTACTGGCCGTACACTGGTGCTTTTCCTGTATGATCTCAAAATTGAGCAAACCTAGGACTTATGTCTTTCACATATTGTGTCAGGCCTTTAAGAACATTGAGAAGTTCATTATTTTAGCATTTCCTTTTCAATTACTCTTCTTGGATTTGACATTTGGTCTTTAAAGTTATTGGAATAGCAGTATTTCACTTATATTACATATTATGCTTTTCTACTAAAATAGTACCACTTATTATAAACAATGATTAAGTTGGCAAAAATATGGTAATTAACATTTGTCTGTACAGCACTCACTTTATGGGAACGTAGGTATGCCTCGAATAGTTTAGTGTCTCCATCTCCCCAACACCGCCCTTGTACAATTCCCCCTACTATTTAGAATCCTTACAGATTGACATGAATTTCCAATCCATTTTCCCTTTTGCAGTTAGATTAACAAAAAGTGGTCATTTAACCTTGCAACAGCCCAATTAAAATTTTCCAATACTTTCACAAGGAAAATGAATCAAATATGTCAGCCTAGCCTATGAGACTCAATAACTGCTGGCGTGTGTACCTCTGGCTTTGCGTGTAGCACTTTCTGCAATTCTTTCCTGTATCCAGCTTTTTCCTTTCCTGTATTCTGCTTTTCCTTCATATCATAAGGTTAATATCACTTATCAATGGTTTTGAATCTGGCACATCACTAGACTGACTCTAGACAACTCATCACATCCATTTTCTTCAATTCCAGCTAGTCTTGATTTTCTCAGTGAATATGAATTGATAATTTATTTTTACCAAATTTATCTTCTACACCTTTAATTATCATAAACTCGGAGATTTCTTTCCCATTGGGAAATTATGTCTAACATAATTTCAGATGAATTGCAGCTATATTTTAGGTGTTTAAAAAATAATTGATGAAAATAAAGTTGAACAGGTTCCAATAGATGAACTTATACTGAGGGACATCTGTGTATACAAACATGACTCAAGAGGCATTAACATATATTATGAAATCAATAAACAGGTGGGATATGGAGGTACAGGTAGGGAAGGGGGACTAAATATGATTCAGACATGTTGTATGACTTCCACAAAAATGCAATGAAATGCATTAAAATATACAGTCAATAAAAAAGAAAGTTGATGCCTTTAAAATAACACTTGAAAGATATCTTTTAAAATAGACATAATCACAGACCTTTTTAGAACTGATATTTTTCCCTTTATTTTAAGACAGAGGTGAAATCTTTGTAACAGGATTAATGATGGTACATAAACCACATCTTTAAGTCTGGAATTTTATAGCTTTTAGGAAGCTAGCCTGGCAATACTTAATATTATAGCCACCCTTTTGATGGAGGAAGAATGTCTCAGAATCTATCATAATAATAAACTTGACTGAAAAACTCCCAAAATAATATAATTCTTTCTCCTCTAGAAGATGCCTGGATATGAATTATTAATTTGCTCATCTGTTTCAAGAGAGAACCAAACACTTCCTTTACTTTCTTTCCCCAGACCTGTTTGTGACATCTTCTGAATGAGGAATGCTGATCCATGAACTCCTCATTTGTCAAACAGGAATATCCCCCAGCTATGTGGAGCATCAACAGTTAAATTACTGAAAATTCAAACACCGTTATGTGACCAGAGATTGGTAGACAGAGAGTGGTTCGGTTAGCTCTCTCTATACATGTATACACAAGTGCTGCATTTTCAAACAGTTGTCAAAGGGGCTGTCACTGTGTTGGTATTTGCATATATATATATATATATATATATATATATATATATATATATATCTGTCACTAAGTTCCATTCATGTTAAATAAATAAGATAGAAAGTCTAAGAATAAAGGAAAAGAGAAAAGTTGAGAGAGAAAAATCACAAATTAAGTTTGATTAACAAAATAGCAGCAATGAATTTGCTAAGGTGGAAATAAATTATCCAACTCCAGTT
Source organism: Rhizomys pruinosus (assembly GCA_009823505.1). Taxonomy (NCBI): domain Eukaryota; kingdom Metazoa; phylum Chordata; class Mammalia; order Rodentia; family Spalacidae; genus Rhizomys; species Rhizomys pruinosus. The sequence continues at coordinate 646,035 of VZQC01003337.1, forward strand.
TTATGTATTTTATTTCTGAAGTTTATGTAAGTTCCCTTACATACAGCCTTAGTTTTCAATTCTGACAATTTGGGCTATCATTCCATCTAATCTTCCTCTAAAGCTCCTTGTTTCCTTAGCAGTAAAATCATAAATTTTCACTGCATAGTCAAAATGAACTTTGAAGTATAAAATTCTTTTTGCTGGGCCAACTTAAATCAACCATGTAATGTAGTCCCTTTGGGTAATAATTATACCTGAAATATGCACCTGAGTAGAAAGAAAAACATCTCAATTCCAGCCTATTTTCATTTAGTTTTATGAAAACTGATTTATGTATTTCTTGGGTATCATTCAAAAGAATAAACTTCTCCACTTCCCAAGATATTTGCCAGTGAACATTATATTAATATGCCAGTGAATTCTTTAGCCCTCAGCAGTATACACACATATACGCATACAATTCTGACTTTAAAAAATTAGCAAAATGTATACATGACATTTTTAATGTATATTATTATAACAAATGTTACATTAAATCAAATCAGACATGGAAAGCTTTTAGGTTTAGAGCACAGTTTTCCAAATATTATGTATAAGCACTTTCAATGCAGCATCAATGTCAGAAGTCTTGTGCCCTCAAAATATTTGTATTCATCACAACAATAAATAGTTCATATCATCAATAAGTTAGAAAATTAATATTGATAAAGGCATTTTATTCTTATTGGAAAAACAGTTCTTCATTAGCCCATAAAAAAGAAACTCTTGGTCAGCTTCAAGGCTCTTTTTGTTATTTAAGGAGGGAATTAAAGGTGTAAATCTTTGGCAAAAACGCTGAGATAAGATTTCTGTTTGTTCATAGTTTTTGATGCTAAACAGACAAGCAAAGAGATGAGTCATCAGGCAATTTATTTGCTGGATCAGAATGTCCTGCACCAGGAGGGTGTGAGCTTGTATAGTCTACCCATGTGGCCTACGTTATTCTCTCTCTCTCTCTCTCTCTCTCTCTCTCTCTCTCTCTCTCTTCCCCCTCCCCCCCATTAATCTACTTAAAGGACTGAACCAAAGCATTGACAGGCACATGCCCCCCCCTTTTTTAAATATTATCTTTCCCTCCACAAGTTCCTGGGTTTCAGGTGCATTTCCAAGTGCCATTTCATGTGTGGTTAGAAAAGATGCCTACTTCATGAAGACTCTAAATAGTGACACCCTTGCTCTTCTTTTTCCACCTGTACAATCACAACTGTCATGTTCTAAGTGTGCAGAAAACACAGTCAGGATTCTCTGTACAATTTGCACACTTTTTTTTTTTTACTTTCACCAACTCAAACCTCTACAATTTATCAGGGCTTATACTGGTTAAGTAAATATCCACTGTGAAATTTTATCATGTGAAACACAATCTACACAAACAGGAACACAAACATGGTTCTACTACATACAAGAAAACAACTTTTGGAAATCCTCAACATAGAAATGGCAAGAACAAATAGTGAGAGCATAAAATATCTGCTACATATCCTTTAATGTTGATTTTTTTAAATCTTGGGATAATAATTTTGTCTACAGCCAAGAACTTAATCTTCAATTCAATCTAAACTAATTCCTACTGTAAATTTTATAGCAAATTTTATTATTTGTTATTTTCTTAACAAATTGAAATCATTTGCCAAATCATGAATTACTATTAAATATGTATTATTTAATAATTTTAGTGTTAAAATTAATTGTAAACTATTTTCTCATAGAAAATAAGGTCTGTTGCACAAGCTGGTCTTAAACTTTTGATTCAAGTGATCCTTTCATCTAAATATTCAAAGTAGCTGGTCCGACAGGAAGTAACATTTTGCCTACCTGTTGTACATCTTTTTTAACTTGCTTGTGGTATACTGGAATGTTCTTTCTTCAAAAGATGTTCTTTCTGGTCATGACAAATTCATTAGTAAACATTGTAGGTGGCACTCAGAATGAGTGACTTTGTAGAGGTGTCATTTCCCAGGTGGTCAGATTCATCCTGCACCTCAGTATCACCCTCTTCCTACAACTTCAGAGCTCGACCAGTGCAGCTCATAGAATGTGCTGCATCAAGAAGGGCTGCAAACCCTCCTGCAGTGCCCTGGCAGGCTTCTTCTGGATCCCTCTACCGTAGTCTCTAATTTCTCCTTTCCCTTCACTGTGGCAAAGCATGGGGTTGTTCCCTCATGTGTATGACACTGTTGGTGACATACCTGTCTCCCTCCAGCTCATCACCCTGCCAACCTTTGGGTAAGGTCTTCCCTTGCGACAAATCATATGGCCCTGCTCCCTGATTTGGTGAACACAGCCTATCTGGTATGCATCATCTTCAGCATCCCCTTCTACTTTAGCATCTTCCAAATCCTCAGGACACAAGGTGCCCAGCCTAGTATCTCTCTTCAACATACATACAGGTCATCTTTTCTTTTGGAGAGTTGGCAAAGCCTTCAGGTTTCTTGTCTACTATAGATTCCAAATCAGAACCAGAAAGCTCACATCCTGTTGGATGTTGCTTCTTAGCCACTCTGGAATCAAACTGGAGAGCTTTATCAACTTTGCTGCCCTGGGCCAGCTGGGTGGGCAAGCAGCAGTGGCTCCTTGGGAGGCCTGGCTCACTAAGGTTCTTCTGAGCAAGGAAGGACAACCTGGGGTCTTCCCTCAACATGTTAGATGGCAGCTGCCTCAACAGCAGGAACGGCTCACATCTGTAGACTTTCATATTTCTGGCTTCACATTATTCTGGCTTTTAACCAACTCAATCTCAGCCATCTCTTTCTCTGGAGGTGACAGGAAATGGGGATTAGCTCCATATGTGCTCCCTACTTTACCCAAGCATCACACCAGCACTTGACTTTATGGTGTCTTTGGCTCCTATAACTTCATTATACTGTTCTCTCAGAAGACTAGCTCTAGGCTCATCTATGTCATCTACACTCTAAAGGGTTATACAGTGCGCCTCTAACTTCCTAAGAACTCTTAATAAATAGGACCAGGCTGAGCTAAGCTCTCCCGCACTTCACCACAGGCTATATTAAACACAGGGTTGCTCCCCTTGGAAGGCTTCAAGCATTGTATCACAGGGAATGCATTCCCTCTATCCACTCTCACTTCCTCGCTCTCTGAAGCACTAAAGCTGACAGGTGTGTCATTAAACAAACTGCGATTAGGAGGACTTATTCCTTGGATCTGCATCACTTGAGCCACAGAAAATGAAGCCCTGTCAGCTCTCCTGGGAATGTCTTCACATTTAATAGCAGGAGCAAGGACAGAGGCACTATCATGTGAGGTCCTGCTGACAGCTTGTGAGGGGAAGTCTTGTTCTGTCCGTGTCTGTTCAGCCTGCTCGAGCGTGAGTCGCTTTCATATCCGTTCTATTTATAAAGCCGTCACTAGGACAGATTTATGCAGGTGAATGGGATATTGGAAATTTAAGCCAGTGGCTAGGTGCGACAGACAAGGGAGATTGCTGCACTGCAAATGAGGGGCGATTATTCTATGCCCAAGAACATGGAAAAGACGGACTTCAATTACTAAAACCACTTCTGGAAAGCCAGCATTGTAGACTCCATTCTGGAACTGGGGACCTGGTGGTTCCTTCCTGTGTAGGTCTGTCTGACATTGCTGGAGAAATATCCATTCATCTCATAGGTTGAATTTATTTTCTAGACAAGCTGGGAACTCTGGAATTAGGAGACCTGGAGATCCTTTATTTAGAGCAAATTTTAAAATTTTCTCAAAAATAACATTTTTCAATCAATGGGTTTTTTTTTTTTCATCTCCAAGTTTTGCTCAGAGCAGTTCAAACCCCAAGACACCTTTGAGGGTGTGGTTTGCATTTATTCTTCTTGGTCTTTAACATGATAGTCTACAAGCTGCCTAGTTTTCTTTCATAGGCATGGCTCTTCTTTCCAGCCACAAGGACTGTAGATTCTCAAACTATCTTTCAGCTGAATCCATACTCGTTTGAGTGAGAAGAAAAACTACCATCCTAAAAATCTACAGAGCTTCTCAAAACACACATAATTTTGTGGTCATTGCAACCCCATATCATAGGGATCACAATCAATATGGGACTTCTCTACAAGACTTACTAACTCATCAGTCAGTCTCTGAAACAGAACATATAGTCCCTTCCTCTTCTCCCAGCCCCAAATGTAGCTCTGGGTTCTAGACCTCTACTCAGCTGAGCTCAGTTCCAACGTATTATAGAGGAAGGTGCTTTCTGCATACAAGTCCCTAAAGCCAAGTCACACTCTCTGAAGCTTTCTTCCTCCAGCTTACATATCTCTTAGTTGGTCTCTAGGTCTAGGTTTCTATTAAGTTTCCAACATATTGGTTATGGGAAAAACAGGATGGTTTCCAGGCTTAGCCTGCAAGAAATATAATATCCTGATACTCCTTGTTCAAAAGCCCTGGATTTCAAGAATCTTTCTTTGCCATAAACCACAAGAGTTTATTTTGAAACTAAGAAGCCAAGGTATTAACATTGTGCTCTCTGCAGTCTATGTAGTTTCTCCTGTAAGAGAGTCCATGTGAATGAAATAGTAGGGGAATATTCATGAGAAAAAGAGAAATTAATGTGGCTTATGAAAAGAATGTCAAGAAACAATAGAATAAGAAATTTGTCAGTCTGCCTACTTAGACCTATCTCTGCAGAAAGTTTTGTCCCATTTACAGACTCCAACCTGCCCATTATGCAAGTTCTAAATGGTCCTGACTTCATTTGCATCTCTCTTACGGCAAACACGATAACCTCTGCCCTCATACTTTTGATTATTTCACTTTGCTTGCCATTAAGTTGATTTGTTTACTTTGCTAACCCCCAGGAGTTCCATATGAAAGATGAGCAATGTATCAGGCAGGGTTCTCTAGAAGAATAAAACTGATACAATAAATACATATTACAAGGATATTTATTACATTGACTTACACAGTATGTGCTAGGTAGTCCAACAATGGCTGCACTCATACTGGAGAGGCTGAGAAACTTGTAGCTGCTAGGTTCACAGAGGTTGAATACTTTCATGATCACAATCTGGTATTGAAGACTTGGAAGATACCTGGAGGGCCACTGGATATCAGTCCATCTTGGGAGGCTGGAAAATCTGGTTTCTGATATCAGCCAAGTATGAGAGGAACAATAACTGTGGTTGGTGCAGCCCCAGGGTAGATGAATTTACCAGTATACAGGAAGGCAAATGGGCAAAAAGCAGTTTTTTCCCAGGACTCCCTTGTATCTGGACCCTGCAGAAGGTGCCACCCACATTTAGAGTGAATCTTCCTACTTCAGTTAACCTAATCAAGAAACATTCTCACAGGCATAAGCAGAAGTTTGTTTCATAAATCATTCTTGATCTCAAATTGATAACCATCAAAAGTGAAGTGTCACAAGGATCATATTACTATTGTTCATTGTATTTGAAAATCTAAATAGGTTCTTTGTTTCTTGACATTTGCCTGGGAGCTCACAGAGGCAAGCTCACACACCCAAAGGATGAAAGTAATATCTGAAATGTATTTGTACATACTAATCTTTTAGAAGTTCAGCAGATGATTGCAGTTAAACTCTTCAGTGCCCTTCCTTACTGCACATTTGATTATTCTGCTTACTCCTGCATGTCTTCACTTATCAACCTGACACACTTGGGAAGAGAGAATCTCAGTTTGGGAATTTCTTCTATCTGATTAGCCCATGGGAATGTCTTTAAGGCATGCTTTTGATTGTTGTGTGATATGGGAGGGCCTAGAGAGTGGTTTGTGTCACCCCAGACAGGTGGTCTTGGTCTGTATAAGAAAGCAGGCTGAGCACAGGCCAGGGGAGCAAGCCAATAAACAATGTTCCTCTCTGGTCCTTGCTACAGTCCCTGCCTCCATGTTCCTTCTCTGCCTTAAGTCCCTTCCCTGACTTCTCTCAGTGATGGCCTGTCATTTGAAAGAGTAAGATAAGATAAACCCTTTCATCCCCAAGCTAATTTTGTCATTTGAAAGAGTAAGATAAGATAAACCCTTTCATCCCCAAGCAATAGAGTACTAACCAGAACAACTCTTTTATCCATCCCCATCATATAGAACATTTTCAATAAGTATAGTAAATGTTCTATATTTTGCATCCTGGCAGTCCTCTGTCGAAACTACTCAGGTCTTCTGTGGTATTGCAGTTACAGTAAGAATACACAATTAGGCCTTGACCTTTGGGGGCCTGACACCCACCCCCAGAACCTCTCAGCTCAGGTTCCAGAGAGCCCCAAGACATGGGTGCACCTAGACAGGGTTGCCAGGGCATAACAGGTCAACAGGGTATTGGCCTGTGGGCCAAAGGAGCAACAACCCCCCACCCCCAGCTCAAGGTGGTGATGCTGTGATATGGACTATCTAGCAGGTATAGTTTTAATGAATCTAGTCTGTGCAGCCAATTTTGAGGCACCAGAATCCAAAAGCACAAACAAACAAATAAAAAACCGAAATCCACATGCCAAGGACAAAATGAGAAAACAACATGGGAAAAGCTCATAATAAATCCACACCTAACTCTACCAGTCTGAAAGAAGATTCCTACAAAAAGCTCTCCCTGGCAGGAAACCAAGATAGGGACTTTGGAAGAATAATTGTAGACATATTCAAAGAAATCAAAGAGCAAGTCAGAGAAATAAGGGGAGAAAATGAAAATCTCAGGAAGGACTTAGAAGGAAAGAATGATAAACACTGGATAGAACTAGAGAGAGAGAGAATGACAAACTCCAAAAAGAACCAGAGGAAGAGAAACACAATACCTGAAAAGAACTAGAGAGAGACAAAGACAAACTCTGGAAGGAAGTGGAAACACTGAAATGTGTTTCAGGCTGAAATGCAAAAAGAAGGATACCAACAAAGCAAGGAGCTACAAGTAGAGAATGACAAGTGCCAAAAGGAAATGGAAATACTAAAGAAATGACAGGAAGAAATGAAAAAGGAAATGGAACATTCATCCAATCAACAGGAAAGGATGGGAGAAAGCCTCAGAAGCAGAATGGATGAAGCAGAAAATAGAATATCAGACCTGGAGGACAGCACAGAACATCTAAAATGCTCAAGTGAAGATTATGAAAAAATTTTAAAAGCACAAGAGTGGAATAACCAGGAAATGTGGGGTACTATGAAAAGACCAAATTTCTGCATCATAGGGATAGAGGAAAGAGAAGAATCCCAAGACAATGATATTGACCAGATCTTCAACAGGATAATAGAAGAAAAATTTCCCAAACTGAAAAAAGACAAAACTATACAAATACGTGAAGCACATAGAACACCAAATAGACAAGACCAGTAAAGAAAGTCCCCACACCATATCCTAGATGCTCAAAACAAAGACAAAGACATCAAAAGTGAAGTGTCACCAGGACCATATTACTATTGTACATTGTATTTGAAAATCTAAATATGTTCTTTGTTTCTTGACATTTGCCTGGGAGCTCACACAGGAAAGCTCACACATCCAAAGGTTGAATGTAATATCTAAAATGTATTTGTACATATTAATCTTTTAGAAAGCCACAAGAGAAAAACAACAAATTACATACAAGTGGAAACCCATCAGAATTACCTCTGACTTCCCAGTGCAAACAATGAAAACCAGAAGAACATGGACCAAAGTATTCCCAGTGCTAAATGACTTTAGATGCCAACCCAGATTACTATACCCAGCAAAAAGTCAATTATAGTTGAAGGAGAAAGAAAAGTCTTTCATGATACAAACAAAATGAAAGAACACATGTCAAAAAAACCCCAACACTTCAGAAAATATTTGAAGCAATCCAAAGAACATAGGAAAGGAGCAACTATCCCCAACCAACTAAAGAGAGAAACTAAGAAAAGCATAACAGCATAAATACAAACCTAGACCAAGAATGCAAACTAAGAATAAGTTGAAAGGAAGCAACACACGTCTCTCAACAATAACATTAAATATCAATGGGCTAAACTTCCCAATCAAAAGGCATAGACTGGGAGAATGGATTAGGAAATAGAAACCATGTATATGCTTCCTACAAGAAACCCATATCACCCTCAAGGATAGACACCAACTCAAAGTGAAAGGATGGAAAAAATATTCCAAGCATATGGTACCAAAAAGCAAGCAGGAGTTGCTATTTTAATATCAGACAAAATAGACTTCAGAGTAAAGTCAATCAGAAGAGACAAAGAGGGCCATTTCATGCTTATCAGAGGAACAATTGACCAGGAAGACATCACAATCCTAAATGTTTATGCACCAAACTCAGGTGCACCAAACTATATAAAAACAATTCTGCAGGTTCACAAGACATAGATTAATCCCAGCACAGTAATACCCCATTAAATACCCCACGGAGCCCCTTGGATAGATCAACTGGACAAAAAATAAACAGACATTGGAACTGAACAATACAATACAACAAATGAACCTCAGAGACATCTTAAGAGTATTCCACCCAAACCCCAGAGAATATACGTTCTACTCAGCAGCCCATGGAACATTCTCCAAAATTGACCACATATTGGGACACAAAAGACACCTCAACACATACAAAAAGATTGAAATTATCTCATGCATTCTATCAGACTACAGTGCAATAAAGCTCAATAGTAACAACAGAATAAGCCTGGCTAGCTACAAAACACTTGGAGACTAAAAACACAATCCTGAGAAATTAATGGGTCAGGGAAGAAATAAAGAATGAAATAAAAGTATTCATGGAATTAAATGAAAAAGACAATAAGAAATTAAATGAAAAAGACAATAAGAAAAAGACAGGAAGAAATAAGAAAAACAAGAGCAGAAATCAATGAAATAGAAACAAAGAAAGCAATACCAAAAAAAAAAAAAAAAAAAAATCAATGAATCCAGAAGCTGGCTCTTTGAAAGGATAAACAAGATAGACAGGCCTCTAGCCCAGTTAACCAAAAGAAAGATCAACTCCAAATTGATCATATTCATGATGAAAAGTGAAACATCTCAACAGATAAAGATCCAGACAATCATATGAGAATACTTCAAAAATACATACTAAGTTTGAAAACCTAAGAGAAATGGATGAATATCTGAAATTCTTGGAACCAACAAAGTTTAACCAAAGAGAGGTTGACAGTTTAAACATACTCATAACATTGGAGGAAATTGAAGACATAATAAAACACTTCCCAAATAAAAAAGTCCAGGCCCAGAAGGTTTCACAGCAAAATTCTAAAAAACATTTAAAGAGGTTTAAACATTACAATCTTTATGCCTCACATTTTTCAGAAGGATACAAATAGAGGGAAATATCCCAAACTCCTTCTATGAAGCCAGCATCACTCTAATACCAAAACCAGGCAAAGATACAATGAAAAAAAAGAAAACTATAGACCCATCTCATTAATGAACACAGATGGAAGAATTCTCAACAAAATATTGGAAATCGCATACAGATCCACATCAAAAAGATCATCCTTCATGATAAAACTGGATTCATACCAGAGATGCAGGGATGGTTCAACATATGTAAATCAATAAATATCATAAAACACATAAATGGACTGAAAGACAAAAATCACACAATCATCTCAAATGATGCAGAAAAAGCCTTTGACAAGATCCAGTATCCCTTCATGTTTAAAGTTCTAGAGGGAATTGGACTGAAGGGAACATTCTTAAATCTAATCAAAGCCATATACAACAAATATGTGTGGACCCAACATCATCCTAAATGGAGAAAAATTAGAGCCATTCCCCTTAAAGGTGGGAATCCAACAAGGCTGCCTCCTATCACCAATCCTCTTCAACACAGTACTTGAAATGCTTGCTAGGGCAATAAGGCAAGAAAGGGAAATTAAAGGAGTACTAATTGGAAAAGACAAAGTCAAGCTATCCCTTTTTTCAGATGACATGATAATTTACCTAAGGCATGCTACAAACTCCACCAGAAAACTTCTAGAAATGATGAACAGTTTCAGTAGTTGCAGGATACAAAATTAACCTAGAAAAATCAGTAACCTTTCTTTACACCAAAAATAAACAAGTGGAGAAGGAATATAAGAAGACCTTCCCACTCACAAAAGCCTCAAAAACAATAAAATACCTGGGAACAAACCTAACCAAAGACACTAAGGTCTCTACAATAAAAATTGTAAATCCCTGAAGGAGATTGAAAATGACATCAAAAGATGGAAAAACCCTCATTCTCATTGATTGGAAAAATTAATATAGTAAAAATGTCCATTTTACCCAAATTGATATAAAGATTCAATACAATCCCATTCAAAATCCCCATGAGTTTCTTCACAGACTTAGAAAAAAAATCCTTAAACTCATATGGAAAAACAAAAGAAGCTGAATCAGACTATAAATTTGAGTGAAGACAGGCAAATAGTCCAAGAAACATTTTCAAAAGATATGGAAACTCCAGCCATAAACCAGAGCAGTATCGGTGTTTACATGGTTTTCTAACATGGGTCAAGGAAGAAATAAAGAATGAAATAAAAGTATTATTCATGGAATTAAATGAAAAAGACAATACAGGATAGGATCACATCAGAAGGCTGCACACACCACATGAAATGGCCAAGGGACATGAGTCAGTGTTTCTTTCTCTATCAAAGTCCTCATCCCAAAGTCCAAATGGATGGGGCAGTCCATATCACACAGTCCACGAATGGGCACATGGCAGTCTAATCCAAGTTGGGATGACTTAAAGGTTTGTTTTAGAGCATCTAGATAACATCCTTGTGGCTGGAATCATGTAGAGCAAGGAACGGGATGCATAGTGAGCCAAAGAAACAGACCAACTCAGGTATGAAGAATGAAGTGAATCTCAGCCCTTTCTTAAAGCAGGCCAATTAAAAATGTATTCAGAAAGATGAAAGCAACCTGGTACCATACAGAGAAGGATACAGGTTCCCAGGAAAGTGCCTCAATTAGGGGAGTCACTTCAGAGACACTGTTTTGTGTAAAACATACTCACTTTCCCCCTTCCTTTTTGTTATGTTTTCAAGTGAGCGTGAAAAATGATGTTTCATTAAAGCAGTTTTATATGTACTTTTTCTTATTCATCTCCAGCCCCATTTTCTTCCTCTTTCTTACTGATCCTCTTTCCTCATTTCCACCAATAATCTGTCTCCCTCCTGTTCCTAAGTCTAATAGAGCCCATTTTCCTTTCTCTTTTCTTCCCTCTCTCCCCTCTCCTCCCTGGATCTCTTTTAACCATTATGATTCTTTTTCTGATTTCACAGCCTACATACACACATAAACACACACAGAGAGAGAGAGAGAGAGAGAAAGAGAGAGAGAGAGACAGAGACAAAGAGAGACAGAGAGAAGAAAGACAGAGACAGAGAGAAAGTTATTTAAATTTGTGATCCACATATGAAAGAAAACATACTATTTGTCTTTCTGACATTTGCAGAAAGATGGATGCAACAAGAAATCATGCACTGATGAATGCAGGAAACATAAATCCTGACTTGAAATTTTTACTGTAACTGCTGTGCTGACCAAAACAGCTAAATCACCAAATACTTAAATGTGGATTTATTTAAGAGTCATAAAGATAGACTGATACTGGCACAAAAACAGACCCGTTGACTAATGGAACAAAATTGAAGATCCAAACTTGAGCTCATACGATTTCAGCCACCTCATATTTGACAAAGGGGCAAAAAATCCTCAAGGGAGGAAGGATAGCATCTTCAGCAAATGATGCTGACAAAACTGGATCACCATTTGTAGATGAACAAAATTAAACCCCTACCTCTCACCTTGTACAAAAATCAACCCAAAACCCTAAAGGTGATAAAACAAAAAGTTGGTAACAAACTACAAGACATAGGTGTAGGAAAAGATTTTCTAAACCAGACAGCAGCTCCACAGGAAATAAGGTCAATAGTCAACAAACTCAGAAGCTTCTATACAGTGAAAATAACAGTAAAGGAAATGAAGAGAAAACCGAGTGGGAGGAAATCTTTGCCAGTGATTCATCTGACAAAGCATTAACAAGTATATATAGACTACTCAAAAAAAAAAAAAAAAGAAAGAAAGAAAAGAAGAAAACAAATGACCTACTCAAAAGATGGAGTAAAGAGCTGAACAGAGACTTTACCAGTGAGGAAGTAATGATGGCTGAGAAACATCTTAAAAAGATACATGCACATATATATGTGTGAGTGTGTGTGTGTGTGTGTGTGTGTGTGTGTACACATATCATTTGAATTGGAGGATTTTTTTTTACCTAAAAGATGTCATGTTTTCCTTAAGGAAGTACTTGAAGGTTCCTCCTTGGCAATCCCAAATAACCATCAATCCTGCACTTTTGCTCCACATTGGGGTCTTTCCCTCCCATGGTCCCCCTATGTATATATACTGTAGCAATACAAGTTGGAGAGAACAACAACAAAAGAACTGAAAAAAAAAGACCTCTGGATAGACTCAGAAAAAGATGAAAGATATGTATGGCAGAGTTCAGGGACTCAAGTGGGGTGGGGGACATGGAAAGGGAAGCAACTCTAGATTCAATTGAGAAATGATGTATGGCTTATGGAAAAGTTTAATAACAATAAAAAGTTATTTTTGAATAAAAAAAGAAATCTGACACAATGATAAATTAAAAAGAAAAGATACATGCACATCCAAGTTTATTGCAGCTCTCTTCACAATAGGGAAGAACTGGAACCAACAGAAATGCCCCTCAACTGACAAGTGGATGGCAAAAATGTGGTATATCTACACAATGGAGTACTATTCAGCAGTAAAGAAAGATGACATCATGAACTTTTCAGATAAATGGGTGGAACTGGAAGCCATTATGCTAAGTAAAGCAATGCAGTCCCAGAAAACAAGCGGCAAATGGTCTCCCTCATTTGTGGATGCTGACAACAAATCCCTGGATGAAAGGCAAACTGAACAACATTATTGTTATATTTCTGTTTATCTGAAAGCAACTATGTTGTTATAATGTAAATCTCTTAATGGGCTCTAGAATCTATCCACCACTTACTTTCAGACTGTAATTACTGTATGTGAGTGGAAAGCATGTATTAATATTTTAGAGTAATATAAAATTAAATGAGGGAAATGTGAATTCCTAAACATAAAAAAGACTGAGAGAAAGATACAGGATGGTTATGGCAGAATGAATGATCAGGGGTGGGGTGTGGGGAAAGGAAAGGTGACTATGTATAAACTCAACAGAGAAATGATGTCTGAAAAACACAAAACCAATAAAAGCATAAAAAAGAAAACTCAAATCAGCCAAGCAAGGTGGTAGGAACCTATAATCCCAGTACTTGGAAAGCTAAGGCAGGAGGACTCTGCTACATCATTGACTCTGTTCAAAACTTTGAAATAAAAAAGAAATAGAATAAGGAGGAGAATAAGGAGGAAAGAAGGAAGGAAGGAAGGAAGGGAGGGAGGAAGGAAGGAAGGAAGGAAGGAAGGAAGGAAGGAAGGAAGAAAGGAAGGGAGGGAGAGAGGGAGGGAGGAAGGGAGGGAGGGAGGGAAAGGAAGAAAGATAGAGAGGAAGAGAAAGAAAGAAAGAAAAAAGGAAAGGAAGGAAGGAAGAAAGAAAGAAAGAAGGAAAGAAAGAAAGAAAGAAAGAAAGAAAGAAAGAAAGAAAGAAAGAAAGAAAGAAAGAGAAAGAAAATAAGAAGAGAGAAAGAAAATAAGAAAGAAGAGAGAAAGAAAGAAAATAAGAAAGAAGAGAGAAAGAAAGAAGAAAAACCAAATTACCCCCAAAGACCAATTTATTTAGTCATCAGGAAAAATCTTTGGCAAGATATTTATCATCTATATAAGCCGCAAATCTCAGCCTGTAGGAAGAACGAAGTGAAAAATCAAACTATAATTTAATGGTAACTAAGTAAGCATGGAATTATAGAAGGCCATTTGATGTCTGAATTATTTAAAGAGATTGGGGTAAAATAACATAAAACACACCCACTTGGCCAGAGAAGAACCTGTCTGAGTGGATGTAGGCACCATGTGTTTGATTCCTGCAGTTACTTGCAGCTTTCCTGTGCATTTCCTGAGAAAACAGATATCTGAGTTTCAAAGGTGTGACCAGCAGGTATTCAGCCCCTTGAATATTATTGGATTAGCATTGGCAACATTTATTTCCCTTTAACTTTTCTTTCTTACTATTTTACGACTGGCCAACCATTACTCTGACATGACAATTCGATTGGATCTGGAATCAATTACAAGGCAGATCTCTGGACAGCTCCATGAGGGTATTGCCAGGACGTCATTGTTTGTTTGTTTGTTTTGTTTGTTTGTTTTGTCTTTTTGAGACAGGGTCTCCCTGTAGCTTCAGTTGGCCTCACTATGTAGACCAGGTTGGCCTCAAACTCATAGAGATACACCTTCCTCTGCCTCCCAAGATCTTGACAGGAAGTCTTAACTGAGGGAAGAGGACTTTCCTCTAGATTGGACAGCAATTTTTGGATCCAGGCAAAATAGAGAGGGCCGAGAGAGAAAAGTAACTCTGCTTTGCCTGCTCAGCTATGCTCCTGGCTGGTAAGTGCTTCTGGTCTGCTGCTACCACCTTTCCATCATCTTCCACTGATATGGAATGCAGCTTCTTCAGCAGGTGCTCTCTTAGTGTACCCCAGGCCTCCAGCACCAGACTGAGTTTCCTGAGTCATCTAGCTTAGTAGACTGAGCAGCTACCAGGTCTCAGCCTCTCAAGTGTGCAGAAAGGCCTTGTGCCATTACCTAGCCCAAATTGTATAAGTCAACCTAACAAACTTCTTTTTGTACTGTATGCTCATTATATTGGTTGTGTTCCTCTAGAGGGTCCTAATACAAATACCACCTTTATTTCAATGGGTTAATATTAACAAATGAGCTCTAATCAAATCTTGTAAGCATGGGAAAAATTCATTACTTCTAGGATTTTATTTACTTCTACTCTTTTAGCTAATGTTTTAACACTTAAGGAATATTCTACTTTATTTAATTTTCATGATTATAACTGTCTACCTGCTGTCAATAAGGAATATCACTGGCTAAGGTTAGGAGAAAAATGACACCAAATCCTGGCATGGATATGGGACAAGGGGAACAGTCATTCACTGCTAGTGGGCTTGCAAACTGCTGCAACCAGTATGGAAATCAGTACGAAGAACTGTTAAAAAAGTAAAAATGAATCTATCACATGATCCAGTCATAAAACTCTTGGCATATATCCAATGGACTCCTCCCACTGAAGACATAGTTGCACAACCATGTTTGTTGCTGCTCTTTTAGATAAATAATGCTTAAATAGCATGAACAAACAATGGGAAATGGAATAGTTCAAAATCCCACTAAAAATACACATACAATACATTTTTGAATACATGTGTATAGCTGAAGATTATAAAAAAAAAGGGTTAGGTGAAGAAATCTCTGTTCATGTTGTTGGTCAGGGTAGCCCAAGAGACTCCAAAAATAACACACGCTATTGTCAAAGCATTTGATTGCCTCCCAGAACTTGAGGGTAAGATCCTATTGCTATAAACAAGCAACACTTGGGATGCAGGATTTGAAGCAATTGAACTAGAGCTGACTTGAAAGTTTCCTCCCTGAAGACTAGCTCTCATACTATCAGATGATGCTATACAAGCTGCCAAGAGAGAAACCAATCAATGGTCTTACTGAGATGTAAAGCCTAATAAACAACAATGACTGGCCAAGAAAACCATCACTATTGGTGTAGCAGTGGCATTTTTATCATGAGGGTAATCAGCAGCTATGTAATTGGGATTAAAGCCTGCTCAATGGGAGGGAAAACATACATAGTGCTTTAAATGAAACCAAATACACATGGCTGGAGAGATCATGGATCCTAGAGAAAAACTACTTTTTCCACAACCCCAGACCAATGTAATTTCTTACTTTAATCTAAATATGTATCTTCGTATTTACAGACCAGTGTACTTTTACCTCTTGTCAAAGAAGCTTCTTTGCAACAGATAAGAGACATTATACAGTTCCAGAACTTTCAAATACAGAGAATACATGTCTGTTAGACACTTAACCCCAAGTGACACATCTTCAATGTAAACTATACACTGAGAATGAATGCGTTTCTTAACTCTTACCAGAGAAATTTCCTTATGCAGCAGATGGTGATTAACACAGAGACCCACAGTTATCCAATGTGCAGAGAACAAGAGGTCCCAGAGTGCTTATCCCTGAATAGGACAGCTATTTCAAAACTCTGCCTCGCAAGGCTCAGGGATCATTGCAGAAGAGGAGGCGAAAGGCTGCAAGACCCAGAGGCGGTGGATAATCACAAGGAAAAAGAGTTTTCCAGACAGCTGTTCAGTTACACATATAAACTTTCAACAATGCTGTCAGCATGCACAAATCCTTACAAACTAAAATCAGACAAAGTCCCAGCATAGTCATGGGAATGTAAGTAGGAATTCCCAACCCAACACATGGAACTTGGGCAATTGATGGCTGCTGGAAGGGGAAAAGAGTGTCTTATAAGGATGGGACCCTTGGTAGATTCACTAGGTTCCCATGGATATATATTTGGAGACTCAAATTCGAATATATATATATTCGAATATATATATATAAGTATGGTATAGTTATAGAAATTATTTAAATGTATTTAATATATAAATAATAGATATTTAATGTTGTGGTATAAAATATATCTTCTTTGGAAGGGATTTATCACTGGACAAGCTGTGAACTATGGAGTCTGGTTTACTTAGATGGAGGGGCAATGGTCAAAGGCAAACTCACAGTGAGGTTCCCACAATGCTCTCAGCAGAAATGAGGGCGGAAAAGTACACAGAACTCTGGGACTCTGGGATGCTGCTGGGGCATATAAACGCCCACCACTCAAGGCTGGGGCTCTCTTGCCATTTTACTATCATGGGCACAGGGCACAGAATTCATACCAGGATGCTGGGCAGCCATGTTGGGAAGGAAGAACTGATGTGTGGCAAGTGAGTGTGTGTATACTTCCATCACCTTATAGGTAAGCCTAATAAATTCTCTAGTCTAACTAAGATTGGAGAGTCAGCTCATTGCTTTGCCTAATAACCCCAGGGAAGTGATAAAGGCAGAGGCAGGGTGACTCTATGTGCGAGGGTACACATGTAGGCACCCCCGGGAGGAAAATTTTCTTCAACAAATGTATTCTCATAGATGTAGTAACAGGACATCAAATTGGCTGAGGGCAGTAGAGTGAGGTGTGGATAGGGGAGGGTATCTAAATCTTATTAAATTATATTGCATGAAAATCCCCAAAATTCAATAAATAAATAAAAGAGCAGTGTAAAATAGTG
Organism: Rhizomys pruinosus; assembly: GCA_009823505.1. Classification (NCBI taxonomy): domain Eukaryota; kingdom Metazoa; phylum Chordata; class Mammalia; order Rodentia; family Spalacidae; genus Rhizomys; species Rhizomys pruinosus. Next base: position 663,306 of record VZQC01003337.1, read on the forward strand.
TTTTTTAATAAAAGAATATGAAATGAAAACTGCCATGGCACATATTAAACACACTGGGGTTTTCATCTGATTAGTAAAATAGGCTTGTAGGGTCCCAGCTGTTGGACATTAGATCAGTGGATAATATTAGAATAACTTAATTCCTAGATTCACTGCACTATCAACATTCGTTCTCAATTAGTATTGACACAGGGACAGACGTGGGGCTAAACCTGTGGGGCAGTTGGTGGAGGGAGTTTACAAAAGGATATGAGAGTTGTGAGTTACCAAATCCAGCTTCAAATATCTGGGAAAAGTAGCGATTGCATGGCACAGAGGCTGTGAAGGATCACAGGAGTTTCTAGTGGAAAGATAAGGATACAGAAGTATACAAGAGAGATGATGAGAAGGAAACCAGTAGGAATCTGGGGATCAAAGAACTAAGAATTTTTGTTGCTCAGTTTGGAAGGTGGAAAACAGAACATGGGAAAGTACAGTGGGGTGTGCCTGTGAACAGACAATAAATACTCAGTTAAACTTAGTTAACCACAGACAGTTTAATGGTCCCTGTCAGCTGATTTGAAAAATACTGACAATAAACCTGTCTCACAGGATTATTGTAAGGACTAAATAAGACAGTGCATATAAAGTGCTTATTATACTACCTGACACACAGTATAATGCTTTTGCCTTTGTAACTAATATTAGAGAGTCTCAACATAGAATAGCCCCCCCAAGATGTAGTACAACTGTGTGTTAGGGAGACTACAGACCACTTCAAACTCTTTACAGAAATGTATATAAACATATATATGTGTGTGTGTATATATATATATATATATATTATATATATATGTGTGTGTGTGGTGTGTGTCTTTTGTAAAAGAAGTATTTAGATTTTTCCAGTTTTCAAGACTGTTGTATCTAATAAAGTTTGAATAACTGTGCTAGCATGCAAGAAATGATGTTTAAATCTTACTAATAAAGTATGATCCTAATAATATGAACAGATCAGTTTCCCACTGAGATAAGTGGGTAGGACTGTATTGCAGGAAATAGTATTTTTGTTTTTAAATTTTGACCATAAGATCTATTAATATTCTTGCAGTCGAACATTAATCATATAGCATAGATTTCTCTAGCTGGACCAATTATCTACTTAGATCTGGACATGCATTTTGAAATTTTGCTCTCCATTCTGTTTTTCTTCCCGTCATTAGCTGAATTTTCCTGTAATTAAATATAACGAATCCTTCTATTTCAGGACAACAAATGCTATCAAACTTATTCTCACTTTGCCATTAGCATAGTCATTTTGATGAAATTACAATGATTTTTCAATTAAAACATGTTTAGCATCACAGTATTTGTAGAGAACTCTGACACTACAATGCATGCTTTGATTTATGGTGAAAACAATTCTGAAACAATATTCTGTACAATGACAGATGTAGCAACCAGATTTCCTTGAAGTGACATGGCACTTCAAACTATTGAAAATGAGGCTTGAATCAATATAAGATAAAAAAGTAGACCTGAAATTAACTCTATATTTTAGAATGTGTAAAATTCTTTACCTTCTTGTATTAGTTATGAATAATGAACAAATTTAGTCAAAATATTTTCCCAACTTAAAAAGTCAATAGAAGCTCTTCTTTTGTCAGAGTTAATATTTCAAGATAAATATAAATAAAACATTAAACTAAAGCAAAACATTACAGAAAGATCGTGACTTAGTCTCCTACTGAACCACTTAGTAACATATGGCTGACTTAATATTAGGGGTGGTGGAAAGTTGATTCAATGAATAATAGGTCTGCTGTTAATGAAATATATACTGAGCTCTTCCTCTTATACAACTTGCAGATAATTATTGCTTATTTTATGTCATTTTCTAAGGATAATTTTGGCAAGTCTAGGATAATGATAATCATCTCTTAGGAAAAATGTTTTCTGAGGGAGCCTCTTAAAATATGAGTATTTATTTGGCTAGTGTCTGAATTATTTTATTAACTGAGCTTTAATGATGCAAACTCAGGAACACAGACTAGAGAAAGAAACTGTAAAAACTTGAAGTACAGTTGTTATTGGCTTAGGATTGTGGCATTTTGGCTGAAATGCCTTTTCAGCCTATGCCACTGTTAATTCAAATTTTACTTTAATAATTCTTTGCAGAGTTGATAAAAATATTGTGATTCTCAAGAAATGGCTCAGCAGTTAAAAGTGCCTCTCTTCCAATGAGAAACACTCATGTCTGATGGCTCACAACCACTGTAATTCCAGCTCCAGGGCATCTGCCAACATCTTTGGGTACCCACACACATGCATACACACATGATTGCACACATAGACACATACACAGGCACACACTAAGTAAACTAAACACCATTTTCTCAGAAATTAGTTAAGAAAGAAGATCTTGTATTCAGATATTGGTAACAAAAGAACAACATCATGAAAGCTGACTTAAAAAGATAGACATTGGAAAAAGAATTTCACTTGAACTTTTTAAAACTCTGTAAAGTCCACAATGTCAGAAATTCATGTTGCGGAACTTCCCACGTATCTGTGGTTCCTTAGGGCCGCATGTGTTTTTGGTTAAGAGTGGTTACACGAAAGTTTTAAATTTCTGTGAGGGCAAAGTTGTAAATGATACAGTTTTCTGAAAATGGATCATGGTAATATGTCACTGAAATATTCTAAGAAAGATGGTAATATATAACAGGTGTTGTATAAGAGGCACAAATTCCTCTTGAGCAATTAGATAGCACTTACCAGTGGTTCTATTCAATATGAACTCATATATCTTCATATGTGGTAACTACTAGGATCCCTTCTATCAAAAAAAAAAAAATCAAGACTGATACTTGACATGGTAAGTTAACAAACTCTTATTTAAGACCTTATACAAAATATCCAGAATAAATTAGAAACTCCAGACAGTGACAAATATTGTTAAAAATTTAATAATAAAAATCTAGTCATTAATATTACTTTATTTGAGTATTCAAATTAGCAAGAACCACAATGCAAGTTTTTTTTCAAGAGTCAAGTAAGCTGAATTGGCTAAAATAGCTTAAGAAATGTCTAACCTAGTTGTTAAGTTGTATTATCACTAGTGTGAGGATTAACATTAATTATCAATTTAACAGGATCTGGAGGAACTCAAATCCACCACTTCTCAGCTTATGTTGGTTAAGTTATTTGAGGTGATTAAGTAAAAAGTGGGGGGCTGGAGAGATGGCTCAGTGGTTAAGAGCACCAACTGCTGTTGGCAGAGGACCGGTTTCCATTCCCAGCACCCACATGTTGGCTAAGAAACCGTTCTTTACACTAGTTCCAGGGGGAATCCACACGCCCTCTTCTGACCCTGTGCATTTGCAACACGGGTGGCACCAACCTACTGCCAGAACAGTACAACTCAATAAACATTAAAAAAAAAAGTGGATGGCACCATCCCATGGCTCAGATTGTTAAACTCGGAAAAAAAAAAAAAAAAAGGAAGTTAGCTGAGCTCAGAAGCTTCCTAACTTAATGCAGTGTGACCAGCCACCTCGTGCTCCTCTAGTCCTGACCCCAAGCAAACCTCTTTTCCTTATGTTGCTTTTGACAAAAGGTATTTTGTCACAGCAACAGGGAAAATAACTAATACAAGTAGCAATTGAAAACTCTTGACTATATTGTAGATTTTTTTCTACATAGGTCTTGATTGGATTTCTTTCCTAAAGAAAGGGAAATGTTTGCTTTTAATTTGTTTGCAAAGCCGCATTTTCAACACCTTTCTAATGAAATTTGCTTCTTTAGATACTCAAATAATTTGTGTTCTGTTGTCATTTTTAGTGATGGCATAAAGCTAGGCTATCCTTATGCAGTCCGATGTCACAAACATCTGCTCTTTCATTGCAATATGCTACTTTTATGATTTTCTTTCAAGAACCTTGACTTTTATTTACTCCTGTCAGATTGCATCCTATAAAACTTGAAGTGAATGCTTATCTTTAAGACTTCCAAATCATAATAAGATATATCAGTCACATGCTAATAATCCCTCCTTGATAGTCTTCCCCCATGTCAAAATAATTCAGAGTCCCTCAGTAATTCCACATAAGAGAGGCAAGGGCTGAAAGCATTGGAGTTCTTGTCAAACCTGAGAGAGATGCTCAAACATAATTGACACATCTACGGTCGAACTTCTACACCTAACGCTCATGGAACATAGAGGAAGAGGTGGTAGAGAGAATACTAATACATCCCTCAACTCCTACCACTATTTTTATCTTAAAGAAATTGTGTCTGCATTCTTTATATGTTGATCATGGATTGAGAAGTGCATGAAAATACAAGATACTAGCAGCTACAAAAGAGATTTTAAGAATTTTATGTGCAAAGATACTAAATAATATATCTGGAAATGCTGATTGAACACTGAAAGAGAAGAAGCACAGTAGCCATCTCTAATCTTTAAGTGGAATTGGCCACTCTCTTTAGAAAATATTTCTTGGGGAAAAATTTAATAAATATAATTGAGACATGATAGCATTATATAGCCCAGTTTTCCAATTCTCCTGCTTCTCTGGATCCACTGGGCACACTCAGCATTGAAAATCTCATAGGCTATTTGATGATGTCTCTAGTTATTCAGTAGAAGAAGGTAAATAATTCATGACTGCAAGCCTTTTATAGGGGCAAGCAAAAAATTAAGAAATGATGTCCAGTACTGGTGTTGTCAATTATATTTTCCTTGGTATAATTGTCATGACACTCACTGATATAAGTTATTTAAAATCCAGTAGTAGATCTTATTATCTCTGGCATAGTTGAAACTTCATTTGCTGCTAATTGTGGGGTAGCCTGATTGTTCTTCACCTCACTAACTCAAAACCAAATATAGCTCAAAAATGTTAAATATGCTAAAAAACTGAAAACAAACACCACAGTCATGTGAAAAGCTACCACTTCTGTGAATTTTCTTTGAAGCAGCCAAAACAGGACTCCTAAGGAAATTTAATGAAGACAAATCTCCCCCCCTCACATGATCTCTCTCTCTCTCTCTCTCTCTCTCTCTCTCTCTCTCTCTCTCTCCTAAATATGTTACTTTTTGTTTCTCTGTAATAAAACACTGACCAAAACAATATTGTGGAAGAAAGAATTTGGTTTATGCTTCCAGAGAGTTCATAATGGTGGTAGAGGCATGACAGAAGACACAAGAAAGAGGCCACATCTCTCTCCATAGACAGGAAGTAGAGGTAAGGAACTAGATAGAGGACAGACATACAAACTCTTAAGCCCACCCCAAGTGATGCACTTCCTTCAGCAGGGCTATGCATTCCAAAGGTTCCAGAATCTCCCCAAACAACAGGTTCAGTCATGCCAGCCTATGGGAGACATTACTCACTGGATCATCACACCACCCCTCTCTCTCTCACTTGTTAAACCTACCTGTTGACCTGCTCACCACTGGCCTTCTCATAGGGCTTTTGTCATCACCCTTAAATCCACTTGAGACCTGTGGTTAATAAATGCTTCTCTTTCCCATGTTGAGGCTACATTCTGTCCTTCCGTGTCATCTGGCACACACCTGAACTAGTTTGCCCCCAGTTCAGATCAACAAGAGAGTGACTATCTTGGCTTCTGACCATATTCCAAATGACATCAAGAAGAAATTAAAAAAAGTGAAAATAATTTCATGAAAATCACATTTAATAATTCACATTACCAATGCCACTACCTTCCTCATTAACCACTAAATGCTTATTTAGAATCCTGAAAATGAGGGTCATGAAAGGATGGTTTTACAAATTTATATCTAGTTATACATTTCACCAAATTGGTACTAATTAACTTTTTTGGATAGTCTTTAAATTCCTACAATATATTTGAAGATTTGTATACAAATAGTGCAAGCACAATGGGTTTGATGCAATCCAGCCTCTCTTAAAAACTTTTGAAAAAAGTTTTCATTGTCCAGCTTTAGCTACAGGAAGAATTTCCCACAAATATTTTGACTCAGAAATCATCTAATCTCACTGGAGAGATGGCATAACGGTTAAGAATGCTTGTTACTCTTGGAGAGGAGCAGAGTTCATTTCCAATCCCTTGTATTGGACATTTCACAATTGCTTATAACTATAGTTCCAGGGGATGTGATATGCTCTTCTGACTTCTGTGGGAAACTGAACTCATATACACACACACACACACACACACACACACAAATAGAAATAAATATTTTAAAATAAAATAGATTACTTAAACTTAACTAACTACTTAAACAAGTGGCTGCCTTAGAAACTAGTATAATGTGCAAATCTTTCTATATCTTGTGTTGTTTAGAGAACAGAATTCTGAGTGGACACCTAGGCAGCTAGCAATTTTATTTCATTTTTAACATCATAAATATAAGACAAAAAATAATAAGAAATAGGTAGCCTGAATTTAAGAAAACTATTGATTTGTTTGAAAATGTTGAGCAGAATGAAGAACAATCTGCTCATTTATATCCCCGGATTATTTAGATAGGTAATATTCCTACACCCTGCATTTATACTTACCTGGACATCAATAGTGGATTATTCTACCAAGGAGATGTTGGCCAGGGATCCAAGCCCCCACAAATGGTAAAGGCTCCTTGCCTCCAAACTGGGATATCTGCAGGAAGAGAGGCGATAAGGCCCTGCTGTTGAAGACCTGATATAAACATGGGAAAGATGTATGGAGACTGCACTTGCAAGTATACAGATGGTCTCTGGAATGCCAGAGAGTGTTACCAAAGGGCCACGAAACCAATTAAAACAAATACAGGTCCCTGAGTCAACAAGACTTCTCCGTCAGCACAAGCTACACATCACCTGTCCTGGAAAATACTGTCGGCAGCAGATGGCAGCCATATGTTGTGAATATCCCAAATCTAATTGGCTATTAGCACTCTCCTGGAGGAATAAACACATGGCTGATGCCACAAGCTTACATCCCTAAATAGGAGTTTTATAAACCACACGAAGACCCTGCCATACTTAACAGAAGAAAATGTAATTCATGATTAACATACCATCCAACATCTGTGTCTTATACCAAAAGTAACCTACCCTAACATTAGCACTGGTTTAGAAATACCTATATATCCTAATTGCGTTGTGCTCATTCAATAGGATCGAAAGGCTATATATTTAACTGTTAAAAAAACCTTATATCTTAATTGCATTGCTTCATTAGTAGGACTGCAATGGTTATGCCTGGACAGCTCGGCAAACCCATGAAAGAAAACAGCCAGAAGTGACTAGGGTAGTCCAAGATATCGCTCCAGGGAGAAAGTAGACTGTTTGCTTCTCATCCACCTGTGCCCTTTTCTAAGGCCTAGGGAACAATTGCGGAAGAGGGGGCGTGGTAGAATGTGAAGGGCTGCGATTGGGGTTTAATGGTGGAAACTACAACAAGATAGACTGGGAACTATTTGATCAAATTGATTGAACTATTGAACAATCCCCTCCAGCTGGATGGTGAGGACCTTGGGCTGTGTCTGGAGTTGGACCACCAACTGCTTGGCGAAATTGGTTTTACAGACAAGGATGCGTGTACTTCAAAATTATCACTTATTTGTAAGAAAAAAGAAAACAAAACAAAAACAAATTTTAAAAAGAGAAAAAGGATGCGAAACTTATGGCAAAACTGCATATCTGGCATTGGTAGGGGTGGGTGGAAGGGGGGGAAGGGAAAGGGATCTATGCCGGAACTGGAATTGAAAATATGTATTGAATACACAAAGCATTCAATTAAAAAACTCAAAAAATAAATTAAATAAATTTACAACTAAAAAAAAAAAAAAAACTTTCTTCAAGGCGTAAATGTATTTCAAGAAGGCTGGGCAATGGCGGAGCGATGGCTAGCAGTTAAAGCACGACTGCTCTTGCAGAGGACCTGGGTTTGATTCCCAGCACCCACATGGCAGCTAAGAACCATCTTTAACTCCAGTTCCAGGGGAATCCGACACCCTCCTCTGACCTCCGCGGCATTACACGACATGGGTGCACAAACTTGCATGCAGGCAGTACATTCATGCACATACAGAAATAAATAAAAAAAAAATTAAGAAGGCTGGGAAGATGGCTCAGCAGGTAAAAGTGCCTGTCATCACAGCTGATGGCCTCAGGTCAATCACCCAAGTGCGCATGGTGGAAGGGAGAACCAACTCCAGCGAGTTATCATCTGACACCACATGTGTGCCATGGCATGATAGCATATACACACAAACACACATACATACACAAATAATTTTTAAATATTAAATCAGGGGCTGGAGAGATGGCTCAGCAGTTAAGAGCACTGACTGCTGGTGCAGAAGACCCACGTTCAGTTCCCAGCACCCATGTGGCAGCTAACAGCGATTTATAACTCCAGTTCCTGAGGAATCCGAAGCTTTCTTCTGACTCTGAGGATATTGCATGACATGGGTGCACTTACATACACGCAGACAATACACTCATACACATAAAACAAAAATAATAATCATGATATTAAAAATAGATCGAAGAAAGACTATTAGAATATCTCAGGAGAAGAGTAACATTTAAGTATAAACTTGAGAAGAATAATTTAAGTATAATCTTACTTGTGAAAAGTGCTCAGGCCCAAATTATGATCTTCCAAATATGCTCAGGTGTCTTGGAAGTATCTGGGCCAGTTTCATATTGACCTTCCTCCAGACTTTCCTCAAAGTGGGTTCTAATTATTCATTCTATATTAGCCTGAAAATGCTAACAATAGCCATGTCCTAAAATCTATTTTTACAATGATCAGTAACTTTCTCTATAGTTAACATACACAGTTACTCTTTCTTTTTGACCTCCAGGTAAAAAATTAAGCAAAGAAATTGCACCAAAGTCTGACTTTAAGAATCTTCTATTTTATGTTCAGAAGTTCTGTGAATGATATGTTGCCAGATGTCACAAGATGAATTTTGACAACTATAACCTTAAGTAAATTTTTGGATGAGCATGATCATGTCAGTAGGTGGTATACTTGTTATGTTGTTAGCTGTTCAGCAACATGCCACTATGCACAACATGACTTCTTGAGAGTCAGATATTCTTTTAACATCTCATAATCATGAACTTGAATCTGCTACAGTGCACTGGGGTGGGGGGGAACTGAGTTCACCAACTGATTACACAGATGCAATAAAACTATATATAACCAAGTATCAAAATAATTTACTTACCCTCTATATCAATTTTCAGTGCTGGTTCAACTTGATATTAGAAAACACTGCAGAATTTTCCTTTACATATACTCTTATACACAGACCCATTACTAATTTCCACTTCATCCCTGGCAAGCTTTGATACATATTTCCCTCCCTGGATCTTCCAAAGAAGCATCTGTTAATGACACTGCTGGGAGCCCTATGACAAAAGTTTTCAGCGACATTACTTTTTGACTCAATCATTTTTTCCAGTTTCCCTGCTCTTTCCCCTTTTTATGTGACCCATATTATCCCTGACTGGTCTCCTCTGTTCCACTCCTTTCATAAAGCCTTATTGCTTATACCATTAACTATAAACTCAAAGAGCCTTTTATTGCTAGTCACATAATTGTGTTTGTGTGACTGCAATTGACTTGTAAGATCTTGATAGTTAAGGCTTGGGTGTCTCCTTGTAACCACATTGCATATTGTCTAAAAGTCGCTAATGAAATGTTTTCTTGGATGAATGGACAGGGTATATATAATTCAGAAGCTGGAATACCACAGTGTACTATTAAGTTGAAAGAATAAATGTAATCTATTGATCCAACCAGAGGAGTACTATTGGTTTTAAACCAGCCAAAGTTGACTTTAAGAATTTTTTTCCCTAAAGACTTTATAGATAAAATATTAATTATAATTTTCTCTTAGATATTCTTACTGCTTTTCTCATTTATAAATCACCAGGCAAACAAAGAAAAACCCCAGAAGATGAAATTTCTTCTTTCTATCCAGTGAAGTTATGAAGGTTTGGTCTGCTTTATTCGTTGCAAATTTATTGTTGAGTAATCAGATAGCTGTTGAGGTCATTATCTGATCTGAAAATAGTTTGTTTTTCTATTCACATTACAATCTAAATTTTATTTTAATGCAAATAAATTTTAAAGCTATAAAGGATTAAATATAGTAGTTAAGATAATTTAAATATTCTGGAAATTGCAAGCAATGTCCATAAACCATTCAAAGACAAAGTTTACATCAAACATCAACTATCAAACTTGAAATAAAATACAGGGCAACACATTCCTTACTAGGTGTACCTATTCGTGATAATGTTTCACCAATGATTACATAAAATAGTGCTGAATCCTGGACAACCTGTGTATATGAACAATAAAGAAACAATTTAAACCCTTGCCATTACATGAGATTAGTTTTGTCACCCAAGTCCAATTCCATGTACTAAAACAATATGCTAGAATTAAGGCAAGAAAAAATGCAGATAACAAAATTGGCATTGTCGAGGCTCCTCTTCAAATGTCAGCATTAGCAAGATCTAATCATATTTGAAAATAAATGATCTCTTAGGTGATTTTTTAATGTAGTATGTAGGTTTTCAGCTATGAATAGTCATGTTTTTCTTAAGCAATATATATACAAAGGCCACTGCTGTACTGGTGTCAAACAAACCTGGAGAGATAATAAGGAAATCCGTTAACAGGGTCTCCAGGAAAATAAACAGGGAAATGTTTCAACTCAAGATCAGTATTCCATGACTTTGAAATTCAGTGCATTTTGAAACATAAAAATGAAAATTTATTTTTGTTTTACTATATTTTTTATTAGATTTTATTCCAATCTTAGCTGATCAAAAACTAATTTATGAAAAAATAATTACATAGAGATTCATCTATAATTTTTAGAGTTATCTGGAAATATTTCAGATTACCAGAATATGTTACTGTGGGTCTTTGGGTAGGAATCATTTTACAAATTTTAGCCATGAAAGGATAGCATTAAACAATGTGTCCTAGCCCTTCGCGTTTGCAGCCAGTGCCGGGTCTGTCTGGTTCAGTGCCTTTGTGTCTTTGTGCTGGCAGGCTCCTGGAGCCCGGAAGTCACTCCAGACAGATTTTAGGTTAGATTGACTCCTGGGTTGCTGGAAAAGGGTCTAAACTCCAAACCCTTGTAAGGGGGTGGCTGTCTGGGCGGAGCCGCCCTTCGCCTTTGCAGCTGGTGCCCAGTGGGTCTGGTTTGGTGCCTTTGTGTCTTTGTTCCTGCGGGCTCCTGAAGCACAGGAGCCCGGAAGTCACTCCAGACAGGTAGATTTTAGGGTAGATTGACTCCTGGGTTTCTGGAAACGGGTCTCAACTTTAAACCCTTGTAGGGGGTGGCTGTCAAGGCGGAGCCACCTTTTGCCATTGCAGCCGGTGCCCGGTGGGTCTGGTTCCGTGCCTTTGTGCCTTTGTGCGGGTGGGCTCCTGAAGCACAGGAGCCTGGAAGTTGCTCCAGACAGGTCCCAGGGCCTGGGATAAGTCAGGCATATCTAGTAGTTGCTCAGTACAGAAGGCTGGGTATCTCAGTAGTCCCAATCTGGTGATGAAGGCCTGATGGATTCCAGGAGATCTGCTAGTCTTCAGTCTACGCTGGAATCTGAGGAGTTGGTCACAGCAGCAAGATTAACAAGGGAAGGCAAGCAGCAAAAAGGGTACAGCTCCCTTCTGCCATGGCCTTTTGTACGGACTGCCATCAAAAGGTTACACCCACATTTACAGTGGGTCTTCCGGCTCCAAATGATCCAATCCGAAGATGCCTTTCTCTTTGTAGTTAATCTCAGATCCAGACAAGTTGACACCAGGATTAGCCATCATAGTTGTGTAAAATGATCACACTGCTGCAGCTTCATGGTTGATAAGTTCCATGATTGATAAGATCTATACAACTTTTCTGTAATTGAAAAAGAAGTTCAAAACAGAAAGCTTTAAGAAATTATTGAAAGCAGTCAAGCTTGTTAGTGGACACTTATAACTGTAACCCTCAGGAGAGCATCCAAGGAGGACTGGATGAGTATGAGGCCATCTTGGGCTACATAGCAAGAACTTATCCCAAGAGAAAGAACAAAGGCCTAGAGAGGTGGCTCAGCAGTTAAGAGCATTAGCTGCTCTCACAGAGGATATGGGTTTGATTCCCAGCACCTACATGGTGCCTAACAATTCTCAGTAATTCCAGTTTTAGGGGATCTGAAACCCTGTTTTGGTCTCCGTGGGCACTGCACACACAGGTTCACTTATACACATGCAGGGAAAGAAATACTCATATGCATACACATAAAATAAAAATGAATAAATTATTTTTTAAAAAGAAGAAAAGAGGAAATCAGGAGGGAAAAGAAAGGAAGGAAGAAACAAAGGAAACTTTCTAACCTACACACTAAAATACACTAATGAATAAATAAATAGTAAATATAAATTTTAAAACTTTTCAGTTTTTAAATGAATCTATGTTCAAAGGACTCTATTTCCTACCACTGAAATACTTGCACAATATTTATTGGTGCTCTATTCACAAAGGCAAAGGAATAAAATCAAAGTATCTGTACATTAACAGTTGAATCGTTAATGAAAATGTGTATAGGTACAACTAAATTTTATTCAGCTGTAAAGAAAAATGAAATTTTGAGACAAATGGTTGAAACTGGAAATATATGAAGCGAGATAACTCAGGCTCAGAAAGATAAACACCTCATGTCCTCCCTCATATACATGTATTTATGGGAGAGTGACTGTGGGTTTGATAAAACCAGAAAAGGCACATGGAAGGTGAAAAGAATTCCTAAGGAAGGGAGGTGGGGAGGATAATAGAACAGACATGATTTGAGAGTAGGAAGGGGAATGTTAGGGGTTGGGTACAAACATGGAGGTGGTTAGGGAGATGGTGAAGAAGAGTGGGGAACACCAACTAAAACATAGAACAAGGGAGAATGCCATAGAGAAGCATGCAACTTTTTTGGAGGAGGTGTGCTTATGTATATTTCTGATCTAGGTCCTTTGAGAAACTAATAATAATGACACTAGGATAACAATTGGCATCTCTATGCTTGGCTTCTTCTGTACACCACCCTCCGACAGAAGTAAACATGGCTTCTGAAGGTCTGGGTGATTCTGAAGATGATGAAGGAGAAATAATAGTAACCCAGGGTGTGTCATGGTATTGGAAAATAAAAACTCTAAAAGGATGGGAGAATACCGAAATGTCAAATATCCTCTTCAAACAAAACCAGAGTATCATTGATGACAAAATGGAAACACGGAATGGTGTCGCAGAAAATGTAATAAATTTACATGTTATTTAACTGAAAAAATAAAATTGAAATAGTTCTGCATTACAGAAAAAAAAAATTAGCTCATAAGCAGAAAGGAATCAGGAAAGCACAAAATCACTATCAGGCTAATTTTTGCTCACAAGACTCAATGAAAATCATGAAAATGTTTGAGCAAAATTCTCACAGACTTTGATATTTGCATAGTTTCAATATGTTACTCCCAAGTTATTTATTTATTAGAAAAGATGGCTCAGCAGGTAAAGTCTTGCTACACAAGCCTAACAACCTGAATTCAAAATCCTGAGCCCACATAAATGCAGAAAGAGAGAACACTCCAATTTTTTCTCTGATCTTCACATGCACATGGAGATACACATGCATCACACACACAGAGATACAGACACAGACATGCACATATTTTTTTCAAAAAAGAAAAATGAAAGCAGTATGCTCATGGAGGTGAAACCTGGCAGATATTTCAGCGACATGACCAACTCTAGTAAGCCCTGTACAGCGTGATACATTGCACCACTGCTGAAGTTCTGCACACTCAACCAGGGTAGACAGTACCCTTTCACCCAGGGGAATATATCAGCAAAACCAAAATTCAAATCCTTTCTGTAGTATGACTGATCTAATTCAAGACAGATGAGCAATGACTAGGGGAAATTAGTAAGCCACATAAAGTAAATGTAATGTAGAATGTTGTTGTACATCCTGAAGTAGAAAATATTTGTGGGAAACTAGTGGATTTCTGTTAATAATAAAGTACTATAGCCCAGCATGCTGGTACATACATTTTAATCCCAGCACTCAGGAGGCAGAGGCAGGCACATCTCAGTGAGATTAAGGCCAGCCTGGTCTACCTAGTAAGTTCCAGGCCATCTGAGGCTACAGGAAGACGTTGTCTCAGAAAACAAAACAGACAAATAAAAACAATAATAAAATAATATATTAGTATAATTCATTGTTTAGAAATTGTACTTGGTATTATAAGATGTTAATTTTAAGAACTGAGTGGAAAGATACATAAATTGCAGCCAGTCATGCACTATATTTTTTAAGGAGAAATACTTTATACTCATTAAAGAAAAATCCACCAACAGGGTATAACAATTCCAAACATTTATGCCCCAAACACGAGGGCACCCAAATTCATACTAGAAATACCATTAGACCTAAAACCCAGATTGAACCCCAACACAGTGATAGTGGTTGACCTCAGTACCCCACTCTCACCAAATGACAGGTGATCCAGACAAAACTTATGACTTTATGAAAAGTCATAAGTTAATTGACATCATAAATCAAATGGCTCTAATAGATATCTATAGAATATTTGTGTGGACAAACACTAAAGAATACACATTCTTCAAGGTTCAGTGAATACTGACAGCATGGGACGCAGGATGGGGGGAAAAATAGAAAAAAAAAGAAAAAAAAAAGAATACACATTCTTATCAGCACCCTATAGAATCTTCTCTAAACTTGAGCACATATTAGGATGTAAAGAAAGTGTCAAAAATACAGGAAAATTGAAATAGCTTCCATTCTATCTGACCACAAAGGAGTCAAGCTGCATATCAATAGCAAACTCGTGGAAACTAACAACACACTACAAAATTGGATCATCAAGGAAATCAAGAAGGAAGTTTTAGAATTTGTACAGTAGAATGAAAACGAAAACTCAACATATTAAAATCTATGGGAGACCAAGAGCAAAGTTTATAACACTAAGTTCTAACCAAAATATTTGTGAGAGCTCATATTAATAATTTTTATGTTTAGGAATTCACATTTTTCTCCCTTGATTTTATATTACTCTAAAATACAAATACATACATTCCACTCACATACAGTAATTACAGAGTCTGAAAGTAAGCAGTGGATCGATTCTAGAGCCCATTAAGAGATTTACACTATAACAACATAGTTGCTTTCAGATAAACAGAAATATAACAATAATGTTGTGCAGTTTGACCTTCATTTGCCACTTGTTTTTCTGGGACTGTGTTACTTCATTTAGCATAATGGCCTCTAGTTTCATCCACTTACCTTCAAAATTCATGATGTCATCTTTCTTTATTGCTGAGTATACTCCATTGTGTAGATGTACCACATTTTTGTCATCCACTCATCTGTTGAGGGGCATTTGGGTTGGTTCCAGCTCTACGCTATTGTGAAGAGAGCTGCAATAAACATGGATGTCCATGTATCTTTGCAGTAGGATGAGTCTTGTGGGTATATACCCAGGAGTGGTATGGCTGGCTCAGGTGGTAGGCTCATTTTGAGTCTTTTAAGGGTTCTCCACACTGCTTTCCATAGTGGTTGTACAAGTTTACATTCCCACCAGCAGTGGATGAGTGTTCCCCTTTCCCCACAACCTCTCCAGTATTTGGTGTCTTTTGTTTTCTTGATCTTAGCCAGTCTTATCAGAGTGAGATGATATCTGAGAGTGGTTTTAATTTGCATTTTCTTAATTATTAATGATGTTGAACACTTTTTAAGATGTTTCTCAGCCATCTTTCCTTCCTCACTGGTGAAGTCTCTGTTCAGCTCTTTACTCCATCTTTTGAATAGGTCATTTGTTTTCTTACTACTTTGTTTTTTGAGTAGTCTATATATTCTTAACATTAATGCTCTGTCAGATGAATCACTGGTGAAGATTTCCTCTCACTCTGTGGGTTTTCTCTTCATTTCCTTCTTTCTTTTGCTGTACTGAAGCTTTTGAGTTTGATGAGGTCCCATTTGTTGATTACTGACCTTATTTTCTTTTTTTTTAATTTTTTATTAATTTTTATTTATTTCTGTATGTGTATGAATGTACTGTCTGCATGCAAGTTTGTGCACCCTTGTCGTGCAATGCTGCAGAGGTCAGAAGAGGGTCTCGGATTCCCCTGGAACTGGAGTTCTCCTGGAATTGGAGTTTCAGATGGTTCTCAGCCGCCATGTGGGTGCTGGGGATCGAACCCGGGTCCTCTGTAAGAGTGGTCGGCGCTCTTAACTGCTAGGCCATCTCTCCAGCCCCACTAACCTTATTTTCTGATCCATTATTTTTTACAATTTTCATATGTATAAAATTATTTCACAATAAAACATATAGTGTAT
Organism: Rhizomys pruinosus; assembly: GCA_009823505.1. NCBI lineage: Eukaryota > Metazoa > Chordata > Mammalia > Rodentia > Spalacidae > Rhizomys > Rhizomys pruinosus. Next base: position 679,673 of record VZQC01003337.1, read on the forward strand.
AATTTAATCTTAATAAAATAAGTGCAAACTAGCGTGAAGTTGTAACATATGTATAAAATCTATGAAAATGATAGTTCAGAAAGTAAGACACAATCAAACATCTGTATCACACGTCCACCCAACAGTGCAGAGAACCTCAAGGAAGAGGGGCTAGAAAGGTTGTAAGAAGCAAAGGTTAGGAAGGAAATATAAACCAGTGTCTGCTGGGCACAACAGGGTGTTTGCACTCATGAACTGACAATAGCTGTGAATACTTGCACAAACTTGCATGAGGTCAAGGCAGCCAGCTATAATTCCATCATGGAGTGAGGAGTACTTTGTGAACCCCCACACTTTCTGAAGAGCTATTAGCAATTGAAGGCTGCCAGAGTATGGAGATTCATCTTTTCCAGAGAAATGGTCCTGATAGGTCGACCGTGCTCCAGTAGATGGGCCTATACCTGTGCACATATGGACAGCACTGATTGAACTCTGTGGATTATGAATAGAGGACATGAAGTTGGGAAGGGATGTGGTGTGCAGATGTGGGAGGAGCTGAAAAGGAAGTGGGGGTATATATGATTAAAATACATTGTATACACATACCAAATCCTCAAGGAATGGTTTTTAAAAGTATGACAGAAAAGAAATGAAATTTACTGTTGCAAGATTTTTTTTTATGAAGTGATGCAACGATGTAAGATCATATACAAATAGGCTTTGATGAGGTAAAGAGACATTTTGTTAATACTTAATAAAATGCTACAGATACAAGAAGTTATAATTAATAAGCCAATAAAAAAAGAAGACTGAAAATCTGAAAATAAAGCAAAAGAAATCAAGTAAAGGGGAACTAAAAGGAAACAGATGAAACAAATAGTGAATGCTAGATGGAAATTCAAACGTTTCAAAAAAAATTTTTTTTTCTGAACATTTCATTTAAAAGACAGACTGTGGTGGTTTGAATGAGAGTGTCCCCGATAGGCTTCAAGTATTCAGACATTTTGTTCCCAGTTGGTGGTGCTGTTTTGGAAGGTTTTGGGAGGTGTGGCCATGCTGGAAGAAGTACATCACTGGGGACGGGCTTAGTGAATTTAACAAGGCTTGCTAGTCTCCAGAGGCTCTCTTGGCTTCCTGTGCTCATTGGGATATGTGAACCTTGGCTTTCTGCTCCAATCCTGGCCACCATGCTTCCTGCCTCAATGGACTCTAATTCCCTGGAACCATCAATTTTAAGCTCAAATAAACTCTTCCTTTTATAAGTTCCCTTGGTCATGGTGGTTTTATCACAGCAACAGACCCTGCCTTTAAAACAACAGCTAGGACTGAGGACACAGCAGTAAAGCATTTGCCTGCCATTAGCAAGGTCTGAGTTTGATCATTAACATTGAAAACAAACAGAAACAAGCAACAGCTACTCATAGCAGAAATACATACTGTCCATGTAAATACCGAGCAATCCCATATATGCTGATTAAATAGCATATATTGTATATTTGATAAATGTAAGAGATGCATGTGATAGTTAAATGTTAGTAGAGTGACCCTGAATAACACAGAATCAGAGTTTTCTAGGAACATTGTGGCAAACTGTGGAGACTAGGTAACACTGGAGCCTGTAATGCAAAGATAAATAAAGAATCAGAGAGACATTCTAAGAAGAGAGATGTACAAGTGAAATACCAGCAGCCCCAAAGCTGGTAGTTTGGTTAGTTGGGAAGAAAATTAGCACAGCAACAATAGGCATTTTACATGAGTCTGGACACTCATTTGATCAACTTGGTTGAACAAACAACCTGTCACCCCCCACTGGATGGTGGGGCTGTGGGGGTTTGGGCACAACAGCCTGCAGACTGGTTTTACACGAAGGATGCTTGTACTCATGGATTATCACTTATAGCTAAAAAATGAAAAAAAAAAACTGAGAGAAAGATGCAGGACAGTGGTGGGGGTGGGGGGGGGAAGGGAAAGGGAAATATGCCTGATCTGAATTGGAAAATGATGTATGAAATGCACAAAACATCAATAAAAATTAAATTAAAAAAAAAAGAAAATGTGAATTTGGGGAGGGGGGTGGCTACTCAGTGTACAACGCTGTAAGAAAGTTCACACAGTAGATCTCAAGAGAGGTGAACTATTAAGGAAAGGGGGCACTTGAGATGCCTGCAATGTTTCCATGGCAATATTGGGTCAGCACTATCCCCCAAGCAAAGAAAGTAGAGGGCAAGATCTTGTCAAGAGAACTGGGGCACAGATTAAGCATATCAAATGCTCAAAAATTCATAATAGCACCTTCAAATTCATGAAGGAAAATGACCAGCCAAAGAAGTAATCCAAAGAGAAAGTCCTTGAGTTTACCCCAAGTCCCAGTCAGTTCCTAGTAACTCATTGAGAGTACCAAAGGATGCAGAAATAAAGGAAATTGTTCCCTGTGAATTCATGGTGAAGTGAGAATTAAAATAAAAAGAATCACTTTATGACTGCAAAAATGATTTAAAAATAGCAGTTTAAGTGATATTCAACGTTGCTTTTAGTTTGCTTTGTTTCCTTTAATTTAACTTAAAGAAGGGTTGTTATAGAGAGCACAATATTTCTATTCAAAGTTAAATTGAAGGCACCAATACTTCGACTGAAGCTCAATATTCAAGTAGCTACTTTCCTGAAGAAAGAAAAGACTCAAGCTGACTTAACAAATTCTATTTATTGAAGGTACAGTCTAAACTCCGTTTTCAGCTGAGACTTCAGAATCTGACTTAGTTAATTGGGACCATTAAGAGTCACCAAGGATATAATTGCCCCTTTCATTTAGCTTTGAGAAAAAAGCAAGTGATTTATCTCAGAAAACAAGAGCCAACAGGTCTAAGAGAAAAGAGAATGAGAAAATTTTGGTTCAAAAGGAATACCAGGAAAACTCTTGTCATCAATTCAACTCAAGGGTTGCTAAGAATTGTTTAATGTCTCTCTAGGCAAACCAAATGATCCTGTCAGCTGTGTCTGCTGCATACATGGTGAGTGCATAAACACACACACACACACACACACACACACACACACACACACACACCAGGAGCTAAGAAAACTAATAATGATTTTGATAGGGTGGCAATATTAACATTGAAATGGATACTGATTAAAAACTCCCTTCTAGATTTTGGACTACCTGGTAAATCTGGAGGAAGGTTTTTAAGTCACTAATTATTATTATCCAGTCACAGAATATTATTATCCATCAATGCCTTACAGAATTAAATGTTCTATCACTTGTAACTATACTACATCCAAAAGTATATAAAGACAGTCTATAGATTGGAAATATGCACTCTTTCCTGTAAAGGGCCAGATGGTAAATATATGGTAATTTTCAGACTGAAGGATCTATGTTATAACCACTCCAATGTAGCATGTAAACAATATAGGTGATACATGAAGGAATGAGTGTGGTCATATTCTGATAAGTAGTTGATTATAAAAACAGATAGTGCTGGAGAGACTACTCAGTGGTTAGGAACACTTTCTGTTCTTCCAAAGCACCTGGGCTCCCTTCCTGGCACCTACATAAGGGTTAACAACTGTCTATAACTCCAGGTCTAGGGGGTTAAGTACTCTCTCTGGCCTCTGCTGGTATGGTATACATGTGGTGTACTTACATACATGCAAGCAAAACACTCATATGCATAAAATAAGAATAATAAATGAAATATTTAAAATAACAGTGAGCAGTAGTTGATGATTGTTTAACAGTACATATTCTGCTTCTTTCCAAACCCTACTCCTTCTCTTAGTCCCTGTCCTAACTAGAGAAAATTTTAAGCAACCCTTGTAGTCAGTGAATTGAACATAGACCATCCATATACATTATCCCAGTGTGATTGCAGGGATCTCATTTTTTAAATGTCATATTTGACTACTATTGACTCTGCTATAATAACAACTCTGATGTATTTCTTACAGATAAGGCTATATTTGAAATATTGGCTATCTTACCTAAAACTTATTACTTAGGCAAGTCACAGTGAACCCAGGTAGCAACCCCCACCCCTGCCATAGGACCTTGTGAGCCTTCCTCAAACTTCTGAGGATCTACAGCAAGAACTCATTAACTATCTGGAAATAAGGCTTGCTAATGTATGTAGAAGCTGCATCTGCCCTGAGCTAGGCCTACTACTCATACCCCACATCAGCACTAAATACCCTTAGGACAAAACCCCAAGCACCACTAGGCTGGTCCAAAACCTGATAAGTTGGTATAACAGCAAACACAGATTTAACTGCTTACTCAATAAAGGTGGAACAGATGGCCATACCAGGAAACACTACTAATACCCCAATTCCGGCAACGAGGACCTATACAAAAAAGCAAAAGCAAGAAGAATAAGCAAGATAACAGCTCCTCAAAGAATTTAATGTTGTCTGAGAAACATAACCAGATGATGCACAAAATGATGGTTTCAAAATTGTATTATAAATATGTTCAAGGAACTCAGAGGATTTGAATAAATGCCATAATGAAGACCCTGAATATATAAACAAATAATTCAATGAAATGAGGAAAACAGTTCAAGATATGCTCATAGTTATTTGGGAGGTGTGTTAGTCAGTGTTCTCTAAAGAAACAGAAGCAACAGGACGAATAAATAGCTATATACAACTTATTGATTTGCTCATGTGACAGAGTTCACGGAGTCCAACAGTAGCTGCGCAGCACTGGAGAGGCTGAGAATCCAGGGAACTGCTCAGTCCTCAAGGCTGGATGTCTCAGTAGTCCCAATCTGGTGCTGAAGGCCCGATGGATTCCAGGAGATCTGCCAATCTCAGTACACGCCGGGATCCGAAGGGTTGATCACAGCAGCAAGACAAAGTCACCAGTGAGAGAGGCAAGCCGCAGGACAAAAAGGACAAGCTCCCACTGCCATGGCCCTTTAATATGCCTGCCAGCAGAAGGAATCCCCACATTATAGGGTGGGCCATTCCAGTTGAGGTGGTCCAATCCGAAGTCCTTTTCTCTATTTGTTTCCTGTGTGTCCGCACGTTGACCCAGGAGTAACCATCACAAGTCCACCACTGTCAACTTGAACACCCAATAAAACAGCCTCTCCTTTGTTTATGCTTAAATGTCAATTAACAATGGCAAGGTCATATATCCACCTAACATGTTATTACAGAGTCTCTATTGCAATAGCAAAGCATTATATTCTTAGAGTAGGTGGTAATGTCCTTGAGAAGACACTTAGCCTTCAGTATCTAATAACCTAAATATGGACAACACTTAACACTTATTCCAGTTGCACATTCAAAGGGAACAAACACAAATATCTTGCTTAATATTATATATAATATAATTAATATATAATCTATATATAGTGTATATAGACAAGCATTCTTAACCACAATAGACAAAAGTTTAATATCTATCTATAATCTCATTTTCTTAAGAACTGGTCAGTGACCTAGCTGATATTTATACACCCTTCTTCTACTACCACTTCTGTATTTCCTATACATCAGCAAGCACCTCTGTCAGGTTCTTGGCTCTTTCCTGGAGGAGTGAACCATACCTTATCCTGAAATGTCTGGCCATTTGTGTCCTGGCTGGTTTGGTGTTGGAGTTTCCCATTGACCTTGAATCAAGGACATGGTAGCACCAGACAGCGCGCCTACAGCATCTCCTGACCTTCCAACATAATATTCCTTGCACCCATTGTGGAGGAAAAAGTCCCATTTCCTCCTGGTAGTCTGGATCCACCACTCCTCACTACTACTGTTATTCCTGTCCTTCAGCCTGTTGGCTAAGGGCAGTAGAAGAACCAAAAGTGGCTATGGGGGAATTCTTACTTCCAGTTACAGGAATGTTTGTCTGTATCTCCTGGCAAAAGCACTCGCCCCCATTGGAGCCAAAAACATCTAACCAGCAGAACAGCAAGTCATGGGTCCACAATAAGCAAATTTTTCCTACTGGGTCACTAGGGGTGATAGTGAGTGGAATCACTCCCACTTCCACCCCTTTGGTTCTGGACCCATGAATCTGGCTATAGGAGGAAACAGTACCATATAGTGGGCATTCAGATTCAAAGCATATACTGCCTGCTGGAGAACCTTGCCCAGCACCTCCAGGTATTGCTACTAATTGGTAGCTGTAACTGTGTCTTCACGAGGCCATTCCACCATTCTATCACTCCAGCTGCTTCTGGGATGGGGGAACATGAGTAAGACAATGGATACCATGGCCATGGGCCCACTGTACCTTTTTGGCTGTGAAGTGAGTTCCTGGTCAGAAGCGATGCTTATGAGGAATACATGACAGTGGAAAGGCATTCTGTAAGTCCCGCTGGATGTAGCTTTGGCATAAGCATTACATGCAGAAAGGCAAATCCATAACCAGTAACCTCATATCTATTCCTGTAAGACAAAGACACGTCCCCTCCATGATGGAACAATGGTCCAATGTAGTCAACCTGCCACCAAGGTTGCTGGCTTGTCACCCGGGGAATATACCATATCATGGGGCTCAATGTTTGTCTCTGCTGTTGGCAAATTTGGCACTCAGCAGCAGCTGTAGCCAGATCAGCCTTGTGAGTAGAGATCCCTCTGTCCGAGCCATGCTAACTCTCCATCTCTGCACCATGACCACTTTGTTCATGGGCCCATTGAGCAACACCAGGGATACTGAGAAAGAGGATACTATCGCACAGAACGAGTCATCCGATCCACTTGATTATTAAACTCATCATCCTCTGCTGAATCACCTTTTTTGAGAGCATTTACATGAGACACAAGTATTCTTCACGTCCTTTGACTGTTCAGAGCGCTCTATCCACATTACTTCTTCCCCAAATGTCTTTCTTCACCAATTTTCCATTCATGCTCCTTCCCAAGTCCCTGACCATCCAGCAAACTATTGGTACAGCCCATGAATCAGTATATAATCAAACATCTGGCCATTCTCCTTCCAGGCAAAATGCACAACTATGTGGCACTCGCCCGAAGTTCTGCCCACTGTGAAGACTTTCCTTCAGCCAGTGTCCTTAGGGTTGTTTCAGAAATAGTGTAATGGCTGCAGCTGTCCACCTCTGGGTGGTGCATGCATAGCATGCAGAAAGCCATCAAAAACCAGGCCTCAGTTTTCCTTCTCTCGTCAACTGATCATAGGGGTGCAACCTCATGAAGCCATAGTTGCATGTTAAGCAGCAGGAGGATTGTAAAGGAGTAGGAACATAGGCATTTGGATAACTTCTTCATGTAGACTTTCTTTGCCCTCAGGGCCTGCCGGATCCTGTCACTAATGTACCACTTCCATTTGATAATGGACTGTTGCTGCACAGTCCTACTTTATGGTCTGGTGGGTCAGAAAAACCCAGTTCATGATGGGCAGCTCAGGTCGACAGGGAACTGTGGTATCCATTGTCAAACGTTCATGTTTCCACTAAGCCCAATACAGGCTAAGAGCTCGTCTCTCAAAAGGATGAATAGTTTTTGCCGATGAAGGTTAGAGCCTTTACTCCAAAATCCCAAGTGGCCTCCACGTGATTCCCCTATGGGAGCCTGCCACAGCTCCAGACAGCGATCTTATCTGCCATATGATACTCAAGCACCATTGGTCTGCTGGGTCATATGGCCCTAGGGCAGAGCAGCCTGCACCGCAAGCCTGGACCTGTTGTTGAAGCCTTTTTCCTGTTTCCAAGCCCCACTCTAAGTTTGTCTGCCTTACTGGTACCTGATATATGGGCCAGTAACACACCCAGATGAGGAATGTGCTGCTCCAGAATCCAAAAAGGCCCACTAAACTTGTGTGCTTCTTTCTGGGTGGAGGGAGGGCCAGGTGCAACAACTTATTCTTTCCCTTAGAAGGAATGTCTCGCTGCTCCACACCCCGAACCCCTAGAATAAACACTTCCGAGGAATGGGCCCCTGAATTTTATTGGATTTTTTCCCATCCTCTCAGTGCGCGTATGGCTCTGACCAACAAGTGCCTAGCTAGTGCTACTCCTGTTACTGTGGTCCAATCAGCATAACTATCATCAATATAGTGGACCAGTGTGTATTTTGTGGAAGAGTTAAGGGAATCAAGTCCCTTCTAACTAAGTTATGGGCACAAGGCTGGAGAGTTAACATATCCTGAGGTAAGACAGTAAAGTATACTGTTGGCCTTGCCAGCTGAAGGAAAATTGCTTCTGGTGGTCTTATGAACTGGTATTGAGAAGGAAGCATTGGCCAGATCAATACTGTATACCTAGGTACCAGTAGACATTTAATCTGCTTCAAGTAAGGGACACGCACATCTGGTACAGGGCTGCATTGGTGTCACTTTGTTATTTTATAGTCAACTGTCATTTTCTCACGATCCATCTGTCTTTTGCAGAGGCCAAATTGGAGAGTTAAATTGAGATGTGGTAAGAATCACCACCCATGCAATCTTTCAAATCCTTGATGGTGGCACTAATCTCTGCAATCCCTCCATGGATATGATACTGTTTTTGCGTTCACTATTTTCCCTGGTAGAGGTCACACCAAGACGTTTTCCATTGCCTCCAACCATAATAGCCTCACCTCCAGGCAGGTCAAGGGAACAATGTGGGGATTCTGCAATTTCTAATGTATTCTATCCCAATATATACATTCTGGACTGAGGGATAGACCACAGGATGAGTTCTGGGACCCACTGGGCCCACTGTGAGTTGGGACTTCAGCCAAAACTCCATTTATCACCTGACCTCCATAACCCCGACTGTTAACTGAGGCCACATGCTTTTTTAGGGTCGCCGGATCAGGTCAACCAAACCTATAACCAATAGGCCCAGAAAGTCTGATTATTTCCTTTTTCCCCAGTGTACAGTTACCCTATAAAAGCCTCAGGTCCCTCGGGGAGAACAGGAGGAGGCAAACAGCATACCTGGTATTGTGACAAGGTCCTTCCTCACTGCAGAACCTGGCCACCCCTTCATTCAAGGGTTCTGGGTCTGTGAGCTGTCTCACGTCTGGAAAACTGGTTAACTGGACGGATTCGCTACGGCTGAAATCCAATGTTGACTTCCTGTCATTTGTGTCGGAGCTTTTCTGCTTAGTCAGATTAAATAAATAACTTTGTAGGCTTCTTTATGTATTTGTTCCTGGGAACGCCATGATTATTAGCCAGTTCCAAAGATCATTGGGTCATGCCATTATAGGCATTGTTTTGCCATTTGCCACCCATTAGATAATATACAATAACTATGCTCTCTGGCCTTCAGAGATTCAGTGCACCTGAACCTACCCTGAGTCCTGTATAAACCTATTACTGTACATTATAATTTATGCAATGCCAGCAACAACGTTCTCAACTGTAAGAGGCTGGCATAAGAAATAGAGAAAAAAAAGTGCTCTTCAAATGTTGCTGGTAGTATCTCTCAGTACACTTTCCATCTTATAAATTCAGCTGAAAAGCCATGTCCTCTGGGTCCTCATTATTGTGGAGAATGTGGTTTACACTTCGAATCCACTCGAGCATGCCCATCTGCCTGACGCTCAAAATCCCTTCTCATACTAAAGCCAAAGGAATATCAGGCATCTCTAATCTTTCTGTTAGTAGGCCATGTATTTAATAAATACATCAGCCATCCATTCAAATAAACTTTTTAAACCTTGTTTTAACTGCTTGAGCTTCCCATGTTAAACCTAGAATCTCTACTCAGGGGCTCATATCGATAAACTCAGTATGATTCCAATTTTATATTCTTCCACCATTAATAGGCCCACACCCTTAAAATCCCTTCCCACACATATTCCTTAGGCTTCTGCCAGAATGAATCGGCAACTCATTAATTCTTTAGTGTGTACACGTACCTCTTGTGTGGGCCACACTTTCTATCTCACCTTGAGGGGCTTGCTTAGACTTCAATCTGTATAGTCTAGAGACAACAACTGTGGGCCCTGAGGACATTAGCTTCCCACTGGGAGGGGGGTATTAGTTTTCCTCAAGGCAAGGGTGGGGAGGAGGGATCTGCAGGGTGGGGATTCTCTGCTGTGGAGGGTGGGGATTGATTAATTCTCAGATAAAGAAGAGTCCCTCAGAATCGAAGGGTTCAAAGTCCTCATACTCGTAGGTCTCCCACACATCTCATCCCAAGTTTCCGGGTTCCACACCTTTCCCCCACCATGCTCTCACTTTAAACTCTGACACTCTTTGTGGCTGGAATTAATTTGCGTTGTAAATCTGCCAAATTATAATAAGGGCCCAGCTTGATTTTCTGCGCTTTGCTCTTTGGCTGCTTGGAGAGATTCTCTTCCAGACACTACTTGGAGACTTTAAAACGTGTTTTTTTTTCAAAATATGGAGCTGGTCATTTTATCACTGAGCTCCTTATGTTCCTCTATCACTTTATCCAGGATGCTACGAGCAACCCCCCCCGGGCAACATCATTATTTTCCTTATTTTTCTGCAATTTCTCTAACGTTTTATATATAGAGTCGCTAAAGTCTTTGCTCCTCACAAGAGGCGAGTTAGGTGAGTCAAATGGATCTATCTTCATAATTACATCAAATAGTCTGCACCAAGGATTATCATTCCTCTCCATGCCACCAGGAGAGACTTCAGTAACTCTAGGCTTCATTGGGTTGGAGAGCTGGCTCCAGAGACTACCAAGCCCACTAAAGAAATTCATCCTTTCAATTCTGTTTCTCTAGAACCACTCCTGGTGTATTATAAATATGTTTAAGGAACTCAGAGGACTTGAATAAATGCCATAATGAAGACCCTGAATATATAAACAAACAATTCAGTGAAATGAGGAAAACAATTCAAGATATTCTCATAGTTATTTGGGAGGGAAAGTCTTGTAAATTTCATGAGAAGTCTAAACAAGTGCATCTGGAAAACAGAAAGAATCCATGCAGACTTAGCCACTTATACTTGCTGCATCAACCTCTCCCCAAAGTACATACTCTGAACAAATGTTCTATATTGTCTTTATAAGCCCACACATGTGGCAAGGGGATCTCCTGTATCACAATTCTCTTACTATAATAGATATTTTATTTTCCTTGATAAAAATAAAGGGTCATTTTTGTCATTCATTTTCAAAGCATGGCAATACTTTCTAGTCTTTTCTTTGGAAAACAAGTTCAATTTTGTTTGGAAAACTATGAACCATGGAACAGTATAAGTCATATGTAACACATGGTTTGTTCGAGTACATTAAAACATTTTAATTGAGAGATAAAAATAGTGTTTTTTATCACCTCTGTAAGTATTTTATGCATGCTGTAAGTGCAAAAACAGCATAAGCATCTAACTGAAGCTCATTTTGATTGATATTCCTAGCTCTACCCTTGACCTGATTCAAGATATGGGAGATTCCCTATGCCATAGTATTAAAATGCTGTGAAAATCCCTACTATATTAGCTATAAAGAATGAAGAAGAAAAGTGTGACAACTGGGAAAGGCATTTCTGTGGTCTACTCTTCCTGCCAAATCATTTGTCCTTGTGAACGAGAGCCTTCCAGTGACCTCAGTGAAGGCCCACAAATAACTTAGTCTATCCACAAGAATCCTTCCTCCCCAGAAAGTGCCCATTTTACGTTTGTAGGTCTTTATCTAGAGCTTTGTTGTTAAAACTTGGTTAGTCACTCATTACTTTCCTGTAATATAAATATCCCTTTGAACTTAAAAGATACTAAGACTGGGATGTGTGTGGCCGTAGCGCAAGGTCCACACCATATTTGTTTTTACAGTCATTCTTGGCAAAATGACAAATATAAAGCCACTAGACTGATTGAGCTACTTCAGCATTTCCTTTTGCCACAAAGGAATACAAGTTTCCTTTGGTCCACCCTATGCTAAATAAAGTCACAATAAAATGTAATATGCATGCCATTAAAATCATAGTTCTTATGCAAGCAAAATGCCAGCCATTTATGTTTGTAAAATAAGCATGTACTATATTTGTCTTAATGTCTCAGATTGGACACATTTGCAACCAAAACCACTTCTCTGTTCTTCAGTCTAGAATAGAGTTTAAATCTTGAACTGAAATAAAGATTAATAAATATTAGTTACTGACTCACAGGAAGATCATGAAGGGAGCGGCCGTGAGAGCCAGGTCTCTCCAGGATACATCTGCAGTGACATGGAGAAAGACGGGAATCTTTTGAGGTTTGTCCATATCTCTTTAGGTCCAAGGAGATGATATTTTTCCTGAAGTCACTAAAAATCTAAACCTACAATGAAATATCCTTTTATATTATCTTAAATTTTCAGAATGAAAATGCTAGGATTTGGTAACACTCATAGATTTAAAACAGAGGGCCCCTTGTTTGCTTTAAAAGCAAGCGTCAAAGGTGTCTGTATTTTGAAAATTTCTGAGATATGTATTCAGATAATCTCATTCAGATTTCTAGAAAATCGACATATTTTAACTTTGAGAGGAAAACTAAACTTTCTGACAACATACTTTGGATTTAGTAGCTTATATGAAATCCCGTGGTTCTCAGTTGTTTTAAAAGAAGCTTTAGAGGCCAGGCATAGCACTGCCCGTGCACTCTCCGCATTCAAGTGGCCAGAGCAAGAGGATTGCAAATTGGAGTCCTTGTCTCAAAAGCAAGTACCATTAAAACTCAAGAGCCATGAAAGACACGAGCATGTATTTCCACAACCCAGGTAAAAAGCCATGGAGATCCATGGTCAGCATTAGATCCTGTATGAAAAAAAAAAAGTAGAGTGGAGAACAATCACATCTGATTTCAACTTCTGGTCCCCACAGACCTTGTACACATGGACACACAAACACACACATATACTCATGTACAGTCACTCAAGTGCCCACATAAAGGCACATATGCACACACACATATACAGACACACAATGCACACAGGCAAAACCTCACAACTATATCCACACACATGTATACATATACACATACATTAATGCGTGTTCACACTTGCATGTGCTTACATGTACAAACCATGCACTCACATATACACATATGTGAAAATACATGCACTCATGAAATCACACCCACATATGCACATAGACACATAAACACATGTATGTACACATGCCCATATATGCCTGCACACTTTCACAAAAAATACAACATAACCCAACATGCACATATAGACTTATAGAAGTTTTCATGTTTGCAGGTATGCACAACCAAAACCATGTACAAACAAATGCATATGGACAAAATGCACAAATATATGTGCAAAAGTATGAACATACATGTGGACACATGCACATACACCAAAATGAAAATTAACTCATACACATACACTGACATGAACATATAGGCACAAAAGCTCATTAATGAACACATATATGCAAGATCATCCCATGCATTGGATTATACTTATGCATATGCAAATCCAGATGTTATATGTATGTATATACATGCACACACTGCCTTACATATACACACATAATTCCACTCATGGACTCATGAATGTACACTCATGCACATGTCACATGCAAACAAACACACTCAGACATTTGCATACAATCATCATGCAAAATGCATGTAAACATGTGTGTATATGCACTGCACATGTTTGTAAAGTACACATGAACTTTTATAAAAGCACACACATGCATGCACAGCCATAGACACCACATATGCAGACATGTCCACACACATGAGCATTCATACATGTATGCATGTATGCATGTATGTACTTGGGTATACTCACATTCATGCAAATGAAAGAGAATTCATAAGCATGCACACATATGCATACACCCAGGTACACTCAAACACTAATTATTTACCTTTTCTATATTATTGAACATTATTTGTCCCTATTTTCAACTATTTTTAAGTCATTGCAGTATCTAAAACTCTTCTCTTCATTCTTCTCATGAAAAACTAAATTTCGCTTGCAGTGAGAAATTGTGCTTGCATTCCCAAACTCACATCAGTCTCAGAAACCTTTTGAACAATGAACTCATTGTGTGATGTCACCTATCCAAAATTACGGATCTGGAGAGAGCTAGAGTTTGTTGCACTAAACTATTCTTTAATTGCATTTGAAGAATAATGATTTTTGCAAACATGTTAGCAACTATAATTTATGCACTCTAGGATTATGTGATTTATTTCCAGCTGGCATGTTTTATTAATTAGAGTGAGAGGTCGTTTGCTTGCAGTAGCAATTATTGAAGTGTATTCCACAGAAGTCAAGCACTCTAGAAGAAAAGATGGATGTTACTATGTGCAGCCTGTGCCTGGGATGTTCAAGTTGGCATGTTGTGCACTCAACCTAATTACTTCTCACTACAAGCCAGAGAAATAGATAATCAGCCTCCATTTTATAGGACTGTAAACTGAGTCTCAAAAAGGTTAAATAGCTCCTTATATACCTGGATCCACATAAATAGGCATCAGTACTGTGACTGTGGTCTGGTTTACTCTGTAGCCTTTGTTCTTTTATTACAGAAGTGCGTCAAAACAAAATGAAATTAGAAAAAGATCTTGAAAGAAGTAATGTGATAGAATTTTAAAATAAATTTTCATTTTTAAATTAATAAAATTTGTCAAATATATTTGATTCTCTTTATAATTTGCTTAGAGATCCTGCTGTATTGTGTTCAAGGGATAAAATATAGCACTCTATGGTATTTTCCTGCATCAATATTTTATGTTTCTATAAATATGTAAGTGATATTTTAAGTGTTTAGTTTTTAGCTACAAAAAATACTGGCTGCCTGCTGCTGAACCATTTTCCCTCTCCTCTTGGGTGCTCCTGGGACCACAATTTGAAGCCACCAATGGATTTACTAGTGGCCAAATGACTGAGCTCTCACCAGTGGAATGTGGGTGATGATGATTGCCTCTTTCATGCCAGATGAAGCAGCTCTCTGGACGGCCACACCCAGTCCCTTGGGAGCCACATGCCGAGGACAAAAGAGCCCCTGGGAGCCTGGATCCACACATAATTATGGGGGGCAAAGTTCAAATGCTTGGCCATTTGAACAGCACTTTACATAAGAGACAGATCTCTCTTGTATGAGCTGGGATGTTTGAATTCCTACTACTCAGTGAAGAGAATGGAAGAAGAGGATGAAGAGCTCTCCTCATTCTCACAGAGCTTTGGGTTGAACATAAATATCATCTCTGCAGTGATAACGAAGACTGTGTCTTAGCAGTAATTTAACTAAGACATTAGTATTTATTCATGTTATGCTCTTCATTTTCTTTAGTGGATAATAGCTAAGCAGGCTATTTTTTAATGGGTGATACTTATTTTATGTGTATAAGTGTATTGTCTGCATATATGTAAGTGTGCCTGTGGCATGCAATGCCCATGGAGGTCAAAAGAGGGCATCTGATCCCCTAGAACTGGAGTTACAGATAGTTGTTAGCAACCATGTGGGTGGTGGGAATGGAATCCAGGTCCCCTGAAAGAACGGTCATTGCTCCCACCCACTAAGGAGTAAGAGAAAAAGCAAAGTCACATAAAACAACTTATAGGAAATATGGCTTGTAGTGTATATTTAATACTGTTTCCATTCTCTAATGTCTGTTGAAACATTCTCTTGTTAAACTATGTGCATATGTAGGAATGGAAAGTAAATATATGTACAATTATTTATGGAAAATATAAGCCTTGGATAAATGTGTGAAATACAGCAGTATTAAGTTAAATATATATTGTGAATGCTATTATTATTATATCATTCTAATTTTTTTCTTTTTCATTCTCTTATTTCCAATGAATTGCTATAGAGAGTATGAATGAATGTAATTTTTAAAACACAACCTGATATTATTCAGTTCCTATTCCTCACCAATGTATCAGTAATTTAAGTTTTTACAGCCTGAAAAAGAGAGATCTATGATTCAAAGTAATTTTTGCATAACAAGTACACCTATTAGTGCAAGTGTGAATTCCAAGAATAAGTTTGTAATAGGTGAATATTAGGTGAGGAATTAATAAAGTTATGGGGCACTCGTATCTTTCTGCATCTTTAAACCTTTCTGCTTCTGCGTGCTGACCCCACTCTATGGAGACAGTCTACCCATCAAGCCAGGGAAATATCCACCACAATGCTAGATCGCATCCTCACAGTTCAGCAGTCTCATCATAATAACTCTGACTCCTCTGACAGGTCAAACAACTGTTTCAGGGTGCAGCTCTCCAATTCACTGCTCAGGTACCTGGCTCTCTGAATAACTGATGAGTCAGGAGATGGATTATTATTACTGGCCAGCTGGACCTAGTTTCATTTCCAGGGCAAGAGGGATGGAGAGAGTAAAGGTTATGTTAGGTTATATATTGCTAACAGATTTACATTTAATGCAACTGGAAGGAGATTCTGAAATAAGACAAACATGAGTAGGAAGACAGCTCTACAGTACATCTGCATAGTAGACCTATTACAACATAAAGACAGCTCTACAGTGCACATGTATAGTAGACCTATTACAACATGAAGACACATATACAGTGCATCTGCACAGTAGACCTACTATAACATAAAGACAGCCCCACATAGTAGAACTACTACAACATGAAGACAGCTCTACAGTACATCTGCTTGGTACACATACTACAACATGAAGACAGCTCTATAGTGCATCTGCAGATCTACAGTGCATCTGCATAGGTAGACATATTCCCACAGATGTTTATGACAAATTTTTAACCAAAGAATATTTATCCAAATATCCATTATAACTATCTATATTAGCAAATATTCACAACAATTTTTGCTGAAGAATATTTTAAATACTTAGCAATATATGTCTAAAATTTGAGAATATATAAGCAGTAGAATGTATAGTAGTAGGTCTGAATAGTAGACCTACTACAACATGAAGACAGCTCTACAGTACATCTGAATAGTAGACTGACTACAACATGAAGACAGCTCTATGGTGCATATGCAGATCTACAGTACGTCTGCATAGGTAAACATTCCCACAGATGTTTATGACAAACTTTCAACCAAAGGATATTTATTCAAATATCCATTATAACTAATTTCATTGTTATTAAACTTTTTCCATAAGTCATATATCCTTTCTCAGTCAAATCTAGAGTTGCTTCCATTTCCATGCCCCCCACCCCACCCGAGTCCCTGCACTCTGCCATACATGTCCCACATCTTTTTCTGAGTCTTCTAGAGCTTTTTCAGTCTTTGGTTGTTGTTCTGCTCCAACTTGCCATTGCCCTACAATATATTATAATATTATAGTAATATATATAAATATATATATATATATAAATATGATATATAATCACTTGAAATGAGGACTTTTTATTTTTCTATAAAGATGTCATGTTCGTTTAGAGGAGTGCTCGAAGTTCCTCCTTGGGAACCCAAAACAACCACCAATCCTGTAAAACTTTTTGTTCCACATTAGGGTCTGCTCTCTCCCATGGTCCTCCAAATGAAATACAGTAAGCATGCATCCTGTCTTGATCCCCCTGCACTGGCCTCCCTGATATAGCCCAGGGTAGTCCAAAAATGGCAGTCTATATTTTGACTAGGCTGAAATCCCCTTAAGATGTTTAGTCCACAAGCTGAGTATCTCAGTAGTCCCCATTTGACATTGAAGGTTGGAGGATTCTTGGAGAGACATAAGGTCTTCAGTCCAATATGGAATGTTAAAAAAGCTGGTCTCATGTTTTTTTGAGGAGTGCCACAAAGCAGATGGCAGCCATAGATTGTTTTGCACGTTGCACAGTAAGAATCTGGAAGCTGGGCCAAAAACCAAATACTCTCCTCTTTTTTTTTTTTTGTCTTTTTACTAAGATCTCAAGTTTTATGCCTGCAGTACAGTTTCTCTGGACTTACTGATTATTTACTTCTGGTCGTACTATCCTTTTGGATGTTTAAAGCCACATAGTTAGCCCAGATTAACCAAGGTTTTTGTTTTCACAAGGTCAGTTGAGAATCTGGTCCTCAGGGGTTTCTTGGGGTTTTTTTTAGGGGGAGAAGGGTGGGAGTGCCTTGCTCCTTTCAGCTTATCATTTACCAGTTGCATCCACTGGAGGACAAAATCAGGTCTTGGTAGACCAGGCTTCCTTTTCTGAAGCATAAGCAGACTTTCCTCTTTATCGACTGGACACTGGCAGAAGTCCCATTAGTGGCTCTCAAAGACCACCATGAACAGGAAGACTGGTGACCCACATTTGCAGGACATTTCAAGAGATGCTCCCACACATAATCCCCTAAGACTTGGTTGACCTCTGAGGGCAAGGAAAAAAATTATCCTTTAGGTCCCTCTGCCAAATTGGTAGGGACATTAAGTATGGTCGTTAAGCACCCACAAAGGCGAAGTTACACCAGCCTGTTACATTGCACCTATATTAAAAAGCCAGGCGTGGTGGCACACGCCTTTTATCTTAGCACTCAGGAGGCAGAGGCAGGCGGATCTTTGTGAGTTCAAGGCCAGCCTGGTCTACAGAGTGAGTTACAGGACAGCTGGGGCTATAGAGAGACCCTGTCTCAAAAAAGACCAAAAAAAATTGTATCCTTTGGAAACAAACTGTATGTTATTTCCATTTCATATTTCTCAATTCACATCTTTCCATTTTAATCCCATATTACTATAAAAGCTGCACACATACCCTCACATACCAAAAACCCAAGATCTGAAAATAAATGTTAGATCAGCTCTAGAACCTGTTTAGGGATTCACAATGCAAGAGCATAGTTCTCTTTAGATCATGAAGAATATATCATTAATGTTGCTCAGTTTGTCATACAGCTAGGTACTTGGTACTAGCATTCATCTTTTGTTTTTCTGGGATTGTGTAATTCACTGAGCATAAAATCTTCTAGTACCAAGCATTTATGTGCAAAGTTCATGATGTCATCTTTCTTTACTGCTGCATAGAACTCCATTGTGTAAATGTGCCACATTTTCTCTATCCACTCGTCAGTTGAGGGCACTTGGGTTGGTTCCAGCTCCTCACTGTTGTGAAGAGAGATGTAATAAGCATGGCTGTACATGAATCCCTGTGGTAGGAAGAGTCTGATGGATATATTCCCAAAAGTGGTATGGCTGGGTCAGGTGGTAGGCTCATTTTGAGTCTTTTAAGGGTTCTCCATACTTCTTTCCATAGTGCTTGTACAAGTTTGCATTCCCACCAGCAGTGGATGAGTGTTCCCCTTTCCCCACACCCTCTCCAACATTTGGTGTCATTTGTTTTCTTAATCCTTGCCAGCCTTATCAGAGTGATATGATGTCTTAAAGAGGTTTTAATTTCCATTTCCTTAATTATTAGTGATGTTGTACACTTTTTAAGATGCTTCTCAGCCGTCTCTGTTTCTTCCCTTGTGAAGTCTCTGTTCAGCTCTTTACTCCATCTTTTGAGTGAGTCATTTGTTTTCTCACTTCTTTGTTTTTTGAGTAGTTTATATATTCTGGAAGTTAATGCTCTGTCAGATGTATCAGCAATGAAGGTTTCCTCCCAGTCTGTGGGTTTTCTCTTCACTTCACTGATGGTTTCTTTTGCTGTACTGAAACTTTTGAGTTTAATAAGGTCCCACTTATCAATTGTTGACCTTATGTCCAGTGCAGCTGCTGTCTGATTTAGAAAGTTTTTCCCTACACTGATATCTTGTAAGTTGCTGCCAACTTTTTTTTTCTATCACCTTCAGAGTTTTGACTTTCACATTGAAGTCTTTGATCCATTTGGAGTTGATTTTTGTACAGGGTGAGAGGTAGGGGTTTAATTTTATTCTTCTACAAGTGTCAATCCAGTTTTGCCAAGACTAATTGCTGAAGATGCTGTCTTTCCTCCATTGAGTTTGTGGCCCCCTTTGTCAAATATCAGGTGGTTGAAATTATATGTGGTCAAGTTTGTGTCTTCAGTTTTGTTCCATTGGTCAACAGGTCTGTTTTTGTGCCAGTACCAGGCTGTTTTTATGACTACCCCTGTAGTTTGAAGTTTCTGGTATAGAAATCCTCCCTGTATTACTCTTTTCACTCAGTATTGCTTTGGCTATTCAGGGTCTTTTGTTTTTCCATATGAATTTAAGAATTTTTTCCAAGCCTGTGAAGAATCTCCTTGGGATTTTAATTGCAATTGCCTTGAATCAGTATATTAATTTGGGTAAAAAGGACGTTTTTACTATATTAAATTTTCCAATCCATGAGCATGGGAAGTCTTTTCATCTTCTGATGGCTTCTTCAATCTCCTTCTTCTGGAGTTTATAATTTTTATTGTAGATGTCTTTGGTGTTTTTTGGTTAGCTCTGTTCTTAGGTATTTTATTGTTTTGAGGCTACTATGATTGGGAATGTCTCCTTGTATTCCTTCTTCAATTGCTTGTTGTTGGTGTAAAGAAAGGCTGATTTTTCTAGGTTAATTTTGTATCCTACCACTTTACTGAAACTTTTAATTGTTTCTAGGAGTTTTCTGGTGGAATTTTTAGCATCCCTTAGGTAAACTACCATATCGTCCGCCAAAAGGGATAGTTTTACTTCCTCTTTTCCAATTAGTGTTCCTTTAATTTCCTTTTCTTGCCTTATTGCTCTAGCCAGTGTTTCAAGCACTGTGTTGAAGAGGAGTGGTAACAAGGGGCAGCCTTGTTGAGTTCTTACCATTATGAGGAATCCTTCTAACTTTTCTCCATTTAGGATGATGTTGACTGTGGGTTTCTTATATATGGTTTTGATTATTTGAGGAATAATCCTTCCAGTCCAGTTTCCTCTAGTACTTTAATCATGAAGGGATGCTGGATTTTGTCAAAGGCTTTTTCTGCATCTATTGAGATGATCCTATGGTTTTTTTCCTTCAGTCCATTTATGTGTTTTATGGTATTTACTGATTTTCGTATGTTGAACCATCCCTGCATCTCTGGTATGATCTTTTTGATGTGGGTCTGTATACGGTTTGCAAGTATTTTGTTGAGAATTTTTACATCTGAGTTCATTAATGAGTTGGGTCTTAAGTTCTCTTTTTTGGTTGCACTCTTGCCTGGTTTTAATATTAGAGTGATGCTGGGTTCATATAAGGAATTTGGGAGATTTCCCTCTGCTTGTATCCTTCTGAACAGTTTGAGTAATAATGGTTGTAAGTCTTATTTAAACATTTTGTAGAGTTCTGCTGTGAAATCAACTGGACCTGGACTTTTTTTAGTTGGGAGGTCTCTTTTTTTGGGGGTGGGGAGGAAAGGATTTATTTGGCTTACAGGTTACAGTCCATTTATCAGAGAAAGTCAAGTCAGGAACTTAAGCAGAGACCATGGAGGAACACTTTATTGGCTGGCTCAACTACCTCTCTTATGCAGCCCAGGCCCACCTGCCTAGCAATGCCATTAGTCACCATGGGCTCTCCTATGTCAATTACTAGTTAAGAAAATACCCTGCAGACATGTACACAGGCCCATTTGGTGGAGGAAATTCCTCAATGTTCCCTCTCCCCAGGTATATCTAGATTTGTGTCAAGTTGACAAAAAATAGCTATGACATTTCAGCCTTTGTCAACTTTGACACAAAAACATATAACCATTCCTTTCTCTTTTTTTCAGAGATATTGATATTTTAATTTTATAAACCATTCCTTTCTTGTCTTCAAGATCTCATACTGATATAACAATATTAATATTATTTATTATTCTCAATATTAAAGTCCAACTTTAAAATTCCACAATCTTTTTTGTGTCTTTTATATTATATCATATATTATGGGTCTGTTTAAGCTGTCAATCTCTTCTTGGTTTAGCTTTGGTGATTCCCCAGATTGCAGATATTCATACATTTCCCTTAGGTTTTCAAATTTAGTAGAGTATAGGTTTTTGAACTATTCCTGTATGATTGTCTGGATCTTTTCATTGTCTGTTGTGATACTTCCCCTTTCATCATGAATTCTATTGATTTGGAGTTTCTCCTTCTTTCTTTTGATTAACTGGGCTAGGGGTTTGTCAATCTTGATTATTCTCTCAAAGCACCAACTTTTGGATTCCTTTATTTTTTTTGTATTCTTTTCTTTGTTTCTATTTCATTGATTTCTGCTCTGAGTTTTGTTATTTCTTCCTGTCTCTTGCATTTAGGGTTTATTTGTTGTTGTCTTTCAAGTGCATTTTAGCTGCACTGTCAGCTCATTTATCTATGCTCTTTCTGTTTTTTGTTTTGTTTTCTTTTCTTTTGTTTTAATATATGCACCCAGGGCTATAATCTTTCCTCTTAGGACTGCTTTTAAAGTTTCCCATAGGTTTGGTTGTGTTGCACTGTTTTTGTCGTTTAGTTCCAGGAATGCTTTTATTTCTTTCTTTATTTCCTCCTTGACCCATTCATTATTCAGGAGTGTGTTGTTTAGTATCCATGGTCCATTTCCTGTATCGTATTGTTCAGTTCAGATGTCTCTCTGTTTATTCTTTGGTTGATCTGTCCAAAGGACTCAGTGGGGTATTGAAGTCCCCTACTATGAGTGTGCTGGGGTTCATCTGTGCCTTGAGGTCCTGTAGAGTTGTATTTATAAAGGTCAGTGCACTGGAGTTTGGTGCATATATTCATGATTGTGAAGTCTTCATGTTTAATTTTCCCTTTGATAAGGATGTCTCTTCTAATTGCTTCTACTTTGAAGTCTATTTTGTCTGATATTAAAATATCAACTCGGGGCTGGAGAGATAACCTAGCTGTTAAGAGCACCGACTGCTCTTGCAGAGGACCTGAGTTCGATCCCCAACACCCACATGGGGGCTAAGAACCATCTGTAACTCCAGTTCCAGGGGAATCTGAGACCCTCTTCTGACCTCTGCAGCATTGCATGACACAGGTGGGCAAACCTGCATGCAGGCAGTACACTCATACACATACAAAAATAAATAAAATAAAAAAATTAAAATAGCAACTCTTGCTTTCTTTTTGGTACCATTTGCTTGGAATATATTTTCCATCATTTCACTTTAAGTTGGTGCTTATCCTTGAGGGTGAGATGGGTTTCTTGTAGACAGCATATGAATGGATTCTGTTTCCTAATCTATTCTCCCAGTCTATGCCTTTTCATTGGGGAGTTTATTCCATTAATATTTAAGGTTATAATTGAGAGGTGTTGTTGCTTCCTTTCCACTTATTATCCATTTTCATTTTTCATCTAGGTTTCTACTTCTGCATTTCTGGTTTTATTAATTCTTCTTTCAAGGTGCCTGGGGGTAGTTGCTCCTCTCCTCTGTCCTTTGAATTGCTTCAAGTATTCTCTAAAGGGTTGGTTTTCTGGACATGTATTCTTTCATCTTGTTTATGTCATGGAAGATTTTTCTCTTTCCTTGAACTAGAATTGACATTTTTGCTGAGTATAGTAATCTGGGTTGGCATTTATAGTCATTTAGCACTGGGAATGCTTTGGTCCACGTTCTTCTTGCTTTCATAGTTTGAACTGAAAAGTCAGCTGTAATTCTGATAGGTTCCCTGTTATATGTAACTTGTTTTTCTCTTGTGGTTTTCAGAATTTTGTCTTTGTTTTGGGCATCTAGAGTTTTAACTATGATAAGGCAAGGGGAGTTTCTTTTCTGGCCTAGTCTATTTGGTGTTCTATGTGCTTCTTGTATATATATGGGTTTGTCTTTTTTTAGTTTGAGGAATTTTTTTTAATTTTATTTATTTTTGTATGTGTATGAATGTACTGTCTGCACGTAGGTTTGTGCACCCATGTTGTGCATTGCTGTGGAGGTCAGAAGAGGGTCTCGGATTCCCCTGGAACTGGAGTTCTCCTGGAATTGGAGTTACAGACGGTTCTTAGCCATAGTTTGGGGAAATTTTCATCTATCATTCTGTTGACAATCTGATCAATACCATTCTCTTAGGATTCTTCTCCTTCCTCTATCCTTATGATGTAGAGGTTTGACCTCTTTTCATAATGTCCCACATTTCCGGATTGTTCCACTCTTGTGTATTTTTAAATTTTTCCTAGTCTTTACTTGAACTTTTTATTTGCTCTGTGTTATCTTCTAGGTCCAATATTCTCTTCTCTGCTTCCTCCATTCTGCTTCTGACTCTTTCTCCCAATCTTTCCTTTAGATTCAATGACCATTGATTTCCTTTTTCATTTCTCTTTTGTTTTCTTTACTATTTCCACTTCCTTTTTGAACTTCTCAATTTTTCTTGTATCTCCTTGTTTTGCTCCTTGGTTTCCTTTTTCATTTCAGCATGGGTTCTTTTCAGTGTTTCCACTTCCTTCTGGAATTCGTCATTTTCTTCCTCTAACTCTTTCTGGAGTCTGTCATTTTCTCCTTTTAGTTCATTCCAAAGTTTGTCATTGTCTCCCTCTAGGTCCTTTCTGAGTTTTTCATTCTCTCCCCTTAGTTCTATGATTTCTTTGACTATATCTGTGATTGTTATTCTACTATCTGTGTCCTGGGCTACCTCTAGGGAGATCCCATTGTAGGAGTCCTCCACAGGCTCTGTAGAGTTTGGTGTGAAGTTATTCTGCGTTTTTCCCATATTGTTCTTTTTTGTGCTCTTGGCATTTGGTTTGACTTTTGCCTGTATTCTGATGCGAATCTTTAATGCCTCTTCACCTTGTTGAACATTGCTTTACTTGATTCCTTCAGGTGCCTTTGTTGTATTCTCCTTATGAATGGAGTGTTGGCTTGTCTAGCTTTCAGGCTTTCAATTTTGTTTATATATTGGAAGGTATAGTCCACTCTTCCCTTTCTCTTCTGTAAGAACTGGGTGTGTAACAACCCAGATGACATGTTCTGAGCATTGTATTCTCTCTGCTGCCAGCTACTCTCTCTGGAGTTCCAGTTGGCGGAGTTCCAGGGGCAGAGGCTGTGCAAAACGCTGGTCCCTCTGTGCTCAATCCTCAGCTCCCAGCTCCCAGAATCCTCTGAGCCAAAACACCAGTCTGCACACCTTCTGCCCCGGCTGCTCAGGCACCAGTTGCCTGCAACCTCTGTGTTTGAACCTCAGCTCCCAGGTCGCAGAATCCTCTCCCATTATAACTATTTACATTAACAAATATCCACAACAATTTTTGCTGAAGAATATTTTAGTTAGCAATATGTGCTTAAAATTTGAGAATATATAAGCAGTAGAATATATAATATTTTTTCTTTTATATTAGTATGATAGCCCACTTTATATGAACTTTACTGATCCAGAGGGTGCTCAGGTCAATTATTATTCTGGATATGTCTGTGAGGATGTTCCTAAATAAAAACTGACATTTGAATCAGTAGCTTGAATGAAGCAGATTGCCCGTCCCATTGTGAGTGGATCTCATCCAATCTGTTGAGGCCTGACAAACAAAAATGTAGAGTATAAAAGAATTTGATGCCTCTGAGTTATTGTCCATAGCTTGTCAGTTTTCCTTTCCCTGAAGATCAATCTGACTCTCCAAATTGCTGACCGCCAAAACATTCAGCCTCTATAATGGTGTAAGTTTATTTCTTATTATATAATTTAATTAATGTGTTAATTTTTCACTTATCTTTTACATTTCAAACTATAGCCAATTTGTTTTATTTTTAAAGTTTTAAACAATATTACAATATGTATATATTCTGATTCTGAGGAATTAGAAAGACACATCTAATAGAATATATAGTCATGTATTATTAATAAGATGGTCAAATTTTTGGCAAATTTGTTATTAAGCTATTTAATGATTTTACACCATCAAAAATATATTCTCACAACCTAGAATATTTAAATTAATCACATAATGTGGCCTCTTTGTGTAATCAGAAGACACCATAAACATCAGATAGCTGAGTCTTGTGCCAACACAAGATAGACTACTGGAGATATAAAAGTGAATGAAATCCATTATGTATACATACATGAAGCTGTGAAATACTTAACTTTTTTATTTAGTTAGTTTTTTTATGTGTATGATGTAGGGAGCACTTGTCTCCCCACAGAAACAATTGTATGTTGCCGCAGAAACAAAGCACCTCTTTGTTGGTTTTTCTCAAAGCGGTTTATTATTCAGGCTTGCAGGTCTTGTCAGAACGGTTTATTTAGGCACATCTTTTCTCTCCCACCAAGGTTCTCCCTCTAAGCCTCAGGTCTTTCCCACTAAGCCTTAAGCCTTTTCCAAGCCTTCTCCTTCCTCAGGCAAGCAAGCTTCTCTCCTAAGACTAGAAAGGAGAGAGAGTCTGTCTCTATCTAGAAAGTCCCTCTATTTATCCATCCACCTTCCCAGCCCAGGTTGCGTGGCTGGTCTATTGGTATCATCTGGCCTGATCTTGTATACAGGGTGCACCTGCACAGCTCAAACGGTGAGTGTGGCTTTACTTAGAGGTAGGAGGGAATCAGGTGTTAGTCATAAAACTTTGCTAAAGTCTAGGGTGCCTTCTTAGGACTGTCACCACACCTGCTCTCCACATCTCCCCCTTTTTTATTATTTTAGTAAAGAGTTTTGTTTTTGTTCTCATTCCCCCTCCAGGGAGCTTTGCTGTCCTCCCTTTCCGGGGAGACTTCCGGGCCCCTTTTTAGCTCTGTCCTTCTCAAAGCAGTTTCTTCCCGACTGCAATGAGTTCTGAACGAGCCTCCAGCCCCTTTTTAGCTCTGTCCTTCTCAAAGCAGTTTCTTCCCGACTGCAATGAGTTCTGAACGAGCCTCTGGCCCCTTTTTCGCTCTGTCCTTCTCAAAGCAGTTCCTTCCCGACTGCAATGAGTTCTGAATGAGCTTCCGGCCCCTTTTTCGCTTTGTCCTTCTCAAAGCAGTTCCTTCCTGACTGCAATGAGTTCTGAACAAGCTTTCGGCCCCTTTTTCCGCTCTGTCCTTCTCAAAGCAGTTCCTTCCCGACTGCAATGAGTTCTGAACGAGCCTCTGGTGGGAGGCCCCTCGTGGCTGTCCTCCTCGGTGTTGAAGCCATTCATCGCCGCCTCACCTGACCCATGGTCCCAGCGTGCTTAGAGCCTGAGGCCACGACGCTTTCCTTTTCTCTCACGCGCCCCCCCCCGCGAACTTGTGGGGTGTAGGGCTGAGCTTGGCCACTGCTCTGCGTCCCGGGTTTCGGCACCACTTGTAGGGAGCACTTGTCTCCCCACAGAAACAATTGTATGTTGCCGCAGAAACAAAGCACCTCTTTGTTGGTTTTTCTCAAAGCGGTTTATTATTCAGGACCTTTACAGCATTTTTACTTCTTTCTCTTCTTCTTGTTCTTCTTCCCCCCAAGAACAGAAAGTCCCTCCATTTATCCCTCACCCGCTCCACCTTTCCAGCCCAGGTTGCGTGGCCTCAGTCTATTGGTATCATCTGGCCTGATCTTGTATACAGGGTGCACCTGCACAGCTCAAACGGTGAGCGTGGCTTTACTTAGAGGTAGGAGGGAATCAGGTGTTAGTCATAAAACTTTGCTAAAGTCTCGGGTGCCTTCTTAGGACTGTCACCACACCTGCTCTCCACAGTATGAGTGTTTTGTTTGCAAGTAAGTAAATGCACCAGATGCATGCCATGCCCACAAAAAACCAAAGAGGGCTCTTGATCCCCGGGAACTGGAGATAAGGTGGTTGTTAGCCATCATGTACATTCTGGGAAATGAACCCACACTTTCTGCAAGGGCAGCCAGTGCGCTTTACCACTGAGTCCTCTCTTCAGCCCTTATCAAGTTTTGATTGGGCATGTAAAAATAAACATGAACATCCATCTCATTATTATGAAATTTCCTTTCATCCTTAGTAAATGAAAAAATTAATTTTAATTTAAATTTAACTTTAAAATAAATTTAAATTTTAAATTTTAATTTTAATTTAATTTTAAAATAAATTAAATCTCTCAAGGCTGGAGGGATGTTGCAGTGGTAAAGAGCATTGCTATTTCTGCAGAGGACTTGGCTTCAGTTCTCAGTATACATACTGAACTGCTCACAACTACCCATGACTCCACTTCTAAGGGATCCAGTGGTCTCTCTGGAGACCTTCATACAGATGCATATATATATATATATATATATATATATATATATACACAAACAAACACATCTACAAATAAACTTTTAAGAATTAATATTTTTCTCTATGATTCATTTTCAAAAAGATGTAGTATTTTACAGAATTTTTTTGCAAGCAGACAATATCTTATAAAATAACAATGAAATGTATAAAATGATAATAAGCCAGTAGTACAATTATTTGCTATTATCAGGTATTATACATAATTTGTGTCCCATGTGTTTACTTGGAAACATGACAAGTATATTACCCCTCAACATTAGTGGCTCTACTTCCACTAGAAGGTAAGAATTCCTTAGGTTCACTGAAATCTTGTGGGATTTCCCTTGCATATGTGGTCACTGGATTACTGTGTATAGATATAGTTAATATGAAACAGAAGCTATTAGGAAATAAAATTACATGATTATAGATACTTAGGATTCTCCTAATAAGTCCTCTGCACTGGAGAACCAGGGAAGCCAGTAGCAGGACTCAGTGCAAGTTCAAAGAACTGAGAACAAGGAAGGAAGACATGCTGTAATTAAGTTAAAGGACAAGGACAGATACCTCCAGGAGCCACTAACTCTGGGCTCTTGACTCTCAGCATCCAGAATCTATCCTTGGAGAAGGAGAAGGAGAAGGAGAAGCAGAAGGAGAAGGAGAAGGATATCCTAGCCTAGAGCTAGAGTGGGGAGATAGGTAGAGAAACGTGAGAAAGTTCAATGACTTTTCCTCTGACTTTCTCTTTTGTCTTCCAGTCAGATAGTTCCCACTGGAAGGAGTCAGGTCTTCATTCAGCCCAATGACCCAATATAAATATCTTCCAAAAATACCCTCCAGATGCAACCAGACATATTGCTTCATCAGCTGTCCTGGTTAGAAGCCATCAACTGTCAACTTGACACAGCCTAGAATCCCCTGACAAAAAGAATCTCAAATAAGTATTTTCTTCATTAGGTTGGTCTGTGGGCATAGCTATGAGGGATTGTCTTGCCTGTGGGCCAGCCCACTATGGACAGGACCATTTCCTAGGTAGGTGATCCTGTGCTGAGTAAGAAGCTAGTGAGAAATCCAGAGAAGCTAGCAAGCAATGCTCCTGTAGGCTCCTGCCTTAGTTCCCTGCCCTAAATTCCCTCATGGATGGATTTTTGACCTGGAAGTGTTTGCCAAATAATCTCCTTCTTCCTGGAGTTCCTTTTGGTCAGAGAATTTTATAACAGCAAGAGACAGAAAACCAGAAGACCAACTATTTGTATTTCCCTTTATGTATTTGAGCTCTCATCAGCAATGAGTCATCACAGTGCATGCACCTGCCTTTGAGTGGTAGAAAGAATATAGGATGAGGAACAGTGAAATAAATACAGGTAAAGGGCACATGCATCATGAAAGAGGATGTAAAGCTGAGTGTTTTTTGGGTTTTAACTATGTCATTGTTTCTTTTATATTGTGTATAAGTGCATAAAAATGCAATTGATAATGAAATGTTGACTCTTAACTGAACTTCCGGAGCTCCAGACCCTCCATTCTAAGTGTTGTAGAAGTTCACTGAGATGTATGGAATTCAGGACTGGGCAAGTGTTTGTTTGAGTGGCTATGTTAATCTACCTGCTTGTTTTTATTGCGATTGCATTATAATAAAGTGATTTTTATACTAAAAATGAAAATATTATGAAAATACAAAAAGGAATATAGGAGATAACCAATTATATTATATAAAGTAAGAAAATTGATGCAATATTAAGAAGTTTATAAAATATTTAAGAGTACTACATAGAAGTTTAATTTTAAAGAAGAGACAAAGAAAGGAAAAACAAAGTCCTCTTCTAGATTTCATTATTTGATGACTAAATATAATATTATTTGATCTTATGTTTCCAGGAGAATTAGAGTCCTTCATGGTGGGGAGGCCTGGTGGCAGGAGGTGGTTGGAGCAGTAGCAGAAAGCAAAGACTCATATCTTCAAGCAGGCACAGGAAGCAGAGAATGACTGGAAATCCAGCCAGGCTTAAGAACTCTCTAAACCCACCCCCAGTGATACACTTTTTCCATCAAGGCCATACCTTCTAATACCTCCCCCGAACAGCCCACCAAATAGGGACAAAATGTCCAAATAACTTGGAGTCTGTGGCATTCTCATCAAACCACCACAGACAGGCAGCGATGAGGTGAATGCGGGAGAAGTGCTCAGTGACTCTGGTATATTTAGTTTGTTAATGAAGTAGTTTGTGGCCCAAAGCCCCACTTTCATGCCTCGTGTTTTCACTATGCTTTCTGGTAATGTATAATAAATGTGTCTGCAATTGGTTAAACGATCAAGATTTATGATTTTTCCTCTCCAAGATATTTCTTCTAAGTGGTCCACGTAGATGTTTTTGGTTTTCCTCTCAGATAAAATTGCAGACAGGAACCACAGCTTTTGCCATCCCATTTAGTCACTAGCAAATTCTCACTTCAGATTTTATAATAGCCGATCAATGAGACACATTCCACTTTTATTATATTTCAAGTTAAAGCTTTCTGCTTCTCAGGGTATTTCTAGCACATAAGGTCAGAAGCAGAGCTGGGCATGTCCAACTTATTCCTTCCCCCCAAACTCCACCTCCTTCATCCACATGAGTCTACATCGGAACATACAGGGGAGGTTCTTTGGGGAAAGTGTGAATGCTTAGGGAACAAATGCAATCAGGATTGGTTCCATCTAGACAGAAGGGTTTTCCAAATATTCTCTGTTCAGCGATGAGGCTGTGGGAGGCTGTTCTTAGGGGGACAGAGATGCATATCTCTGCCTGTAGCTCTGTGAGACTGGAACTTCCTCTCCTACTGACCATGAGTTCCCTCTCCTCTGGTGTAGGGAGGCAATAATTCAGAGCAGACACTTCTTTGGGAAGACCTTCTGTTTTCCCAGTCAGATCGATGTCTCAGCTAGTGACTGGCTACATAAGACTCACCCTTCCTTGTCAAGCCTTTAATTGAAACCAATTTTTCTTTCTCCCTGGATTGTGGCTGCCCCATCTGTAGTCTCTTGGCCAGGCAACAGCGGCCTCCCACTTTGTTGCTTCAAAGGTAGCACTCTCCAGGTGTGCTCCGAAAGCTCCTGGATTCTCTTCCTGGGGAAATTCTTGTCTCTCGCCCTCCCTCTCGCCTCCTTCCCTTTCACTCTTTCACCCACACACTTCTTATTCTTGTGCTCACCATTTCCTGAATCCAACTGTTTACAAAGCTCCAGGTAATTAGCAGCCGATGCTGGCACTAGCAGAAATGATTCACTTTGTCATCATCTGTGTGACATGGTCTCTATCTACCTTGATAAGATGGAGTTACTTGGCAGTGATAAGATGCTTTCTCATTGGGTGAAAGAACAAGGGCAAAAAGAGCCATTGAGCAGATTGATGTGTTATTTAATTATTCCCCTAGGGATGGGAAATCCATAAAGGAAAAGCACTCATGTGTACATGCTCCTCTGTGTTCCCTGACACCAATACTGGGCCTGAAGGGAAGAGATAGACAGTTACCAATTCATTTATTCTGCAATATATGTATTCTCTTCTCTCTCTCTCATTTTCTCTCTCTCTCTCTCTCTCTCTCTCTCTCTCTCCTCTCTCTCTCTCTTTTATAATTTGACTATCCTCAGCCAAAGTTAAGACCAAGAAACTATGATCTGGCTTTAAGAATAAAAACATTTCACGGGGCTGGAGAGATGGTCAGCGGTTAAGAGCACAAGACTGCTCTTGCAGAGGACCCTGGTTCGATTCCCAGCACCACATGGTGGGCTAGAACCATCTTTAGGTAGGTGTGGTGGCACACACCTTTAATCCTAGCACTCAGAGGCAGGGCAGGCAGGCGGATCCCTGTGAATTCAACCAGACTGGTCTACATAGTGAGTTCCAAGCCAGCTGTGGCTTGAGGAGACCCTGTCTCAAAAAAGACAAAAAAAATTATTTCTTTTTGTCACGCCAAGAAGGCTTTATACAGACATGCAGGGAAGATATCACCACAATCTACAATAACAAGGGATTAAGTGAAATGACATTAAATTGAAACAATTTAATGAACAGAGGAGACTTTAAAGATAATTTAGCTCATCAAGTTAAATAAAAAATTGAGTGATTTTGGGTACATCTCAAAAACAGCCTGTTCTTGGCAGGACAGAAGGCAGGCAGACTTGCTTCTGGTCCACTGCAACAGTGTGTTCCTTTCATGAAAGCGGTATCCACAGTATCTCTGATATTGCTTACAAATCAGAGCAAGTTAAGGCTTTCTTTTCAAAGATAAGTGACAGACTCATCAGTTGTAATTTTATTGGAATAGTGGCGAAGTTTTAAAAATGTATGACTTTTAGATACAATTCCAACCAATTCGGGCATATTATTTGGCTGAGCCTGAAGCTCTCAACAGGGATTCATTGATCAAAAGTGATTTTAAAGTAATTATTTAAACATAAATATGCCTGGAAAGTTTATTTCCTGGATAAAAAAGTATATTATAGCTTTGCTACCAGAAGTTGTGTGGTAGTATGTGGAGTTTTCTTTGTCTCCACAGATCTATCATAGAGATCACCTCACTAGATTTTGTATAGTGTGAGGCATATTTCTCTCCTCTCTGTCAGATCATCAGCAGAGTGTTGACTTTTCAGACCACTTTTATCTTCTCATATGCTTAAAAAGAATAAAAACTCATTTGTATACTTATTGGAGAAATATACCAAAATTCAAAGTCTGCAAAGTTTTTCTCTGGAAATGTTAACCTCGTTGTCTGTAAGTACTTTAACGGCAGTGTCTTTGAAAAATTTTATATTATAAAATAACAGAAAACTCCTTGGTGGTTTCAGAATATTGATTATAAGAAAAATAATCTTACTTTCTTTGACTTTTTAACCACGCCATCATACTCCTAGACTACATTGACCAGTATCCTTAATTTTAGCTTAAATGCTTAAAATTTTGTTCTATAGTTGTGAAATTTGCAGGGAATGAAAAATAACTGAAATTTTACACTATGTGTAAGTTTTACATGACACTAGAGCCTTCAGACATATAGAGACCAAAAGAGGAAACATGTTCTGTGGAAGTTCAAATGAAAAAATGTGATCTAAACTACCTCTGAGGGACCCAACAGGACCAGTCTGCGGGGACTCTCCTCCACATCCTCCTGTGTTCTTTATGCCATGGCATTTTCCAGTTGTATGGAGGACACTTCTGGGAGGATAGTCTTACTGACGGGAACAGGTAAGCCTGGCCATCCAGCTTCTACTGTTTTCTCAAATGGCCAAGATCCTCACTGGAAGAAGCAAGTCCCAAATCTCACCAAAGCCCTTCCAAGTCATTAATAAGCAATGACTTCCTGAAATCACCCTTACACCAGTTCTTCATTCAATGATCGTCAACGGGGGAAATGGTTGTGGAAGGTTGAAAGCATGGGTTTTAAGTGGGCTTACATCTTGGTTCTTTCTTTTATTAGATTATGGTTTGGGAATTAAATATTTTCTTTTTTTTTTTTTTTTTTTTTTTTTTTTTTTTAGTCTTTTTGAGACAGGGTCTTCCCTGTAGTCCTGCTGTCCTGGAACTCGCTATGTGGACCAGGCTACGTCTTGAACTCACCAAAGATCCACCTGCCTCTGCCCTCCCAAGTGCTAGGATTAAAGGTGTTGCACACCATGCCTAGCTGGGAAATTGAATAACTTTCTTAACCTCATTTCCTCTTTGAAAAAATGGAGATGACTACATAACTTCTTTCACAGGTGTGAACTGCTTGGTCACAACCATAGCTCCATTTCTTCTATTTCTTCCCTGAATTTCCTGAAAGAGGAAATGCTATCAAGAGATTTGGAGGTTTGGTTATTGTTTTGTGTTTTTCTTTAAATGAATCGTGTTCATGTTCCTTCTTGGCTTAAAAGTCCTTTATTACCTCTGCAAAATTAGGTACTTGAGTATCAGAAAAGTCCCTTCAGGATCTGACTCTGTCTTAACTCTTCTCTGCCGTCACTGCATCACTGTTTGCTTTTACGCCTCAATTTCTACGTAAATGACTAACTCTGGATGTCAACTTGCCTGAATCTGGGACTAACTAAAATGAGAGAGACCTCGATTGGATCATTTAAAGCTGGAAGACCCACCCTAAGTGTGGGCATTGCCTTCTGATGGCGACTTGGATAAAAGGCCCTGGCACAAGGGAGCTTTTGCTTTTTGCCACTTGCTTTCTCTCTCACTAGTGAGCTCTTTCACTGCTGAAACCAACTCCTCAGATTCCAACGTAGACTGAAGACTACCAGACATCTTGGAATCCATCAGGCCTTCAGCAACAGATTGGGACTATTGTAATATCCAGCCTTGTAGACTAAACAACTAATCAGTTCTGTTTCTTTAGAGAACCCTGACAAATATAGTCCCTTTAAAAATTAATATTTCTACGCGGTATAAGAGCACTGACCGCTCTTACAGAGGACCCGGTTCGAGTCCCAGCCCCCCACTGGTGGTGGAAACGTCTCTGAAACTCCAATCCAGGAGAACTCCAGTTCCAGGGGAATCCGAACCCTCTTATGACCTCGCGGCATTGCACGACATGGGTGCACAAACTTGCATGCAGGATAGTACATTCATCACATACAGAAAGAAATAAAATTATAAATAAAAATTTTTTAATTAATTTCTCCTTCTATTTTAAATGATCAGAGATAGCCCCTTTACCAAAAGCAATCTTTTCTGACCCCAGATATCCATTCATGTTCAAGCCTCAAGTGAATTACCACTTTTCTTAATCCTTGCTACACTGGCAGTCATTGTATGCACACAGAAACATCATACCACCTTCAGGTGTTTTCATCATACCCTGTAACATGAATTGTAGCCCTTTGACATTACTAATTACTTGCAGCTGTAATGACTAAGTGACAGACATAACACCACCACACATATCACACACCTCCTCTCATCTTATACTCTCAACAAATACATAAGCTACTTTTATTATTCTTGCTTTACAAAGGGAGAGAAAAAAATAGAGTGACAAAAGCACACAGTTCTACATTGTAACACTGTATGTAATAGCAAGACATGAGGCAATCCAGACATCTTGCAACAGGACTGTTCAAAAAAGCATGGCACATCTACAAGGAAATGCAGGGCAGTACATCAGGGAATAAGCCAGTTCTCTGTATGATCCTATGGAATAATCTCCAAGCATGCTTTTAAATTAGAAAAGCAAAAATCTGTTAAAGAAAACATTGTAAAGAAAAAAATAAAAATTTACATGATAAGGGAAGTAGAAATGTGAAAGGGGACAGAAATACAAAGATTTCTTTGAGCTGGTGTGGTGATGCACATCTTTAATCCCAGCATTTGGGAGGCAGAGGCAGGAGACTCTGTGAGTTGAAGGCCAGCTTATTCTACATAGCTCCAGCAGCTGTAATAAGGGAGACCCTGTCTCAGACCAAAACATATATAGTTTCAATTTTGAATCAAGATAACGAAAATAACACATAGTATAATAATATATGATATATTATTAGTCTATAGTATAGTCATTAAGGAGATATATATAGTCCGTAATGAAAAGGGAAAGGGGGCACTTGGCACGAAGGGAGGTAGTCCGTTTGCTCCCACATTACCCTCTGTCCCCACTCCCTTCTCTTGCTGGTCCCAATTCTCTTCCTCAGTAGACCCCCTCTATTTTCATGTATTTCCTTGTTTTACCTAGACACATAAGATAGACAAGAGAGAAAACACGCTATCTGTCTGAGTGTGTCTTATTTGGTTTAACTTAATGGCCTTCCAGTCAGTTTCATCCATTTTCTTAAAAATGACTTAATCCAGGCTGGAGAGATGGCCCCTAGCGGTTATAGTGCCTGACCCTCTGCTTTGCAGAGGAACCGAGTTCCTCCCACAGCACCCACGAGGATGAACCGTCTGTAATTCCAATTCCAGGAGAAACTCCAGTTCCAGGGGAAATCTGACCCCTCTTCTGACCTCCACGGCATTGCACGACACGGGTGCACAAAACCTACTGCATGCAGAAGGTATATTCATAGACATACAAACCACAAAAGCCTGAATTGGTTTCAATGAAGATGCTTTGTACTCATGGATCATCACTTATAGCTAAAAAATGAAAAAAAAAAACACTGAGAGAAAGATGCAGGACAGTTATGGCAAAATGCATGATCTGGGATGGGTGGGGTGGGGGTAGGGGGGGGAAAGGGAAAATAGCCTGATCTGAATGAAATGATGTATGAAATGCACAAGCACCAATTAAAAAAAAATAAAAAATAAAAAATGACTTAATTTCATTCTTCTGTTTGCCTGAATAATAGCTCTCAGTGTGTGTATGCAACATTGTCTTGGGGAATTCATCAGTTGTTGGATACCAGGTCTGATTCTATCATTTTCCTGTTGTGAACACTGCAGCAATACACATGGTTAAGAAGAATGGTATCCCTCATCTGTGGATGCTAGCACCAAGTACCTAGTCGTAATGCAAACTAAGCAACATTAATGTTATATTCCTTGGGATTGGAAAACAACTGTGCTCTTCTGTTGTGAATCCCTAGACAGTTCTAGGAACTAATCTACCATTTAATTTCAGACCTTGGATTTGGTATATGATGGTGGGCATGTATTCATATTTTAGAGTCACATAAAATATAAAATGGAAAATGTGAAGACGAGAAATCTCATGACTTATGAGGAATAACATCCAGTTTGTTTCAGAAGTACAAATTTTAGTATAGGTTGATGTTCAGGCTGGTGTAACTTAGCCTTTCTGGTGTTAATGACCATACTAACGCCCATCCAATTGGCTGAGGACCTAGGCCAACTTTGTTCCTTGCGCCCTCAGAGGTCAACTAAAATGTCCTCAAGGGACATGCATGGGTGCATCTCTTGTAAAATGTCCTGCAAATGTGGGTCACCATCTTCCTGTTTTGCAGGGAGGTCTTGGAGATGTCCACTAATGACTTCAGCCAGTGTCCAGTCTATAAGAGAAGTCACGGATATCTCCTTATCGCTTCAAAAGGTGAAGCCTGGTCTAGCATACTTGATTTTGTCCTCGAGTGTATGGAATTGGTTAAATGAAAAGCAACCCTCCCACACCAAGAAAAAAAAAAAAAAACACCCAAATGGACCCCTAAGGAC
This sequence comes from Rhizomys pruinosus, assembly GCA_009823505.1. Lineage (NCBI taxonomy): Eukaryota > Metazoa > Chordata > Mammalia > Rodentia > Spalacidae > Rhizomys > Rhizomys pruinosus. The sequence goes on from VZQC01003337.1 coordinate 716,586, forward strand.
AGCACTCCTCAACTGACCTTGAGAAAACAAACCTTGTTAGTCTGGGCTAACTGTGTGGGCCTTAAGCATCCAAAGGCAAAGTACTAACCAGAAAATAAATAACAGTAAGGCCAAGAAATTTTACTTCAGATATACAAACTTTGAGATCTTTTGGAAAAAATTAAAAAAAAAAAATAAAAATAAAAAAAACACCAAAAAGGGTACATTAAAAATACACACTGAGGCTGGAGAGATGGAGCTTATACAGTTAAGAGCTCCGACGCTCTTGCAGAGGACCCAGTTCATCCCTAGCACCCCACATCGCGAAACCATTCTGTATCTAACTCCAAGTTCCAGGGGAATCTGACGCCCTCTTCTGACCTCCATGGCATTGCATGACACGGGTGACACAAACCTACATGCAGACAGTGCATTCATTACACATACAAAAATAAATAAAATTTAAAAAAAACATCAACTTGCTTTCTAACATAGGAATGTTAAGTAATATTTCTTTTTACCTGATTGCATGCTATCCGTGTTTTTTGTGAACCCTCTGTTTGAACTAACTAATGATTTTCAGAAATGATAAATAGTGTTATACTTTTAAAATAACAAAATAGATATTTTTGGGTCAATAACATTCACTTGCTGATTTATATTCCTGGCAATAATATGTGCAAATACGTACATATACACTGACTTTGGACAATACGAAGATATGGATGTTGAAGAGCTTAGACAAATCAACAGTATCTAAAAACTAAATCAAAAAAAATAAAAAAAGAAAAAAAAAAAAAGTGAGAAGAATGCAATGACATCTGACAAAGGTGAACAGGGACATGGAAGGGGAAGGCTCCTATAATGTGTTGAGCTAAGAAATGTTGTAGATATGACCATCAGGATAAACTATCACAATAAACAAATGATACCTTCTGATGTAATCTGATTTGGGTTTTTCTCGGCTAACCTCCATCGGGCCTGATCTATAGTCCTTCTGTTTCTATTTGTGTGAAGCGAAAATTCCCATACTGGAATTCCCACCCACGAGTGATACAAGTTTTTTATTCTTTTATCACAGTGTAATATTCAAGCTTACGTATCCCCTACCTATGTAACAAAGTTCTTGTTACAATACCATTTGTTGTTTCATTTTATTTCTTCTGACGGGACAAGGTCAGAATTGCTTGTGACGATACAATCCTCAATAATAATTCTGATTTGAGTTATTTCTCTATGATGGCTAAAGATATTCAGCATGTATTTAATTGGTATCTTCTTTTAAGTGTCCAATTCATTTTGCCTCATTTAGATACCATTTCTTTGCTTTTTCTGTAAGAACTTACTAGGCATTTTTCCTTCCATCTTGCCTCCATAGTTTTTCTCTCTCATATATTGTTAAGTTCATTTACATATAAATAAAGATAGAGTGTAATAGGGCAAAACACTCCATTTCCCCATTCCCGTTATTTTAGAGGAAACCGTATTCGAACAATAATGCCCTATTAGATATATGTATTGTTATGTAATTATAAGTGTGTTGGCCTTTATTATGTTGAGGACTATTATTTCTAGTTTTTCATTATTGTAATAAATTAAAATATTTATTCTGTTTATGAGTTGAATAGAGATGCCTGAGTACATTTCTGTAGTGCCACTATGTCACCTTCACGCAGAGGCAGAAGAAGCATGCGGATTTCCGGACAGGAGTTGACAGATGTTGGCTTAGCTGATTGTAGGTGCTGGAAACTAACCTGAGTCGCTCGCGCAAGAGCAGCCAGAGCCCTTTTAACCACCAGACGACATTATTCTCAGCCCCTACTAGAGTGTTCAATTTTCTGTTAGGGATATTAACGCAGGCTTTTATTATTGAATTCCCAATCATCTAGTATAATATTTGTGTAGTTTCTCTTGCTAGTTGATTTTAGAATTTATATCTCTGATTGTGATAGAATACAAAAGAAATTCTTTTCTTTCGTGGAGGGTATTTATAATAAACATCTGCTTTTTATCCTAAAATGTGACCTATTTTGAAGAAAATTCTCAAGCAATTTAGAAAAATAGACTGAAGTACTTGACCCTGGTTTCGTGCGATGGAAATGATCCTATATGTACGGATATCCAAAATTAAATCCAATTGGAAGTTGAGTAGATTTAATGCTGAGCTTTTGTGTTGTTTTGTTGTTTTTGCTACTGCGTGTTTGTTGTTGTTGTTGTGTTGGTATTGATGTTTTAGACAGGACGGTCTTCCTGTACCAAGCCTGAGCTGCCTGTAGAGCGAGCCGGTGGTCTCGTCGGGCACGGAGCTGGTTTATGGTGAAATCGTAGTTCGGTTTGAGCTTTTAAAGATTGACTGCACCCTCCCTGGCCCCCACTAGTGCATGGGATATTTAATTGTTATTTATTTTATTTAAAAGCAAATGCATTTCCCACCTGTGACCAGCTACAGGGGTGTTAATTACATTTTTTCTTCACCAATGACCTTTTAATGAGCATGAAGCTTTTATTGAAAATGACCCCCTACTTTTCATGTGGGCAGATCATGTTGGGTTTAGTGGGGGCCAATGAGTGGTTGCTTATTTTTGTTGAATTGTGATGCAGCAGTGTGTTATACTATATATATATAGAAATTAAAAAAAAAAAAAAAAATTTTTTTTTAAGTTATGTGTTTTGTCTCTGTTTTACCTTCATGTTTGTAAATGTACCACATGCATCCAAATGTCCTCAAAATCCAGAATGAGTTTGCAGTTTGTCCAGATCCCTTGGAAATAAGCTCCTGTTTGCTGACTGTGAAAACATAATATTGCAATGTCTTTCTCTTCCCTTCCAGTTACCCTTTTGGCTTGCAGTTTGTTGCATTTTGCCCAGAGATGACTGGTAACTGTTCCTGCTTGCTCTTTTGGATTCCATTTGTGTAGAATATCATTTCCCTTCATTCACTTTGAGTTTGTGTGCCTTTCCCACTGAGATTAGTTTCTTCCAAAGAGCAAAATGTTGATTCTTGTCTATTTTTTTATCCATTGCAATTAGGATTATTTATTGAAAAGTATGTATTGATTTCCACTTTCTTCATAGTAGGAGTGTGCTGACATATTCAGCAGGTATCTTTTGCAGATTTAAGCATTGTTTCTTGGTTCTGTAGTCTTAGAATGTTAACTATAATAAGATGTTGGATAAGGAAGACAGGAGAAACCCAAAAGAAAAAAGTCCTGATAATTTTGGAACCTGAATAGTAGTCATATTGAGGTTTCATCTTGCAGTTCCATATACTGTGCATCCTTGGAGTTGTTCATTTTAAAAATAACTTTATGCTTTAATTCTTATGTTTAGAACTGTAGAAGCTCATGTAGCCATGAATCATAAGTTTCATAAACGCTCCCCATTGGTTTGTGAGCCCTGGCAATTGAAGTAATCTTTTAAAGGTGTGACACTGGATGGGTTAACCAAGATCCAGTGGACTGGAACCATTACCGATATGATGGATGTTTGTGGACCACAAATTTGATTCAATAGACCTTTACACTACCATGACAGACAGTACATGAAATCCAAGCAGTGGGGGACGTCTATAAGACTGGGGTTTAAAATAGAGGCAGTGGGGGGGGGACTAAGTATGATCACAAAATAAGTATGAAATTCACAAAAATTCCAGTCAATATTTTTAAATAATTTATTCATTTGTATTTATCTGTATGTATCGTAACCTTCATTACATAAGTTGCAGCTTATGCCAAACATCCCATGGGTCGAAGAAGAAGGCATTGCATTCCCATGGAACTGGAGCCAAAAACACTTCTAAGCTGCTTGTGCCTGCTGGGAATTGAACCCAAGCAGCCAGTGCTCTTAACCGTTGAGACATTGTTCTAGACCCTCAATAAAAAAAACTTCTTAGAGGGCTGGAGAGATGCCTAGCGGTTTAAGCGCGACGACCGCTCTCCTACGAGGATCCAGTGGTTCGACTCCGCACCCAAATGGCTGGCCCGCAGAACCGTTGACACTCCAGTTCCAGGAGACCTCCAGTTCCAGGGGGACCCAACACCATCTTCTGCCTCTGTGCAGTGTCACAACAGGGGTGCACAGACTTGCCTGGGGAGGACAGGACAGTCATGACACCTTACAAAATCACTACAATTCTAAAAAAAACTTTTAAGAAGTTAAGCTATTTACTGTTAGTCAAATAAATCATCTTAGTAAATATTACCTCTAAATAACGAGCTATGGTGATAACTGGTTAAGTAAGCTAAGGTAAAAGATATGAATAGGAATGTTTGCTAAAAGCCAGGCATCGTGGTGTTATAGTTAATCCTGGGTGTCAATTTGATTGGATCTGGGATTAATTTCACAATGAGAATGAGATCTTCAGATTGGATCATTTAGAGCCAGAACACCCCCACTAAATGTGGGCGTTGCCTTCTGGGTGGCAGCCGTACTAAAACGGCCACGGCAGAGGGAGCTCCTCCCTTTATGCTGCTTGCCTCCTCTCTGACTGATGAGTTCATCTTGATGCAGTGAGCCGCTCCTTGGATCCATGGTTAGACTGAAGGAATAGCAGATCTCCAGAAAATCCATCAAGCTTTCAGAGCCCGAGGTGGTTAATGGTTGGGGAGATCACGCCATTGGTAGACTGAGCAGTTCTCTGATCCTCAGCCTCTCCAGTGGGGCAGCCATTGTTTGACGACGGCGACCCCCTAGGCGGGGAGGGCCTCTGACGATAGGTAGATAGAGAGAGATAGTATTATATATAGAGATATAGATATATATATATGTGTGTGTGTATGTATTATGTATGTATTGTATATATACAGATATAGATAGATATTAGATTCAGTTTCTTAATTTTTTTTAATTTTTTAAATACTTTTATTATTTCTGTATGTGTATGAATGACTGTCTGCATGCAAGTTTGTTGCACCCATGTCGTGCATATGCCGCGGCATGAAAGAGGGTCTCAGATTCCCCTGGAGCTGGGAGTTCTCCTGGACTTGGAATTTCAGACGGTTCTCCGGGCTGCCATGTGGGTGCTGGGTATCGAACCCGGTCCTCTGCTAAGAGCAGTCGGTGCTCTTCACCGCTAGGGCCATCTCTCCAGCCCTCTTAATCTTTTTTATTAATTTTCTTATTTATTTATGCCGTGCATGTTACTGCCTGCATGCAAGTTTGCGCACCGTGTTGTGTCGTGGAAATTGCTGCGTTTCGAGGTCAGAAGAGGGCGATTCCCTCTGGAACTGGAGTTCTCCTGGAATTGGAGTTTCAGATGGGTCTCAGCCTGCCATGTGGGTGCTGGGGGATTGAGCCCAGGTCCTCTGTAAGCGCGGTCGGTGGTCTTTAACCACTAGGCCCTCTCCAGCCTAGATTCCGTTTCTTTAGCGCACCTTGCCTCATAGAGTGTTCTCTGTTTGTTCATCCCAGCACTCAGGAGTCCGAGGGTGTGGCAGTAGAAGGAGAATTTAGATCCAAGACCTCCCCCCTCAAAACGGGAAGCAGAATGAAGGAAGGAAGGCAGGAAGGAAGGAAGGCCGGCCAGCCGGGGAAGCGCGTGCGGGAAGTGGCGGCAGTAACGACAGGGGAAGGAAGAAAGGTGACGGGAGGCCAGAGGCGATTAGAGTGGGGGAGGAAGGAAGGAGAAGTGGACCTTAAGCATTTACTATCAGAGTTATTCCTATCTTTAGCAAATTTTCTGGATACTTGTTTTGTTCTAATAAATGTTTGGTCATTAATATGGATTTAGGTGCAGAAGAAGAATGACAATTCTTTTTCTACATGATAGTCTTAAAATTTGTGGCTAACAAAATTATTCAATTACATGTGATCTTCTACCAGCTGAGACACTCATCTCTGCTGACAGCCTAGCCTCTTGGAAATGATTGCAGGTTAGGTGGCTGCGGGATAAGGCTGACAGACAGATTTGGGCTTGTTAAGAAGGCGGAGAAAGGACACAAAATGGCATCGCGGGGGAGCGGGCGCAATATCATCCCCCGTCGGGCGTTTTAGGACAGAGGTTCGCGCACAACGGCCAGTAAGAGAGATTGAACGAATCCACAGATGAGAGGGTAGGGGATCGGCGGAAGGGGAACGAGGACACACACACACAAATGGCCAANGGAATATTAAGAAGTTTATAAAATATTTAAGAGTACTACATAGAAGTTTAATTTTAAAGAAGAGACAAAGAAAGGAAAAACAAAGTCCTCTTCTAGATTTCATTATTTGATGACTAAATATAATATTATTTGATCTTATGTTTCCAGGAGAATTAGAGTCCTTCATGGTGGGGAGGCCTGGTGGCAGGAGGTGGTTGGAGCAGTAGCAGAAAGCAAAGACTCATATCTTCAAGCAGGCACAGGAAGCAGAGAATGACTGGAAATCCAGCCAGGCTTAAGAACTCTCTAAACCCACCCCCAGTGATACACTTTTTCCATCAAGGCCATACCTTCTAATACCTCCCCCTAACAGCCCACCAAATAGGGACAAAATGTCCAAATAACTTGGAGTCTGTGGCATTCTCATCAAACCACCACAGACAGGCAGCGATGAGGTGAATGCTGGAGAAGTGCTCAGTGACTCTGGTATATTTAGTTTGTTAATGAAGTAGTTTGTGGCCCAAAGCCCCACTTTCATGCCTCGTGTTTTCACTATGCTTTCTGGTAATGTATAATAAATGTGTCTGCAATTGGTTAAACGATCAAGATTTATGATTTTTCCTCTCCAAGATATTTCTTCTAAGTGGTCCACGTAGATGTTTTTGGTTTTCCTCTCAGATAAAATTGCAGACAGGAACCACAGCTTTTGCCATCCCATTTAGTCACTAGCAAATTCTCACTTCAGATTTTATAATAGCCGATCAATGAGACACATTCCACTTTTATTATATTTCAAGTTAAAGCTTTCTGCTTCTCAGGGTATTTCTAGCACATAAGGTCAGAAGCAGAGCTGGGCATGTCCAACTTATTCCTTCCCCCCAAACTCCACCTCCTTCATCCACATGAGTCTACATCGGAACATACAGGGGAGGTTCTTTGGGGAAAGTGTGAATGCTTAGGGAACAAATGCAATCAGGATTGGCTCCATCTAGACAGAAGGGTTTTCCAAATATTCTCTATTCAGCGATGAGGCTGTGGGAGGCTGTTCTTAGGGGGACAGAGATGCATATCTCTGCCTGTAGCTCTGTGAGACTGGAACTTCCTCTCCTACTGACCATGAGTTCCCTCTCCTCTGGTGTAGGGAGGCAATAATTCAGAGCAGACACTTCTTTGGGAAGACCTTCTGTTTTCCCAGTCAGATCGATGTCTCAGCTAGTGACTGGCTACATAAGACTCACCCTTCCTTGTCAAGCCTTTAATTGAAACCAATTTTTCTTTCTCCCTGGATTGTGGCTGCCCCATCTGTAGTCTCTTGGCCAGGCAACAGCGGCCTCCCACTTTGTTGCTTCAAAGGTAGCACTCTCCAGGTGTGCTCCGAAAGCTCCTGGATTCTCTTCCTGGGGAAATTCTTGTCTCTCGCCCTCCCTCTCGCCTCCTTCCCTTTCACTCTTTCACCCACACACTTCTTATTCTTGTGCTCACCATTTCCTGAATCCAACTGTTTACAAAGCTCCAGGTAATTAGCAGCCAATGCTGGCACTAGCAGAAATGATTCACTTTGTCATCATCTGTGTGACATGGTCTCTATCTACCTTGATAAGATGGAGTTACTTGGCAGTGATAAGATGCTTTCTCATTGGGTGAAAGAACAAGGGCAAAAAGAGCCCCATTGCAGCATCTTGATGTGTTCATTTACTTATTCCCCTAGGGATGGGAAGATCCATAAAGGAAAAGCACTCATGTGTACATGCTCCTCTGTGTTCCCTGACACCAATACTGGGCCTGATAAGGATGAATGAACTTTATCCAATTCATTTATTTCTGCAATATATGTATTCTCTCTCTCTCTCTTATTTTCTCTCTCTCTCTCTCTCTCTCTCTCTCTCTCTCTCTCTCTCTCTCTCTCTTTTTCTCTCTCTCTCTCTCTCTCTCTCTCTCTCTCTCTCTCTCTCTCTCTCTCCTTTTATAATTTGACTATCCTCAGCCAAAGTTAAGACCAAGAAACTATGATCTGGCTTTAAGAATAAAAACATTTCACGGGGCTGGAGAGATGGCTCAGCAGTTAAGAGCACAGACTGCTCTTGCAGAGGACCCTGGTTCGATTCCCAGCACCCACATGGTGGCTAAGAACCATCTTTAGGCTAGGTGTGGTGGCACACACCTTTAATCCTAGCACTCGAGAGGCAGAGGCAGGCAGGCGGATCCCTGTGAATTCAAGGCCAGACTGGTCTACATAGTGAGTTCCAAGCCAGCTGTGGCTATAGAGAGACCCTGTCTCAAAAAAGACAAAAAAAATTATTTCTTTTTGTCAGCCAAGAAGGCTTTATACAGACATGCAGGGAAGATATCACCACAATCTACAATAACAAGGGATTAAGTGAAATGACATTAAATTGAAACAATTTAATGAACAGAGGAGACTTTAAAGATAATTTAGCTCATCAAGTTAAATAAGAAATTGAGTGATTTTGGGTACATCTCAAAAACAGCCTGTTCTTGGCAGGACAGAAGGCAGGCAGACTTGCTTCTGGTCCACTGCAACAGTGTGTTCCTTTCATGAAAGCGGTATCCACAGTATCTCTGATATTGCTTACAAATCAGAGCAAGTTAAGGCTTTCTTTTCAAAGATAAGTGACAGACTCATCAGTTGTAATTTTATTGGAATAGTGGCGAAGTTTTAAAAATGTATGACTTTTAGATACAATTCCAACCAATTCGGGCATATTATTTGGCTGAGCCTGAAGCTCTCAACAGGGATTCATTGATCAAAAGTGATTTAAAGTAATTATTTAAAACATAAATATGATCCTAGGAAAGTTTATTTCCATAGCTTTGCTACCAGAAGTTGTGTGGTAGTATGTGGAGTTTTCTTTGTCTCCACAGATTTATCATAGAGATCACCTCACTAGATTTTGTATAGTGTGAGGCATATTTCTCTCCTCTCTGTCAGATCATCAGCAGAGTGTTGACCTTTCAGACCACTTTTATCTTCTCATATGCTTAAAAAGAATAAAAACTCATTTGTATACTTATTGGAGAAATATACCAAAATTCAAAGTCTGCAAAGTTTTTCTCTGGAAATGTTACCTCGTTGTCTGTAAGTACTTTAATGGCAGTGTCTTTGAAAATTTAATATTTAAAAATAACAGAAACTCCTTGGTAGGTTTAGAATATTGATTATAAGAAAATAATCTTACTTTTCTTTGACTTTTTAACCACGCCATCATACTCCTAGACTACATTGACCAGTATCCTTAATTTTAGCTTAAATGCTTAAAATTTTGTTCTATAGTTGTGAAATTTGCAGGGAATGAAAAATAACTTTGAAATTTTACACATATGTGTAAGTTTTACATGACACTAGAGCCTTCAGACATATAGAGACCAAAAGAAGAAACATGTTTCTGTGGAAGTTCAAATGAAAAAATGTGATCTAAACTACCTCTGAGGGAACCCAACAGGACCAGTCTGCGGGGACTCTCCTCCACATCCTCCTGTGTTCTTTATGCCATGGCATTTTCCAGTTGTATGGAGGACACTTCTGGGAGGATAGTCTTACTGACGGGAACAGGTAAGCCTGGCCATCCAGCTTCTACTGTTTTCTCAAATGGCCAAGATCCTCACTGGAAGAAGCAAGTCCCAAATCTCACCAAAGCCCTTCCAAGTCATTAATAAGCAATGACTTCCTGAAATCACCCTTACACCAGTTCTTCATTCAATGATCGTCAACGGGGGAAATGGTTGTGGAAGGTTGAAAGCATGGGTTTTAAGTGGGCTTACATCTTGGTTTTTTCTTTTATTAGATTATGGTTTGGGAAATTTAAATAATTTTCTTTTTTTTTTTTTTTTTTTTTTTTTTTTTTTTTTTTTTTTTTTTTTTTTTTT